>JAUPFT010000024.1:20073099-20403099 GCA_036936625.1 Parnassius smintheus behrii | reverse complement strand
TGTGTGTGTGTGTGTGTGTGTGTGTGTGTGTGTGTGTGTGTGTGTGTGTGTGTGTGTGTGTGTGTGTGTGTGTGTGTGTGTGTGTGTGTGTGTGTGTGTGTGTGTGTGTGTGTGTGTGTGTGTGTGTGTGTGTGTGTGTGTGTGTGTGTGTGTGTGTGTGTGTGTGTGTGTGTGTGTGTGTGTGTGTGTGTGTGTGTGTGTGTGTGTGTGTGTGTGTGTGTGTGTGTGTGTGTGTGTGTGTGTGTGTGTGTGTGTGTGTGTGTGTGTGTGTGTGTGTGTGTGTGTGTGTGTGTGTGTGTGTGTGTGTGTGTGTGTGTGTGTGTGTGTGTGTGTGTGTGTGTGTGTGTGTGTGTGTGTGTGTGTGTGTGTGTGTGTGTGTGTGTGTGTGTGTGTGTGTGTGTGTGTGTGTGTGTGTGTGTGTGTGTGTGTGTGTGTGTGTGTGTGTGTGTGTGTGTGTGTGTGTGTGTGTGTGTGTGTGTGTGTGTGTGTGTGTGTGTGTGTGTGTGTGTGTGTGTGTGTGTGTGTGTGTGTGTGTGTGTGTGTGTGTGTGTGTGTGTGTGTGTGTGTGTGTGTGTGTGTGTGTGTGTGTGTGTGTGTGTGTGTGTGTGTGTGTGTGTGTGTGTGTGTGTGTGTGTGTGTGTGTGTGTGTGTGTGTGTGTGTGTGTGTGTGTGTGTGTGTGTGTGTGTGTGTGTGTGTGTGTGTGTGTGTGTGTGTGTGTGTGTGTGTGTGTGTGTGTGTGTGTGTGTGTGTGTGTGTGTGTGTGTGTGTGTGTGTGTGTGTGTGTGTGTGTGTGTGTGTGTGTGTGTGTGTGTGTGTGTGTGTGTGTGTGTGTGTGTGTGTGTGTGTGTGTGTGTGTGTGTGTGTGTGTGTGTGTGTGTGTGTGTGTGTGTGTGTGTGTGTGTGTGTGTGTGTGTGTGTGTGTGTGTGTGTGTGTGTGTGTGTGTGTGTGTGTGTGTGTGTGTGTGTGTGTGTGTGTGACAAAATATTGGCAGAATTTATTCATGCAAGCTCGAAAGCAATTTGGGATAAAAAAGGTCTGGTCTTCGAATGGCTTCATCAGCGTCAGGTTGCCCGATTGTTCCCGCCAGTGTTCACACACACTATATAGTACCTGGAGTCAAAAATCGACAGAAAATTCGAATGATTTTTTTGTATTCTAGTTTCTAAGTTCTTCTTTGGTGTTCCACAAAATTTCAAAAGTATCGATACTTTACTCGATACCAGTATCGTATCAGATTTATCGATACCGAGAAAAGTATCGAAACAAAAGTATCGATATTGTTAGGTATCGAGTACTTTTCAATTTATTTTTAAAACTTCCGATTGAGTAATATCCGTAATATCAAATATTATCCGAGAAATTTCGGAACTTATCACCAATGAGACACTTAATAATGGTATCAAACTAACTAAATCTAAATTACGACGTATTAAATTGTCGGTACAAAAATAAATTGGAGCAACAGTAAAAAAGTAAATCAGAATTAAACTGTCTTAAATCATTTTTTACTTAATTGATAAAAATAAATCTACTAAATAGGTACCAATCACGAGAAACTGGCAATACACTCTCTAAACATAGGGTATGTTCCAAAATAGAACCCAGTGTACTGGCCAATCCAATAGACGTCATAAATCGACGTCATACTGGTAATTCGTTTCGAAACATTGGACAGTATATGACATCATACATTTGCGCCTTATTGGAAAAGTGTTGGCGATTATTTTATCATTTTGTGCTCCAAAAGTCATTATATCCTGTTTCAGTTAATTTGTGAAGAATGGAGATAAGTACCAGTAATTTTTTGTATTTTAATAAATAAAAACAAATTCTCGCATAGTTCATTCAGCGTACACACTGTTTTAATATGGCAGGATATCCGACACAATATGGCGGCGGCACGCCAGTACAATATGGCAGTAATGACGTTATTTGTATTCGACAGTATACTGGCAACATTTTGGAACATACCCTTTAGCTATTGCCTATAGAAATGTAGTCCCCTACTCCTACGACCCAAATCAAAGGATGTGATTCAAATTTTGTTAAAAGTATCGAGTACTTATAAAAGTATCGATACTTCAAAAATATCGGAACAAAAGAATCGTGTCCAAATATACTTTTATCGAATTGAATGTATCGATACAACTCAAGTATCGGTACTTTTTGCGGATCCCTACTTCTTCCTTCTTTCTTTCGAAATAAAATAATTCAGTTAAGTAAAATACTTAAACATTTCCACTATCCAACCTGAAGTAGGTTGGAAGGTGGCACATAAAATTCTGAACGTGCCAACTTGGGTGGTGGTTGGTTAATGTCTAGGTTGGAAGATAGGATGAAGTCAACGTCATCAAAAACATAACTTGTAATAAAAACCAAGTCTCGCGACTCAGTTCTTCTACCGTAAAAAGTTGTGAGATCCACGTAATACTAAGTCGGTTAATTTATTCAGTCCCTAATTAAGGGTCTTCCTGTCTTAAGTTATTAAGCAATTAGCTAACAAACAACATCTTGTGACCATGTCAATTTTAAAAATATTTTATGTTTTAAATAAATAGATTGACTTGGACCATCGCACGAAAACACAATGCATCTTACAAGTAATACATATTATATTAAAGTCGATTGCTTAGTGCGATTGCCAAGTCAATCTATTTATTTAAAACATAAATGATTTTTTAATATTGATATGGTCACAATAAGATGTTGGGTGCGTTTGGCAGAAAAAAAGCGCTAGCAAGCGCTTGTAAGCAAAATGGCGATCGTAAGCGGTAAGCGCTGTCAAATCGTAAGTAGCTATTTTCCTCTAGAACACGAAGTTAGTTCTAACCGGGGAATGTAACCTAATTTAAATATATGTTTGTAAAGTATTCATATTAAAAACTTACCAATCATGAATTTTTAATAACATTTATATGTTTATTCATGTCATTATATTACTTAAAACTAATATTGCACAAAACAACTAATTACGTTAGCTGCGGCCGGAGGTTCGAAAAAAAACCAAATTTACTTATAAAATATATTTAAAATAAAATTACAAATTATGTTACTATAGCTAATTAATCTAACAGAATGAGCCTTGCGTAAGTGAGTACGTGATATTTTATACATCCGGCACGTGGCTTGAATTGCTGCGCCTGCATTCCTGTTGGTTTACATAGTGTTACGAGCTTGAGGTTCGTGACAATAAAAATTGCCGATAAAATTACCTAAATTAACCTTTAATTCACTTTATACAAATTAAAGTTAAAAAACACTAATAATTAAACACACTAAATCACTTAATTTCGCTCCGAAGCTTCGCTTGTGTCGCCGAGTTAAACTCTCTCTCGATCGCATCTTGCGCCATCTATTTATTCAAATCAGCAAAACATCCGGAATGTTCAAGTAAACACGCGTAAGGTACCGAGAGCTCGAGTATAGATTTTCTAGAAACTTAGTTCCTCGGGTGGCGCTGTTGGTCGAGAGATCCGCGATGTCATTCTCTGCAAAGCCCCCCCCGCTCTCGCTCCTGACACTAGATGGCGCTGATTTGAGCGCGGCGTAACACTGCCCCCTCCTAAGACATGCTCGTCCCGAGCATTATCGGCCCCATAATAACGTGCCAAGCGATCCACATGGACGATCTTAGGAGTCCCTCTTGCGCCTTTCTGTAACGGCTCCGCAATGTCAAGGGATGTCCTATCCCGTGGTGCACCAACATTGTACAATTTCGATGCTCCTCTACTCCGTGTCCGAGGTCCCCTCGCAGCCGCACAACTTGTACATGTACGACACCAATCCTCCACATCGTCACGATAATGGACCCAGTAAAACTGTTCTCGGATCTTCACTAGTGTTCGTTTAACTCCCAGATTGACTCTTGAACGACCATTATGGCACAGCTGTAGAACATTCGGCACTTTAGCTTTAGGGACAACCATTTGCAAACGACAGCTGTCTCCTCGACCATTGTCCCATTTACGGCACAGGACTCCATCCTGAAGCAGCAAGCTGTCCCATTGGGCCCAATAGCTTTTCGTGGTTGAACTCATCGCTGAGACGTCCCTCCACTTAGGCTTGGTAGCACGGGCCTTCATCCATCCCAGAATCGGCTTGATGTCTGGATCTTCCTGCTGTGCACGTCGTAGGCTGTCCTTCCACCCGTTACTGAGGTGGTCTGTCCTGAGCATCCTCACGGATACCACTTCCTTACCTTTCCTACTACAATGGTTGCCATCTTCAGGACAAGGTCTTCTTGACAATGCATCTGCGTTGCCATGAGATTTCTCGCTGCGATGTTCGATCTCAAAGTCGTATTCCTGCTGCTGCTGGGCGGTGCTGTTAGCCGCACTTCCTTTCTGAGACCGTTCACCTTCCCTTCCTAGGGTGTGCTTAGGGCAGCTGGACCGAAGATGGCCCCTTTCCCCACAGCCATAGCACCTAGGGCTGTATCCTTTATTGTGGTCGCGAACCGTAACTGCTGCAACCTCCCTAGCGTGAGGTGAACGATGATCCTGTCGCCGCCAGGCAGTGCCGTTAGCTGCACTACCCTCCTGATATCGTTCACCTTCCCTTTCTAGGGTTCGCTTAGGGCAGCTGGATCGAAGATGGCCCTTTTCCCCACAGCCATAGCACCTTGGGCTGTATCCTTTGTTGCGGTCGCGAACTGTAGCTGCTGCAACCTCCCTGACGCGATGGGAACGATGATCCTGCCGCACGGCTTCTACCTCCAGTGCATGGGCCAAGGCGTCCTTAAGTGTCTCGTGGTGCCCGAGCCTCACAGCAGCTCTGACTTCCAGGTCACGGATGCCGTCGATGAATGTCTGCACCAGGTTCCCTTCAATGAGCGCAGGTACAGACCGGTATGCTTTTCGCACCAGCTTCTCCACTTCTAGAGCCCACTGCTGCAGGTTTTCGTTGATGCGCTGCACACGATCTTTAAGCTGCGCACGAAAGACGTGTTCCAGGTGAGCGTCGCCATACCTCGCCTCCAATGCCTCAAGGAGTTGCTCATAAGTCACTTCCTCACCGAGAGCTTCCAGAACTGTTAAGGCCTGGTCGCGCAGGCCTAGTGTGAGAGCAGTCATAGCCTGACTTTTATTCCAGCCGTTCGCTTTCATAACAGCCTCGAACTGGATTTTGTAGGCTGACCAGGAAGAAGTCCCGTCGAACGGTGGCACCTTGAACCCACGTAGCGAAGGTGCTGAAGCTACTACGGGAGCTGTAGTTCCATCCCCAAGTTTGAGTTCATCCAGCGTTTTCTTAACTTGGTTGATTTGGGTCTCAGCTTCCGACAGGCGGTTATCATGTTGAGCAACCTTATCCTTCACCTCCCTTATCTCTTTCCCGAAGGTAGCGTGAAGGTCCTTCATGAGAAGCATCTGCTCTTCCAACCGACGGGCCTGTTCATCCTGTCCACCCCGCAGCTGCTCTTCCAACCGACGGACCTGTTCCTCCTGTCGGCGAGCCTGTTCCTCCTGTCGGCGAGCCTGTTCCTTCTGTCGGCGAGCCTGTTCCTCCTGCTGCTCTTTCAACAGACGGGCCTGTTCCTCCTGCTGCTCTTTCAACAGACGGGCCTGTTCCTCTCGTCCGCGCTGCAGCTGCTCCTGTAGCATGGCCATCAGAGCACCTAAGTCAGGTGCCACAGACGTAGAAGCTGCTGACGGACCGGCTTCCGTGGCCGGCGGCTGGCCCTCAGACATCTGCGGCGTTGCACCACCAAATCTCCTCTGGTCCGTCTCCTGCTGGCGTTGACTTCGGGTACGGACACCCTCCGTTTCCTCCTTGGGTAAAATCGGCATTATTTTATCCCACTTCTGACACCAATTGTTACGAGCTTGAGGTTCGTGACAATAAAAATTGCCGATAAAATTACCTAAATTAACCTTTAATTCACTTTATACAAATTAAAGTTAAAAAACACTAATAATTAAACACACTAAATCACTTAATTTCGCTCCGAAGCTTCGCTTGTGTCGCCGAGTTAAACTCTCTCTCGATCGCATCTTGCGCCATCTATTTATTCAAATCAGCAAAACATCCGGAATGTTCAAGTAAACACGCGTAAGGTACCGAGAGCTCGAGTATAGATTTTCTAGAAACTTAGTTCCTCGGGTGGCGCTGTTGGTCGAGAGATCCGCGATGTCATTCTCTGCAAAGCCCCCCCCGCTCTCGCTCCTGACACTAGATGGCGCTGATTTGAGCGCGGCGTAACAATAGCAACTGTTCTAGGTGTAGTAGTCAGCGATCTTCATATCATAGGTATATGTAACTAACCTATAAACTCTACTTCAAAACAAACAAATAAATAAGCAAAATGGCGGATTGTGTCAGCGCTATTAAAGTTAGCAAACGTGTCCGGGCCGAAAATTGTTTAGTTTCTTCATTTTGCTTACAAACGCTTGCTAGCGCTTTTTTCTGCCAAACGCACCTGTTGTTATGTTAGCTAAATTACGTAATAACTTAAGACAGAAGGACCCTTAATTAGGGACTGAATAAATTAACCGACTTGGCATTACATGGATCTCACAACTTTTTACTGTAGAAGAACAGAGTTGCGAGACTTGGTTTTTTATACAAGTTATGTTTTTGATTTGAAGTTATGATTTGGAAAGGGGTATGGAGATAAGTGTAGATGAAATAATGAAAGCAATGAAAAGCATGAAAGCAGGTAAGGCAGCTGGATATGATAGAGTATCACTCGAGATGCTAAGGGCTGGAGAGGGAGTGGTGGCAGGCCTGCTGTACACCTTGTTTAATTTATGTTGGGAATTAAAACGGGTACCGGATGACTGGTGTAAAGCAGTTATAGTACCAATATATAAAGGAAAAGGGTCACAGCAGGACTGCAAAAACTACCGCGGTATCAGCTTGCTTAGTATTGTGGGTAAACTGTATGCTAAGGTGTTAATTGAAAGAGTTATGAAAGAAACTGATGGAAAAATTTGGGATGTGCAAGCGGGTTTTAGAAAGGGAATGGGGTGTACAGATCAAGTCTTTTCCATGCGCATGATTGCGGAGAAGTTTTTGGCCAAAAACCAGAAAGTTTTTTGTGCGTTCATAGACTTGGAAAAGGCTTATGACAGAGTGGACAGGAATGTGTTATGGCAAACACTGAACTCATATGGGTTGAGCGCTGGTTTGATACAGGCATTAAGGTCTCTTTATAGGGACTCTAGTGCTTGTGTCAGGATCAATGGAGTCTACTCGGACTGGTTTGGCATCCAAAAAGGTGTCAGACAGGGCTGTGTAGCTTCCCCTTGGCTGTTCAACCTATTTATGGACCGGTGTTTGCAAACTTTGAAAGATGAAGAATGTGGGTTAAGAATGGGCGAATTAACCGTCAAATGCCTTTTGTATGCCGATGATCAAGTCATACTTGCGTCATCGGCGGCAGAGTTGCAAATGATGGTTACATTAATGAACTGGGAATTGAAAGAAAGGGGAATGAAAGTGAACGCAAGTAAGACGAAAGTGATGGTTTTTGAAAGAGAAGAAAGCAAAACGGTATGTGAAATAAGAATAGAAGGAGAGTTAATTGAGCAAGTGGATGAGTTTGTGTATTTGGGATGTGTATTTAGCAGGGATGGTAGATATGATAGGGAAATAGAACGACGAGTAAATGCAGGGAATAGAGTGAATGGGGCACTACACTCTATTATGGAGAACCAGAATGTGTCAAAACAGGCACGTATGGCAATTCATAATGCTGTGTTAGTCCCTACTTTAATGTTTGGTAGTGAAAGCTGGGTGTGGCAGAAGAAGCACGAAAGTAGAATAAATGCTGTAGAAATGCGGTCTTTAAGGAATATGCTAGGGTTTAATCTGAATGAAAGGGTGAGAATTTGCGTGATAAGAGATAAATGTGGTATGCAAGATGATGTTGTGACCAGGATTAAGAAAGGAATGCTTCGGTGGTTTGGTCACGTAGAAAGAATGAATGAGGAAAGAGTGACAAAGCAAATTTATATGGCAGATGTGAATGGCCGAGTCGGAAAGGGACGCCCTAGAAAAAAGTTTATCGACCAAATTGGCGATATTTTGAAAATGGGCCACGTTAGAAGTACCCTTAACCGACGAGCATGTATGCGTAGATATATGGATGTAAAGGAGGCGAAAGAGGTATGTCAGAATCGTGCCAAATGGAAGTCCGTAGTCTCTGCCTACCCCTCTGGGTGACAGGCGTGAGTGTTTATGTATGTATGTATGTTTTTGATAACATCTCGTTTCATTTTGTAGATAGTCCTACTTTTTTCCTTTCGGTACCTTCTACTTCTTGATTACCAATAAAGTACCTATCTACACCTTTTATTCCATTATATTATACACATACATTATACAGGTACACAGATTGATTCACTGCAAATGTAACTTTGTAATCCTATATATTTATATGGGATTACAAAGTTATTTATGCAGTTAGTGTTTTTAGAAAACTGGACCGAAATTGATAACTATTTTAGTTTTTCCTTAATTTATACACTAAACACTAATTGTGTTCTAGAAGTGCCTTAGAGTTTTGATGATCAGTCAGTCAGTGAGTGACAAAAATAAGAAACTTTGACTTATTATAATTCCTAAACTACTGGTTCAAATTGAATGAAATTTGAAATATACCGTGTCTATACAATGCCTGCTTGGTTTCTGAAAATTCAGATTTCTAGTATTATCCACAACGAAGATATAAGGGGTCGAAAACGGCCTGAACTGCTTCGAGAAAAGTATGGCACGGCCGTGCCGCTGTTTTGCTCGACTTGGCGGCAGATAATGATTTCTTATGTTTACGCGAACACTACACATACTGCGTAAATCGGAACAAAAGTTAATAAACCACGGTTACCATAGATTAAAAAATAATTAATCTATGGTAACCGCGGTTAACTATGACATCTGGACGTTGAACATTATGCCATAAAATCCGTAAAAACTAGTATTATTTAAAGGAATAAGTCAATTTAGCCGCCCCTCATTTATGCCGCTCGGGGCAAATGCCCGCTTGCCCCCCCCCCCCCGCCCCTATCTTAGATCGGGCCCCGTTTAAATGGCACTGAAACTAAATGTATGAAATTTATAATTCCGAATGTCAAACACATTAATACTAATATAATTTTAAATGGAGAGGAGCTGAGTCTTGTCGATACCACAATTTTTCTTGGAATCACACTAGACGCGAAGCTTCAATAGGGCTAAGGAAACGCTAGCGCCATTCTGGAAGTTTTTTTTTATAGAAGAGGGGGCAAACGAGCATGTGGCTCACCTGATGTTAAGAGACTACCGCCGCCCATGATCAACCGCAACACGAGGGGAATTGCAGGTGCGTTGTCGGCCCTTTAGAAAGGAGTAAGCTCCTTTCTTGAAGGTCCCCAGGTCGTATCGGTCCGGAAAAATGGGCGGTGATAAATTATTCCACAGAGAGGTTGTACGCGGAAGAAAACTCCTTTTGAAACGTACAGTGGTGGACCGCCAAGCATCCAGATGGTGTGGATGGTATCGGGACGTTTGCCGCGTAGTGCGTTCACGAAATTTGGCGGCTGGGATTAATCCGAACAATTCCTCAGAGCACTCTCCATGGTATATGCAAAAGAAAATATAAAGGGATGCAACATCTCTTCGCAGTGCCAGTGAATCGAGCCGATCGGAAAGCACTCGGTCGTCGACGATTCGAGCCGCTCTGCGCTGGATGCGGTCAAGTGAAAGGAGCTGGTACTGGGGAGCCCCAGCCCAGAGATGGGAACAGTATTCCATGTGCGGCCGAACCTGCGTCTTGTAAAGTTGCAGGCGGTGTGCCGGCATGAAATACTGTCCCGCTCTGCTGAGCACGCCAAGCTTTTTAGAGGCCAATTTGGCCTTCCCTTCCAAGTGACCACGAAACTGCACGTCACTCGATATGTCGACGCCGATTGTCGATTCCGATACTGGCTGAGGCAACAAGGGGAGTGCCTTGAAACTGGGGGGATACGACAAAGGGGTTGTTTTTAGCGGTTAACGCCCAAACTTGTGTCTTTTTTTTAAGGTTTTTGAACTGTTATTTACACTTCTTTACGTTTTCATCTTGTACCATCGATCACTTATAAAGAACTAGTGATCGATGCTTGTACCCTATATAAGATTGCCGTGTAGTGGCGGTTAAGAATATCCACTACTCCGTATCTTCCCGTGGGTGTCGTAAAAGGCGACAGAGGGAAACAGGCAGGAGATGGGCAGCAGCATCTTCCTGAAAACAGCAACTGTACAACAAAAAAAACTGCGGTTGCCAACCCGTTCACCAAGCGTGGCAGCAATGGCAATATACCCCCCATGAGAATTACACAAATAGACGCCGGGGACTGGGGGCCCAGTCACCGGCGGCCCTGCTATTCCTGGCTACGGTGGCGACCATAGTAACGGCGGGGCAGGGGGTGCTAAGAATCTCCGGTTAAAGTTCGGTTGCCACGTTAAACGACTCGACCTGGCAACATAAACGCACGCACCTTGACGACCGACGATAAGATACTGGAGCTGGAAGAAGAGATAGACAAGTTACGCTGGAATGTTATAGGATTAACCGAGGTCCGAAGACAGGGGGAGGACACGGTGATTCTCGAATCCGGCAACTTGTTCTATCACCGGGAGGGCGATCATCTATCCCAAGGAGGTGTTGGATTTATCGTCCACAAGTCTCTCGTTAACAACATTTTAAAGGTTGGGAGTGTATTGACGAGGGTTGCGTACCTTATACTCAGAATCACCACACGGTATTCGCTGAAGGTCACACAGGTTTACGCGCGCACGTCGGAACATCCCGATGAGGAGGTAGAGGAAATGTATGAGGACATTTCTAGAGCCATGCATTCCTCCAAAACTCACTATACGGTGTTAATGGGAGACTTCAACGCAAAACTGGGCACAAGAAAGAACGGTGAGCTGAAGGTAGGGAAATTTGAGATAGGGCAACGGAACTCAAGGGGCCAGCAGCTGGCTGACTTCATGGAGAAAGAGGGACTTTTTATGATGAACTCTTTCTTCCAGAATCGGCCTCACAGAAAGTGGACCTGGTCGAGCCCCGACGGTTCGACAAAAAATGAGATTGACTACATTATGACGACCAGACGCCAACTGTTCAGTGATGTCTCAGTGATCGCAAGGGTGAAAACTGGAAGCGATCACCGAATGGTTAGAGGCACACTGAACCTAAACGTTAAGTTGGAGAGCTCTCGTCTAATGAAGTCAAAGCTCCGTCACCCTCGTGCTCTAATCCAGAACCCCAAAACCTTTCAGCTCGAATTACATAAACGCTTTCAGTGCCTAGAAGATTGCAATGCAGTGGACGATATGAAGGACAAGTTCGAGGAAACTCTCCATGCGGTCGGAGCCAAGTTCTGCAAGACCCGCCGCAGATCTCATGGCTATTGGACGGGAGATGAGGCTGCAATCGTCAACAGATTTGACAGCATACAGGCAACTGAATAGACAGATCTCCAAATGCATGCGGCGAGACTTACGCAACTTTAATACTGCTCGTATTAAGGAAGCGATCGAGCGAAACCAGGGCTCCAAAGTCTTTTCCAGAGATCTGTCTGCCAGAAAGAGCCAACTGTCAAAGCTGAAGACTGAGTGTGGCAGCATCGTTTCCGGGACACCTGAGATTTTGAGTGAGATTGAGAGGTTCTATGGGTAGTTGCACACATCATCGTTGGAGCCACACGCAAGTGTGAGTAACGATCCAAGAGCAAGTCTTATCCGACGCTATTCCGATGATATCCCGGATGTCAGTCCAAGCGAGATTAGAATGGCTCTCCAGCACCTTAAAAACGGCAGGGCGCCAGGTGAGGATGGAATTACAGCGGAGCTTCTGAAAGCGGGTGGAACACCAGTACTGAAGTCCTTCAGAAGCTCTTCAATTCCATCCTCCATGGGGGCACTACTCCGGAGGCTTGGAGCAGAAGTGCGGTGGTCTTGTTCTTTAAGAAAGGTGACAACGCTCCCTTGAAGAACTACAGACCGATTTCCCTTCTGAGCCGCGTCTACGTCGAGAGTCATTACGAATCGTCTCTCACGTAGACTCGACGACTTACAGCCTCCCGAACAAGCCGGTTTTCGAAAAGGTTTCAGTACCATGGACCACATACATACCCTGTGGTAGATTGTACACAAGACCGAAGAGTACAATCTGCCACTTTGCCTGGCGTATGTGAACTATGAGAAAGCCTTTGATTCCGTCGAAATTTGGGCGGTGCTACAGTCCCTTCAGCGGCGCCAAGTTGATTGTCGGTATATCAAAGTGCTGAAGTATTTGTACAGTAGGGCTACGATGGCTATCCGAGTACAGAACCAGAGTTCGAAACCTATCCAACTGCAGAGAGGTGTAAGAAGGGTGACGTTATATCCCCGAAACTCTTCACCGCTGCATTGGAAGCCGTTTTTCAAGCTACTGGACTGGAAAGGATACGGTATTAACATCAATGGCGAGTACATCATTCAACTTCGATTTTCCGACGATATAGTCCTTATGGCAGAAACGCTGGAGGATCTAAGCACTATGCTCTTTGACCTCAATGGTGTCTCAACGGATAGGTCTTAAGATGAACATGGACAAAACATAAATCATGTTTAATGTCCATGTCAAACCTATGCCAGTAGTTGTTGGGAGCACTATGATCGAAGTTGTTGACGAGTACGTTTACCTGGGACAAATAGCCCGACTAGTTAAGTCCAACTTCAACCGAGAGGTCAATCGACGGATTCAACTCGGCTGGGCATTGTTCGGACAGACCTCAAGCTCTAAAAACTAGATTGTTCAACCAGTGCGTTTTGCCAGTGATGACTTAGGGATCTAAGACGTGGTCCTTCAATGCTGGCCGTATGAGGACGCTCAAGGTCGCTCAGCGAGCTATGGAGAGTGCTATGCTCGGAGTTTCTCTGCGTGATAGACTCAGAAATGAGGAGTAAAACCAGAGTGACCGACATAGCCCAACGGATTACTAAGCTGAAGTGGCAATAGGCCGGCCATATAGCTCGAAGAACCGATAACCGATGGGGAAGAAAGGATCTCGAGTGGCAGCCTCATACGGGTAGGCCTAGTGTAGGGCGACCCCCCCACTAGATGGAGTGACGACTTGGTAACACATGCAGGAAGTCGATGGATGCAGGTGGCACAGGATCGTGCTTTGTGGCATTACTTGGGGGAGGCTTATGTTCAGCAGTGGACTTGTGAAGGGCTGTAATGATGATAATGATGATGAATGACCCTATATAAGATAGTCCTTACCTCTACCCTCCATAATTTGAGTGAGTATAATTTTTGCGTTGAAAAACCACGTTAATCGAGAAGGTTCACACTGAATGGTTCTATAACAAAAAAAAATCCTTCCTTTTTTCCAAATATTCTTTTGTAGAATATTTCTGAATAAGGTGCCATTTGTTACGGCTGACTTAACTAATCTGTCAGCCTATTCATTAACTATTAGACCAATTTGAGATGACTTTTTCTTATCAGGGGGCACGGCAGTGCCCCCGCCAAGTCGAGCAACAAAAAAGCAGCACGGCCGTACCATCTATTTCTCGAAGCAATTCAAGCCATTTTCGACCTATAACTCCTCCTACTGTATAACTTCCAAGCAGGCATTGTATAAACTCATATATATTTCATATTTAATTCAATTTGAAACAGTAGTTTAAGAATTATAACTAGTCAAAGTTTCTTAATTTTGTCACTCACTGACTGACTGACCGATCATCAAAACTCTAAGGCACTTCTAGCAGACATAATAAGCTTCAAATTTAGAATACAGGTAGTGTTTAGTGTATAAATCAAATAAAAACTAAAATATTTTGCGATTTCGGTCCAGTTTTCTAGATACACCAACTGCATAAATAACTTCGTAATCCCATACAAATATATAGGATTACAAAGTTACATTTGCAGTGAATGAATCAGTGTTTCTGTATATGTATGGAATAATAGGTGTAGAGTAGATAAGTACGTTGTTGGTATTCAAGAAGTAGAAGGTACAGGAAAGGAAAAAAGTAGGACTATCTACAAAAAGAAATGAGTGATTTTTTTACAAGTTATGTTTTTGATGGCATTCAAATTTCAGGTTTATCCTACGATTGTACAATTCATATATACGGGGGTGACACTGAAAGTTCTTAGAAAATCAAAAACTGAATAAATTAGCAAGTTATTAGTTTTATTATATCTTTTCAAAATAGTGTCCATTTACATCAATAAATAGCTGCATCCGATGGAATCACTTAGAAAAGCACTTTGCCCACCCGGCCTTAAGAAGAGAAGAGACCATCTTCGACGGCATTTTGAAACGCAGTCACTGCTTCCTCGGCGTTCATAAAACGTTTTCCTCAAAGGTTTTCTTTATTTTCAGAAATAAATAAAAATCACAAGGTGCGAGGTCGGAGCTATACGGCGAGTAACCCAGTAATTCCACGTCTGACTTAGCCAAGTAGTCGATTGTTTGCTTGACGGTGTGGGAGGTCGTTTCTCCCGAACTTTTTCCAAGACAAGTGGCAAACAATTGTTAGTGTACCTCTGCAGTAACTGTTTCGATCCTCTAATTGTTGCGTAGTGACCTGTCCTTCCAAAGAACGAGGCTGCCATCTTTTTTCCAACGCTTCGACCTCTCTTCACTTTAGTAGGCAATTCCTCGGAAGGAAACACCAAGACAGCAGACTGTCTCTTAGTTTCACAATCATAACAATAAATCCAGCTTTCGTCGCCCGTAAGTATGTCGAACACAGCATTTGAGTCACCTCCGTTAAATCTTTGAACCATTTCACGACACCAATCAATACGACGGAGTTTTTAGGCCTCTGTCAAATTATGAGGTATCCACCATGCACAAAGCTTCCTGACCGCTAAAATATTCATGGAGGATTTGTGCACTTGTCTCATACCGATGCCTAAGCTTGTCCGAATCTGCTGCTAAGTCACTCTTTTCTCAGTCTCTATTATACGCCGCACAACACTAATGTTATCTTCAGTCGTCGCCGTAGAAGGTCGTCCCTCACGCAGATCATCGGTGAGATTAGTGCGGCCACGTTTAAACTTATTGAAATAGTTGTAAACAGTGGCTCGAGATGGGGCTTCATCGTGAAAGGCCAATCGAAGTCTATCGTAGCTTTCTTGTTGACTTAAATGACATCAAAAGTCATAAAAAATCATTGCACGAACAGTACAGACAATTTTTAATTTGCCGCCAAGTCGTAAACAAATGATAAATTAATAAAATACATATACTATAATATTGGCAAAGATTTCCATTTTTTAATTTGTACTTACTTTTTTAAAATATCGTTTACAGTGACCAGTCCTATTGTATGGCAGTGAAACATGGGCCGTAACTCAAAAGAATGTGCATACCATGCAAGTTGCCGAGATGAAGATGCTGAGGTGGATGTGCGGCGTTACCAAGCTCGACAAAATCCGCAACTAGTACGTGCGAGGAAGCTTGGGCGTGCGCGACATCGCTGACAAGATGCAGAAAAGTAGGCTGCGATGGTATGGGCACGTGAAGAGGAGGCCACCAGACTACGTAGGGAACTTGGCACTACAACTTTCCATCCCAGGTCGAAGATCCAGGGGCAGACCGAAAACACGATGGAAAGATGTAGTGGTAAAGGACATGAATGAGAGTGCGAAGTCTCCGAAAATGAAGTCGAGGATAGAGCGAAGTGGAGGCGTAAGACAAGAAAGGCTGACCCCACCACCATGTGGGACACATAGCCAGGAAGAGAGAGAGAGAGTTTACAGTGGCCAGTTCTAAGAACTTTCAATGTCGCCTTCGTAGCTTGTAAAATTGCGTCGGCTGTCGGTACACATCTGCTGTAACCATGGTAACTTAACATTCAAATAAATACCAGCGAGAAACAATCAGCGCACGTATCCTTTACCTGTGTCCTTTACTGACTAATAGCCACAGAGCATCTTTGTATAAACGTCGCCCTTGCAATTTTGAGACCAAACAGTCTGTTCTTGTTAGTGCTTACTCTTCATATTCGATGACGCTCCCGCTTATGTATGCATACTTACTCGATGTCCATCACTGACCTCGATATATACAAGGTCCATGGGCTGGTTGAGTGTCCCATCGGTAAGCAGTAAATAACAGTTCAAAAATTCTCCACAACAGCGCTGGAGTAGCTAGAGGGTATGAAATGAAATTAGCAGTTGTCGACGGAGTGAAGTGTGCTGAGTTGCGAAATTTATATTTGTGGTGACTAGAGTATGCAGTATTTAAAACCTCAACTACTCATGTTGTCTAAAATAATTTAGTAAATATAACCTAGAAAATGTTGTCGTGAAGCACGTTGAGTATGAAAATAAAAATTTTGAAAACAATTAAATAATTATTATAAAAAAGAATTATCACCATAATTCTTTTCTGTACAATAAAGTCATAAAAAGTTCTTTAAAATTTACCCTCTAGCTACAGTGGCGCCACCCTTATTTAGGGCTTTCCTACGGACATTTTTTAATACAGAGACGGTTCTTCTTACTTCTACACTCCATGATATTGTAGCCATCAAAGTAATAACCATGAAGGTTAGAGAACACGAGAACGATCGCCGTAGAAAATAGTGTCCCAGAAATATGGGCACCATAAGTGAGGCGCTGCGATCACTAAGTTCGGTCAATAAGTCATTTTCAGTCTATTTTTCCGATCAGATGCTTGCACTTGCATATCCACGCACACTAAAATATTTCTCCATTTTTTTTACAAGAAAATTTGTACATTATTCAACTAACTTCTTATACTTGTACTAATAAACAGCTAACTTCGCAGTCACTACTCACCGACGTCAGCGCCGCTATATATTCTACTATTTTCAAGGACAGGCGGGCTATGCCTTAGTACGTAGTGATCGTTCTCCTGTTCTCTAACCTTCATGGCAGTAACTGTCCTATAAAGGAAGTAGCCATTTCCCATCAGGTGGATAGGAAGTTCGTTCGGCACTTTAGTTCAATAAAAACAAAGAAACAGAAACGAGATTTCAGGTATAAAAGTGACCCTATCACCGATTTAATTTAAAATTTAATCCAGAGTACTATCGTCCAGAATTTCCTGATGATTATAAATTTCAACAGATAATATATAGCTTTTGTTGTATGTATGATAGATAGTAGAGGAAAATAAGAGACTTTATTGCTATTTAATAAAATTTTATTCTTATAAACTAAATAAAGTTTGCTCTACGACATTTCTAAACATCTAGTTGATTAAATTATATAAACATTGGATTGGAATAATAACTTATAATAAATAAAAATGCATTAGAGCTTAAACAAAGATGATTGTTTTTACAATGACGGCGTTAATTATTTTAGTAGTTAATAATTCGAAAATACCAAGTTATTGCTTTGGTCCAAAACAAATTAACAAGCCCTTTTTACGTATACACGGTCGCAAGCAGTAGCGTTTTTGTGATCATATGGGCGTTCGTATTTGCGTATAGTAATAATAAACTCTTGAATAGTACTATAATTCAATACTATGAGACGATACATTGTCTGTATCGGCGCGCCTCTTAGACGTACACATAGACAATCTACTTCATAGGGTTGATAATATATTGTAGCCCCAGCCGCAAGTTTGCCCGCTCACTAATCCCAATTCGTGTGCATGTTTGCGCCCGTGTATATGCATAAACAGGGTTTTAAAGTTAGTATGTACCTAATTAATTTTAAAACATTTATTACATTTCGTAGTTTGTATAGATGTTCATTTTCTAGTCAGTACAATGCAGATATAGAGAAAAAATGAAATCCTTGTGCAAAAGTAAGTTCCATAATACACAACACTTAGGTCCTATTTCTGTTCTTTTTATTTGTATTAAACTTAAATACAAAATTTTTATATCAATATGTTTTTGTTAGAAAGCAATTGTAAAGTTATATATACATTATACATACTTAAACCATATGTCACGAAAATGGCCCCAGACTAACATAACAATACAGTAAAACAATCTAAAACTTGGTACTGATTTTTGATTGATGTGCACAATTCAATTGTCTAATTATTAGGAAAACAATTTTTTTAGTTTATATAAAAATAATATCAAGTGTTATTATTGTAAGAGAATCGGAGTGTGAAAAGCATTATTCGTAAAGAAATCCTACATTCAACTATTTTCAACCTGCACACCAATTATCTTAGATCAAAACTTAAAAACTTGGGCTACTTTATAATTTAATAATACCTATTAAGTTTGAGCTAGTGTTAATACAATCTATTGCTTTTTTATTATGATATGATACAAAAATGTTAGTATGCGGCTAATTATTAGACAGTTGCTATAATTATCAATCCATTCCATGGATACTTTAAAAAGGGGTAAATTACGAATTGCTTAATTTATTTTTTGTTTACAGATATTATTTTTCTTGCGAAAATTATAACTTAAAATGAGAATTTTAGTGTCAAGAAAAATAACTTAAATTTTTCTAAAGCTTAGCCTCTCATTTGACACAAGATTTATAGGTATTTTTGTATAAACTTTTATCACCGCTTACAATTCTTAATAAATTATTCATATTTTTGGAATAGTAGGATTCATCAAAATATAATTAATGATTTATGTCTACAGCTAATGATATCAACATTGCATCAGATTTCATACAAATAGAGAATTATTTTAAAGTATTTCAGTGGTGTAGTGAGTTCAATTACAAAATGGATTAATTTTTGCATTAAGTTATAGTCAACCCTGATGCTTTATTTAAGAATTTCATTTCTTTTCGATAGTCAATAATTCAGTGTTTGTTATAGAACAACCTCTGAAATACTTTAATTAAAGTTCTCTTTTAACATTCACACTAACACTGAAAAAAAAATTTTACCAATCAGTTATATCCATAGAGTGAACATTGAATTCGTACATTTATTTATTAAGTGTTATTATATTTTATACACTCCTTGAATTTATAAGTGTCATAACATGCGAAATTTTACCATTTATCGAACTTATACTTCTCAAAAATACGAACATCTTCCTTATTTATTCATATTCAGTCCAATTTTGCAATCTATAACCATTTAAAACTATATAGAGTATCACATAATTTGTAAAATATACAAAAAAGAAACAAACCATAGACTCGCAGTAACATTTACCAAAAAAATACTGTTTTTTAGATAAAAGCTCAAGAGTTTTTTTTTTGATAAATCGATGAATGATTTTAATTTTAAAATTTTGTACTTTAAAATCACGAAACAAATATTCTAAACGTTTTAGAAACCTAATTAAAGCATTAATATTTAGCACAATTAAGTATCACTCGAGCACACCCACACTTACTATTCACAACTACCACAGGAAACGGATTAACTACACGAGTAGACTACATACTGCGAGTCTAGTCATCAACCAGCATAATTTCCGATACTGCCACACTATAGGCCCTGTGAGATGGACGGCGACAACTTCTCCCTATTCTTCGTTCGCGTACATTGCGAATTGCTGCCGGTGTTAAGAGAAGCCGACCAGTCAGCAAGTGTTGGCATCGGTCGATAGAATTTGCTCGACGTTCGGTTGAACACTGGCAGAAGTTCGTTTGCTTCATTTGACAGCGCCTGTGATATTAAATTAACAATAATATTTATTAAATAATTTCATTGACTTGACGTGTAGTGGCGGTTAAGAATATCCACTATCCCATATCTTGCCGTGGGTGGCGTAAAAGGCGACAGAGGGAAACTGGCAGGAGATGGGCAGCAGCATCTTCCTGATAGCAGCAACTGTACAACAAAAAAAACTGCGGTTGCCAACCCGCTCGCCAAGCGTGGCAACTACGGCAATATAACCCCCATGAACAATTACACAAATAGACGGCCCCCAGTCCCCGGTGGCCACGCTATTCCTGGCTACGGTGGCGACGATGGTAACGGCGGGGCAGGGGGTGCTAAGAATCTCCGATGGAGGTTCGGTTGCCACCTACGACGACTCGACCTGGCCACATTTAACGCATGCACCATGAGGACTGACGAGAAGATGCTGGAGCTGGAAGAAGAGATAGACAAGTTGCGCTGGAATATTATAGGATTATCCGATTTCCGAAGAGAGGGAGAGGACACGGTGATTCACGAATCCGGCAACTTGTTCTATCATCGGGAGGGCGACCATCTGTCCCAAGGAGGTGTTGGATTTATCATCCACAAGTCTCTCGTTAACAACGTTTTAAAAATTGGGAATGTATCGACGAGGGTTGCGTACCTTATACTCAGAATCACCAAACGGTATTCGCTGAAGGTCACACAGATTTACGCGCGCACGTCGAACATCCCGATGAGGAGGTAGAGGAAATGTATGAGGACATTTCTAGACCCATGCATTCCTCCAAAACTCACTATACGGTGTTAATGGGAGACTTCAACGCAAAACTGGGCACAAGAAAGAACGGTGAGCTGAAGGTAGGGAAATTTGGGATAGGGCAACGGAACCCAAGGGGCCAGCAGCTGGCCGACTTCATGGAGAAAGAGGGACTTTTTATGATGAACTCCTTCTTCCAGAAGCGGCCCCACAGAAAGTGGACCTGGTCGAGCCCTGACGGTTCGACAAAAAATGAGATTGACTTAATTATGACGACCAGACGCCAACCGTTCAGTGATGTCTCAGTGATCGCAAGGGTGAAAACTGAAGGAGATCACCGAATGGTTAGAGGCACACTGAACCTAAGCGTTAAGTTGGAGAGGTCTCGTCTAATGAAGTCAACGTTCCGTCCCCCTCGTGGTCTAATCCAGAATCCCGAAACCTGTCAGCTCGAGTTACAAAACCGCTTTCAGTGCCTAGAGGATTGCAATGCAGTGGACGATACGAATGACAAGCTCGTGAAAACTATTCATGCGGTCGGAGCTAAGTTCTGCAAGACCCGCCGCAGAAGAACACAAAAACTCTCCGATCACACTCTTAATCTCATGGCTGTTAGACGGGAGATGAGGCTGCAATCGTCAACAGATTTGACAGCATACAGGCAACTGAACAGACAGATCTCCAAATGCATGCGGCTAGACTTACACAACTTTAATACTGCTTGTATTAAAGAAGCGATCGAGCGAAACCAGGGCTCCAAAGTCTTTGCCAGAGATCTGTCTGCCAGAAAGAGCCAACTGTCAAAGCTGAAGACTGAGTGTGGCAGTATCGTTTCTGGGACACCTGAGATTTTGAGTAAGATTGAGAGGTTTTATGGGCAGCTGTACACATCATCGTTGGAGCCACACGCAAGTGTGAGTAACGATCCAAGAGCAAGTCTTATCCGACACTATTCCGATAATATCCCGGACGTCAGTCTGAGCGAAATTAGAATGGCTCACCAGCACCCTAAAAACGGCAGAGCCCCAGGAGAGGATGGAATTACAGCGGAGCTTCTGAAAGCGGGTGGAACACCGGCGGTACTTGAAGTCCTTCAGAAGCTCTTCAATTCCGTCCTCCGTGGTGGCACTACTCCAGAGGCGTGGAGCAGAAGTGCGGTGGTCTTGTTCTTTAAGAAAGGCGACAACGCTCTCTTGAAGAACTACGGACCGATTTCCCTTCTGAGCCGCGTCTACATGCTATTTTCGAGAGTCATTACGAATCGTCTCGCACGCAAACTCGACGACTTCCAGCCTCCCGAACAAGCCGGTTTCCGAAAAGGCTTCGGTACCATAGACCACATACATACCCTGCGGCAGATTGTACAGAAGACCGAAGAGTACATCTTCCACTTTGCCTGGCATATGTGGACTATGAGAAAGCCTTTGATTCCGTCGAAATTTGGGCGGTGCTACAGTCCCTTCAGCGGTGCCAAGTTGACTGTCGGTATATCTAAGTGCTGAAGTGTTTGTACTGTAGGGCTACGATGGCTATCCGATTACAGAACCAGAGCTCGAAACCTATCCAACTGCAAGTGTAAGACAGGGTGACGTTATATCCCCGAAACTCTTCACCGCTGCATTGGAAGACGTTTTTCAAGCTTCTTGACTGGAAAGGATACGGTATTAACATCAATGGCGAGTACATCACTCACCTTCGATTTGCTGACGATATAGTCCTTATGGCAGAATCGCTGGAGGACCTAAGCACTATGCTCAATGACCTCAATGGTGTCTCCCAACGGATAGGTCTTGAGATGAATATGGACAATCATGTTTATGTCGTAGTTGTTGGGAGCACTATGCTCGAAGTTGTTGGCAAGTACGTTTACCTTTGACAAATAGTCCGACTAGGTAAGTCCAACTTCGACCGAGAGGTCAATCGACGGATTCAAGTCGGCTGAGCAGCGTTCGGGAAATTACGACATATCTTCTCGTCAGGTATACCTCAATCTCTAAAAATGATTATACAACCAGTGCGTTTTGCCAGTGATGACTTACGGATCTGAGACGTGGTCCTTCACTGCTGGCCGTATGAGGACGCTCAAGGTCGCTCAGCGAGCTTTGGAGAGGACTATTTCTCTAGGCGTAATGTAGGGCGACCCCCCACTAGATGGAGTGACGACCTGGTAAGATATGCAGGAAGTCGATGTATGCAGGTGGCTCAGGACCGTGCTTTGTGGCAATACTTGGGGGAGGCCTATGTTCAGCAGTGGACTTGTGAAGGGCTGTAATGATGATGATGATGATGAATTTCATTGAGGCTGCCGTGAGAAAATCCAGTACTGCATTTCGTCCCGTGGTGTCGTAAGCTCGTAAGAGGCGACTATGAAAAACGCCAGATATTGTGTGCGATCTAGAAGTTTTCTTCCCAGCACAACTTCCTTGTGGAATCGACTACCACCAGTGATTTTTCCGGACCGATACGACTTAGGGACCTTCAAGAAAAGAGCCTATTCTTTTTTCAAAGGCCGGCAACGCACCTGCGATTGCCCTGGTGTTGTAGTTATTCATGGGCGGCGTAGTCACTTACCATCAGGTGAGCCATATGTCACGGACATTTTCTTCATATATTATAAAAAAATGGCTTCCGATAGATGGCGGTATAAGCATCTTGTTTACATCAGACGATGGGAAGCAGTATCAGAGGCTCAAAGATGCGAAACGTCTGGTGCTACGTCAATCCGTCTGCCAAGAGCGATGATTAAAGCAAATCCTGCTCACAGTAAAGACTATGTCCAGCTGTGGCCTTTTACAGGACTCTCGAGGTAAACTAGAAAAGACAGAAGACATCTTTTGACAAATGTCTAAAAACATAATAGTAAATTAACAAAAAATGCAAATCGATAAGAAAGCAATTTCATATCGATTTAAAAAAAAATATTGCGACGCTTGGGTCGCTGATTGGCCTGTGGCCTTTTACTGGAATCTCGAGGTAAACTAGAAAAGATAGAGGACATCTTTTGACAAATGTCTAAAAACATGATAGTAAATTAACAAAAAATGCAAATCGATAAGAAAGCAATTTCATATCGATTTAAAAAAAATATTGCGACGCTTGGGTCGCTGATTTGCCTGTGGCCTTTTACAGGAATCTCGAGGTAAACTAGAAAAGACAGAAGACATCTTTTGACAAATGTCTAAAAACGTGATAGTAAATTAACAAAAAATGCAAATTTATATAAAAGCAATTCCATATCGATTTAAAAAAAAATATTGCGACGCTTGGGTCGCTGATTTGCCTGTGGCCTTTTACAGGAATCTCGAGGTAAACTAGAAAAGACAGAAGACATCTTTTGACAAATGTCTAAAAACATGGTAGTAAATTAACAAAAAATGCAAATCGATAAGAAAGCAATTTCATATCGATTTAAAAAAAAATATTGCGACGCTTGGGTCGCTGATTTGCCTGTGGCCTTTTACAGGAATCTCGAGGTAAACTAGAAAACACAGAAGACATCTTTTGACAAATGTCTAAAAACATGATAGTAAATTAACAAAAAATGCAAATCGATAAGAAAGCAATTTCATATCGATTTAAAAAAAATATTGCGACGCTTGGGTCCCTGATTGGCAATAACAGTATCAGACTATAACGTGGAAATAACTATACATAGATTGCTATCTGGAGGAAGCCATAAGATATTACTATCGGGCACTTCCCATAGTCAAATTGTTGTGATTTCACGGAAGGCAACAGGATGATATATAATCTTACACCAAATAGCACGTGCATAATGTATTACCGACTATTAAATTAAGACATTCGAATTAAATTAATTCAATAATATCATTGATATAAACAAAAGTCAATGAGTAATAATATGATTTTACCACAAAGCAGCATTAAATTATATACTAATAAATTACATATACTATATTTAATTATAATGTAATATATGTTATACCACGTGCTCGGCGGTGAAAGAAAACATTGTGAGGAACTGCATGTCTGAGGAATAAGAAAAAAAAATATTTCGAAGACATGTGAAGTTCGCCAACACGCATTGGGGCAGCGCGGCGGACACTTTCTTGCCCTAAAACTCAGAAATGAGGGGAGGCCTGTGCCCAGCAGTGGGACGTATATAGTCTGTAACTTTTATATTTTACACTATAATATGTTAATAAAAACTTGTCAAATGTGAAAGAAGTATATAGGTATCGTACTGAAATTATAAAAATAAATATAAAAATAAAATTTGCTTATTTTAAATTTTGCAAAATTTTATATATAAAAAATGATTAAACGCATCTAAATATGTTCTAATCTTCCGCTTTCGCTGTGTTTCACTCACCTTCAAATAGATGACGGCGTCGGTTCCATATCCCTCGCACGACATGAGCACCAGGTCGCCATGAAAATATCTCGCATACAGCCTCGAAATTGGCAACCCGTACCCGTAACCTGTAAATAGTTATATTTTAAATTCTTCAAGTTATTGTGTTTAATGTGTAGAAGTAGGAAGAACGTATCATAGAGTAAAACTTGCATATTATTTCGATGATTGTATGCAAATCTAATCATTCGCAAATGCCTTAGGAAAGATATAGACATAACGGGTCGTAGGCGGGGTTTGATAATTTGAACGTTTATTCCATTTATACTTGCCTACCCCAGAAGGAGTGTAATGTTTTTCGAATGTATGTATTTAAGTATGTAATGTCTATTATAAGGGCCTGCGCTCATAGACGGCATGGCACGACAAATATATTTTCGACGTTATTTTAATGATCTTAGCACTAACATTCCTTTATTTCAACACGAATAGACCGAAACGTCTCTCGAGACACCGCAGCATGCTGCTACACGTCATGGCATTCCATGGGATGCATGTATCACGTGAAACGCATAGGTTGCTTTACATTGTTAGGAATGTGAGTGTTAAGTAATTGAAACAAGGTTGAATCTAGCCCGTTGCGGCGGCGATCTCAACGACTTGCGCGAGTGCTCGATGCACAAGCGCGTTTCGAGTTGTTTGGTATGCCGTGCCGCGGGATGCCACAGAATCTTTCGGTATGCCGAAGTATGCCACGCCGTGCCATACCATACCGTCTGTGAGCGCAGGCCCTTAATGTTGTGCTCCGTAGCCACCGGAGCGGCGGTGGCGCGTAGGTACTTTTCGATGGATTATAACATAAGTATAACTAGTGTCGTTGACTAATGTTTGAAATAATCATAAATACTAACTACGACAAAAATAACACATTTAACATATCTGCCAGAAGATAACGAAAAAAATGTGGCTGGTTTTCTAGTTCTAAGTTCAACACACATGCAAAACAGGCAGTATTCGCTTACTATTGGATGGACTGAGTGCCCTTTTGCCACCCTTACTTGTTAAAAAAAAAAAACTTTCTAAAAGTGTAATGGGAGGTCTTTAGATACAAAATAATTTCGTTAATTACGGCTTATCAAACGTCCACTGCTGAACATACAGACGGGTTTGCAACTGCAGTATTTTATATTATTTAGAGCTGTTTTTTTTAATATAACGTTACCTCTATTTTAGGATTTTATCCTGCATTGTAGGGGCAGTTTAAAAACATAAATTTCACAAGGGCAAACATCATGACCCGGAACAATTACTTGTAGGGCCATAAAAATACTTGTTCCTGTAACTCGCTCTCCTGTAGCCACTCAACCACGGAGCCCAGCTTCTGTTTTAGTTTCCCTGTGTCTGATATTGGGTAGCGACTCTTACGCCCTACCCCTTTACGCCAATGGAGAGAAACATATAAGGCATAACGTATAAATGTTATATGAAGATAAAAAAAATTAAAATTTAGTACAAGTAGCAGATAATACTCGTGAATCAATTTGGGTTTAAAAAATCCTGCAACGAAATTTGTAACATACAAAAACTTTATTTAAATTCCTTGATTAATTAATATTTAAAGCAATACGAATATATATTTAATATCTGAACTAAGGTGTAGACAATATACAACGAAGAAAGCGGGGATGACTGGATTCTGAATGGTGCTCCTAATAATCTAATCGAGTAACTTCTAATGCCGGCTGTACACGCTCGTCTCGTCGCCTGGCGTGCCTCTCGTCGTGAGGCTCGACACGAGAACACACCATGTACACACTTGTTGTATTATTTGAACTCCTTATGCCCGCTGAGATGGACCTAGAGGAAACTGTTGTTGCGTTTTACATTTGTGCTATTAGTTATGATAACCAAATGATAGAAATATGATTTTTTTTTGCGGGTAGGTGATAAGTCAACAGCTGTTTTTAAGTGCTCCTATTTATAATTTCATATTTTATTAATTTCCACAATAGATAAGTGTAGATTTTACGATAATTATATTGAGAAAAGAGATCTTAATGTGCTCAAATAATAATTTATCTATGTAAACAAGCTTTTAATAACTTACTGCATCACCCATCAGCAACACTAGTATTTATCACCATTAAGCACTGTTACATTACGATTACAATATGGCAAGCATCAATAATGTAGACAAAATACAGAAAGAACTGTAAGTCAGCTGGATGCAAAAGATGGCAGAATTCGAAGATCGTTTGAAGGCTGCACTGGTCCCATCCAATCCAACGTTAGTGCAGCTAAGTCAGGAATTTTGTGCATTCAAGGATATGGTCACACAAATGTTTAGTCTACTGCAACTGCAAGTTAGAAGTTATATAAACACAATTGATGGACTTGACATGCGGCAACGGCAAAATGTATTGCTATTTAATGGCATCCCCGAGGACTCTGAAGTAAGCTTAATTGATAAGGTTCTAAGCTTAATACATGGCAAAATGGGCCTTTCTGATGTGAGCAGAACCTCGATCAAACGGTGTCACATATTGGGCTCACAAGGTAAAGATCAAGTTAGAGCAGTCCTCGTCCAGTTCCATGATCACCATACAAAATCATTAGTTTGGAAGTCTAAGGCTAAGTTAAAAGGTACGTCTTTCACATTGTTTGAGTTCCTCACAAAGACTCGTCAAAATATTAACAAGCAGGCCAGGAAGTACTTTGGCATGAGGAATGTGTGGACGCTTGATGGCACAGTCTATATTAAACTCTCTGATAGTAGTCGGGCAAAAGTAACTTCAGAGGAAGACTTCAATAATCTTGTCACCAAGTACTCGCCAGGGTGTTCTCCTCTTTCAAATACATCACCTCCCAAAACCGAAGATAGCACAGGTAATCTCTCTGGTGTATCACAACCAAGTATATCTAAATGTAGTCGCCAACAAGAAGTGGTCTCATGCTATCAAGGGGCACAATCGGGTCCAAGCAACGAAAAAAAAAGGATACGCCGCGTTGTGACCAAAAAATAATGACGTTGTTGATATTTTCACACACTTTCTCAAGGTTGTTACGATTCTTTAAAATAATTAAGTTTACTTTATTCAATCCTATGTTACTTGGTATCATTCAAGCCTTTTATTATTTCTAATGATCGTATCTTAGTAATTATCGTTGCACTATATTTATCTTCTTAGTTTAATTGATTTAACTAAACTACTAAGGGTTTAATATTGTTTATTATTTACTTTTTATAATAAGATTTTTTTTTTATAATAAGTGGGTAGAAAAATATAAACAAACTGTTATTTTGTTACTTTGTAAAGATAAAGATTATTGTTGTAATTACGATACGCCAAGTACAGGCAAAGGTATTATACCTTGCATCCTAGTGTGTTTTAATGTTTCTAAAATACTGTTAGCAAACGGATGTTATTTTATATCATGACTAAATTTTACAATTTTTACTATATCCCTGTTAACATTGATTTCAAGAAATGATTTGGATACACAGACACTAACAAATTAAACGTTTGATTTTGTTTCCGTTGGGAAAGATTAATTGTGGACTTATTAGTTTAATGTTGATGTTTTGTTATATCCTGTTTCTGTATTTACTTGTATAATAGTGTATTTTAATGTTCTATTAATTTAAGGTTACTTTTAAAAACAATGATTGTTATCTTTATCAGTCAACTGATGGGATAGAGCAGTGATAGTGGAGTAGTTGATTTTCTGGTTTATACGTATAGCGTTGTAGATATTTTATACTTAGACTTTGTTTTATCTCTTAATATATTTAATATTTTATTATTTATTATTATCTAATATACATATTATATATAAATTTATTTAGAAGTTAATAATGTCTGATGATGAATCTTTTTATGCCATTTATAGTTCAGATTCCTCATACGCCTCTGGTCTTACAGATAATTTACTTCCCTTACGCGATCAGTTAAGTAATATTTTTCTGCCTCATAAAAAATATTTTAATGTTTGTCATATTAATGCACAGAGCATTCCAAGTCATTTTTCCTACTTAGAAGAAGCATTCTCACTAGACTGTGTCGATGCTATCTTAATATCTGAGAGTTGGCTAAAACCATCTATTATGTCGAGTTTGTACCCATTACCTAATTTCATTCTTATACGCAATGATCGGACTGAGAAGGGGGGAGGTGGTGTCGCTATATATCTACGAAAAAATATTCCTTATAAAGTTGTTCTATCTTCCCCCTCCCCATTTTCTGCCACTGCTGAGTTTTTATTTCTAGAAATAAACATTATGGGTGCTAGGGCAGTTTTAGGTGTTGTATATTGTCCTCCTTCTGTGGATTATTTTGCCTCACTTGAGACGGCTCTTGACACCATTGGATCTGAGTACATACATTGCATGATAATATGGGTGATTTCAACACTGATTTGTTAAAAAATACTTCTCGCTCCCAAAAACTTCGATCAATCATTGAATCAGTCGAACTCTGCATTCTCCCATTGGCGGCAACTCATAGAAACACTGACACTGATGATTCGTTGATTGACCTCATCATTACTTCCTCTTCTGATCGTGTGATTCAGTTTGGACAGCTCTCTGCTCCTTGTTTCTCACGTCACGACTTGATTTATTTTTCATATAAACTCCTCTAAAAACCTCCAAAACAGAAACCTATTTTTCTGCAGTTACGCAATTTTTCAAGAATAAATATTGAGAGTCTCAGGAGAGACGCATCTTCAATTGATTTTGGCCCTTTGGTGGCAGCTTCTAACGTCGATGATAAAATATCCTTTCTAAATAATAGCATCCTGAATCTGTATAATATTCATGCTCCGGTACATTATGTAAAAGTTAAGCGTCCTCCTGCTCCCTGGATGACTAAAGGGGTACAAGTGGCAATGGCACGGCGAGATCGGGCTTTCCAGAAGTATAAAAAGAATCGCTCAGAAAAAAATTGGTCTAACTTTAAAACGCTAAGAAACAGATGCAATCAGGTGGTACGAAATGCTAAACGCCGCTACATTCATGACAAAATAACTAATTCTTCGCCCACTGAGTTATGGAAATTCCTCAAGTCTATCGGAATTAATAAAACTGATTCTCCGGAATATGGCGCCTCTCTTAATTTGGATGACATTAATCGTCACTTTGTTTCTATTACCTCATTGGACCCTCAAGTCCGTTCTCAAACTATTGCTTCTATAGAATCAATGCAGCGTCTCCAGATCCCTGACTTTTGTTTCTCCCCTGTTACTCAGGATGAAATTAAAAAAGCTCTGTTAGCCATTAAATCCAAGGCTGTGGGTTATGATGAAATTAGTAAGCAA
Organism: Parnassius smintheus behrii; assembly: GCA_036936625.1. Lineage (NCBI taxonomy): Eukaryota > Metazoa > Arthropoda > Insecta > Lepidoptera > Papilionidae > Parnassius > Parnassius smintheus. The sequence goes on along the minus strand of JAUPFT010000024.1, from coordinate 20,373,177 downwards.
ATGGTGTCTATGATTCTTGAGTACCTTCTTCCAGCTATAACACACATTATAAATTATTCTCTGGACTCAGGTCAATACCCTTCTGCATGGAAAAAAGCTTTTGTAAGACCTCTTCCTAAAATACCTAATCCTGTTTTCCCTAACCATTTTCGTCCTATTTCAATTCTCCCATACCTCTCTAAAGTTCTGGAAGCCTGTGTTTTTAAGCAAATATCTGTATTCGCTGCAAAACATAACCTGCTGAATGAATTTCAATCGGGGTTTCGCTCTGGTCACAGTACTACCACTTCGCTTATCAAAGTCACAGACGATATAAGAAAGGGCTTAGATGAGCAAAAATTAACAGTGGTGGTGCTTATTGACTTTTCAAACGCTTTCAACACAGTGGATCATGGTATCCTTCTATCCATCCTTAAACACCTTAAATTTTCATCCCCAGCCTTGGAATAGTTTTCTTCTTATATTCGCGGTCGCCAGCAATCGGTTCGCTCAGGTCAGCGGTTTTCTGCATGGGCTGAAATTGAATCTGGTGTGCCGCAAGGGGGAATACTTTCTCCTATTATGTTTTCCTTATTTATAAATTCTATCTCCTTAGTTTTAGATTGTTCGTACCATCTGTATGCGGATGATCTCCAGCTCTATGTACAGTCAAGCTTAAACAATCTTAACTTTGTAATACACAAATTAAATGATAACCTGGAAGCCATAAGAGAATGGTCATGTAAATATGGCGTTTCTGTTAATCCTGCCAAATGCAAAGTTGTAATATTCGGAAGTTCGCAATTATTGGCTAGGGTTGATTATGGATATCTCTCTCCTGTATTTGGAATGTTGTAATGGAAGTTTGATTCCATATTGTGATTCCATAAAAAATCTTGGCATGTACATGGACCTGGAAATTGCAGATCTCTGAAGTTAGTCGTAAAGTTGTTGCTACCTTGCGTTCCCCTTATCGTCTTAAAAATTTCCTACCCTTCAAAACCAAGCTAACGCTGGTTCATTCCCTTATTCTACCTATTATCGACTATGCCGATATATGTTACCCAGATCTGTCAGAAAATCTTCTAAAGTTGGAGCGCCTTCTTAATAATTCCATAAGGTTTATTTTTGGTTTACATAAGTATGACCACATATCATCCTATCGTTTAAAGCTTAAATGGCTACCTATACGTCAAAGGCGATGCTCTAGAATTTTACTTGTACTTTATTCAATTTTAAACGATCCAAGGTCGCCTTCTTATCTTAAGGATAATTTTAATTTTTTTCATCCGATCGACAGTCAAACCGTCTGAGGTTAAGGTTCCCACAGCATAAGTCAAATTTTTTCAGGTCGTCTTTTACGATACAAGCTATACAACTTTGGAACACCCTCCCCAACGATATTAAGAATGCCACAAATAAAAAAGCTTTCAAAGTTCTTCTCCGAAAACGTTACCTGAAGGAAACTACTAATTAACATTATTTTTCCTTAATTTTTGTCTTTCTTTTCTTTTTTTTTACTTCAAATATTTATTTCATTATATATTATTCAAACATTATATATATATATATATATATATATATATATATATATATATATATCATTCATTTGGATATTTATTTACGAAGTTTATAAGCATGTATATATATTATATATATGTATGTATGTATTATTGTAAGTATATTGATACTATATGTGTGTATATTTAAATGTAATGTGTATGTATGTAATTTGCATATATGTATATTTTAATGTATAAGCACTTATTTACGTATAATGGTCGCACCTGCTAACAATTATCCTTGGCACCCAGGGTTGACTGGCAGCGAATGCCACATGGCATTAAGTCCGCCCTATGTACCCTTTAGCTTAAGGTGTTACGTGTAAGTTTATAAATAAATAAATAAATAAATAACCTTTTACACATTTACCATAAAAATAAAATTAATAAGCCACGGCGAAGAAGAAGATGGTGGATGGTTTCTATTTACTGTAATTGAACCATGTACGGTGTATAGAATATAATCCGCTCTCGTTTTCATTGAGAAACTCACGAGACCCTTTGACTCGAGCGCAAAAAACCGATACGCTTCCGAGAGCGCACGAGAGCCACGAGAGGCGAAGCGACGCGACGAGAGCACCATGTACACACTCGTACTCGGCCTGTCTCGTAGTGTCTCAACGAGCGTGTACAGACGCCATAATATAACACACGTGATGAACTTTTGACACAGAATCACGACGTCTTCAAGTAGGGGGCGTAAAAGCTTCCTGGCTTGCACAAGCATCACCCATAAACGACTTCTTAACAATACGGTCAGCGGTTTCCGTGTTCTATGAAAGACTAAAATTTACTGTAAGCTTACCGGCCAGCGGCACAGTGTGCGAGTCTGACTTTGAAGGCTGTGGGGCGGTGCTGTACATATATTTGAAGAGTAGATCCGACACACTGCGCGGAATGCCCCCACCCCTATCTGACATCTGAAAAATAACATTGAATGAAATCAATATTGAAGCAGATTTGCAATAAGTGACAGGTTCTCAATTTGACTGTGTTTTTTTTGTATGTTACGCGATATGGGACCAACCCTAAATCTATTTAAATGAATATTTTAATTAAAAGGTGAAAAAATGGGGAATGAAGATTTAAATATAACTGTTTAAACATTCTTTAAGCTCGTGATCGTCATAGATTCTTAGTCCACTCAAAAGGGTAAAAAGGTTGAACATTTATTAAAAATTAAAAACCGATTCCAAGTAATTGAAAAGTTTAATTCATTGAAGTAGTAGTAAAGCCACGCTGCAGCTATATTATGGTTGTAGCACGAATGGGTCGGCTCAACCGGGATAGGACCACGCCCTTACAGAATACTAGCGTGAAATAGCAGCTTAATGCTGATGTGTTTCGTATGGTGAGTGTAGAGAACCGGAGAACCTCTTTGCTACAAACGTGGCATTCCATCTTTGTTCTGAGGGGTGACAACGCATCTGCATTTTGATTCTTTATTGAGGATAAATGTAGATGTCACAGTATCCACTTACCATCAGGTGGATAGTGTTCTCGTTTGTCGAGCTATGAAGTACTTTTTGTTAAGTTTAATTTTAACGGACTTCATCGAATTTAATTGGACTATGGTTGCACGTTACCATGGATGCTGCAAAAACAGAAAACATCGGAAATGTAAAAATATTACACTAAACGCGATAATATTCCTAAAAGTTAGTTTAATTATGTTTTCAGAGAAAATTTAAATATACTTCCTTAAACACTTCACCATATACCTTTAACACGACATGTATAAATATATGCAACACAACTATAATTCAGAATGTCAGACAAAATAAATGATCATAATCAATTACTCGTATATGCAGCACACTTCCTAGAATTTATCACTTGATGTTGATTTTAAGTAAATTTAGAAATGATGATATTATAGAAGTTGAAATATTATAATAATGTTTTAAACATCGCACGTTTTTACTGATAACTCAAAAGTTAAAAAGTAACGAAGAAGAATCACACAGTTATGAAAAAATAAGTTTCTAAATAAATATAAGTTATTCATTTTATTATAATTTTTATAACCAGTAATGAGTCGATTTCTAAACATGGGCCACTTTTACAGATTGCAAAAAGCATTGTTCTAAGTGGTCCTAAGCCTACTTACTGCTTTAGGTATTGCATAACTGTCACATTATAAGGATAGATTAGACTATTGGTGGTGCGCAAGAATTTGCTTATATATTTTAATGGGGTTAAATAATAATTGTTATAGTAAACCCCCTTGCTACACCACTGATAAGAACAAATGACGCCGCTGTAATCCATTAGAGCCACGCCAAGGGATAGATCAACTACAATATTAACACGTTCGTATGAGCAACGTCTCACAACGTTGTGTTGATAGAATTATGAAATGGCGCGACGTCATAGGACGTCCTCTAGATTGTCATATTTATTTTCGCGGAACGTCTTTGGACGTCTATTTTACATGCAAATTCTTATGGCGTATCTATGTGGTACCGCAACACATTCAATTTTCATAGCGCATACATGCAAAATTGTGCGCCGCAGTACAAACATTTAGAGATATTATGACAAATATAACTATTATAAGATTCGTCTTAATATTGATTTTTGCAGAAATCCGTATAATTGCGTTACGAGGTCATCCCCGAAATAACCCAATAGTAAAAGCAGAAATGACTTTAAATGAAGGCAAATATAGACGCAACACCTATAAAGTAAAGACTATTTTGTACTATAGTGCATAATGCTCGATTAACAGGGTACGACAGTAGCAATCTAGTAATAAATCATAACTAAACTGTGAATGCAACGTGCTGCGAGCCATACCGATGTTCACTTCGCAAATTATCGCTCTATAAAATTGACACGACCATATTGATATAGCAGCGGCGTTGCGACTCCTTGCAAGGGTCCTTCATAACATGGAAGAGATACGACATTTGTTTATTATATTGAGAATATTACTAAACAAAATTGCTATTGTAAGTTTCAAGTGTGGTTGAGAATTTAAATAGTATTTGTATACGAGGGCGGCACTGAAAATTTCGGGAATCAAGGAAGTGACACAACATAACTATTTAAAAATGTATTTATTGCTTTTCGAAGTATTCTCCGCGAAATTTGACACATTTTTCCATACGATGGAACCAATCATTGAAGCAACCATTCCATTCGGAAGTTGGGGTCTCCAAAACGGCCGTTTTGTAGGCGTCCACAGCTTCTTCAGGTGATTAAAATCTCTGTCCACGCAATTTATTCTTTATTTTAGGGAAAGTATAGAAATCATTAGGGCTTAGGTCGGGGCTGTACGGCGGATGGTCTAATAATTCTATGTTTTCTTGCTCTAAAAACTCTTTTGTTCTGTGTGCGGTGTGAGAACTCGCATTGTTGTGATGGAGGATGATGTGGCGGTTGCAGTTCTCTTTACGGAGATCAGAAACGACCTGTGGCAAACAAATGCTAGCATACCATTCTGGATTAACAGTTCTTTGTCAAGAGGAATAGTCGTAACATGGCCGGTTTTGGAGACAAACGTGGCCACCATTTTTTTTTTTTGCAACACTCCGTGAATGAACAATTTTTGTCAACTCATTTTCGAACACTCAATCTCGTGACTGGTTTTTTTGTTTCGGGTTCGTACGCGTATATCCAGGATTCGTCACCTGATACGATGTTGTATACAGCATTTGAGGATCTTGCGTGGAATCTTTCGAGAGTTCTGACGCACCAAGTAACGCGAGCCGCATTTTGCTCTTCACAGAACGAATGCGGATGCGAATATCATAGTCGTCGCGCGCTTGTAACGATCGAGACGCTAAATGAATAATCTGCGAATAAAAATTGAAAACTGGTGCTAAACTTCAAGTTTCGTTCCCAAACATATAAAAGTGTTATAGTACAAGTAATACGTAGCATAATGATATTTAAAACTGTGTGAAATGCTCAGTTTATTTGTGTTAAAATCAAAATAACTTTTGTGTTTGTGCGGTACTCTTCAATTATTATCAAGTTATAAAGTCATAAGTTGAACTTTGGACCCATTAACACCTCGTACAAATATACGCGCATTTCAATAAGTGATCTACTGTGTATTTCGCCGGTCAGTTAGGGCAACAGCTAGTGTAGCGGTAACGGAGTCACGGATGAACTTAAACACTGGCGATTATATCCATAGTTCGAACCCTGGCACCACATGTTTTTTTTTTAATTTAATTTTTTTCTTTTCTATAATTATTAAACTTTTATTTTTGTCTCTGTTGGGAGAAGGAAAATATAAACATCTTTTTAATTGTTATTTTGTAACCCGAAAGAAGTCAAAAAAGTTCAAAATGATCTGCGGGGGTTGCCGTCTATTACTGAACACAGATTGTTCCTTACATTGCCACACTTGTGATATCAACTATCACTATGAATGCCTAAATATAAACAAGGAGCAGTTTGTATCGCTTTCGAAGGAATTTCGTTCCTCCTGGAACTGCCCTGCATGTGTGAATGTAACAAGACGTATAAAAACTAACTTAAGCACACCTGTACGTCACAATCAGGTACCATCTATGGAACAGTCTATGGACCTATCGTGCGAAATTCTGAACAAAAGTGATAAGCACATACCATCAGATTCGGTCTCCATCGAGAAATTTAATGAACTGCTTAATACTATCAATTTGTGGCGTAACGACATGAACATAATGAGTATTAGAGACGAAATCAAGAATGATATGAACTCTAACTTTATGAGTATTAGGGAAGAAATTAAAAATACCTTAAGTGACATAAAATCTGAAACTAAATCTCTACGAGAGGAGCATGCCACCCTGAGACAAAATGTTTCTAATAGTATAAACATAGAATTAACGTCCATTCAAAACTCCATTCAATTTCAATCTGACGAACATGGTACTTTAAAACAAAGAGTCGATAAAATCGCACGTGTTTCTAGTGAACAGACCACATCAGCAACTGCAAGACTACAGTACAGAATCGACTCCCTGGAACAACAAGCCAGACAGACAAATATTGAAATCTGTAACGTACCGGAGCGTAGAAATGAAAACCTTATAGGTATCATCGAAGCCATTTGAACAGCGATCCGCTTCCCCATTTCAAAGGCAGACATAGTGTCGATACATCGGGTTCCTCACGCACAAAGCACAAATGATAGACAGACCTAAAAACATTATTGCTAAATTCAGAACACGTATACAGAGGGACAATATAATTGCAGCATATCGTAAAGCAAAATCACTGAGGTCTGATCAGCTCGGCATTCAGGGCTAATCTACCACTATATATTTGAATGAACACCTTACACTACAGAAGAAACTGTTATTTCGTAAATGTCGTGAGGTTGCAAAGGAACTTCATTACAAGTACTGCTGGATCAAAAACTCAGCCATTCTTGTTAGAGAGAAAGACGACAGTCCAGCACTGGTCATCCGAGGAGAAGACGACCTCAAAAAACTTCGAATCACTAAAAAGAAGTGATTGTACTAATTCGATACGTCTAGTCGTAATTATATTTATAACGTTTTACTACCTCTTTATGTATTTGATTGATTTACTCATCTGCACTGACTGCAGTTTTCTCAATGCTAGCTTAAAGGAACAAACGAGCGACTTACACGTCTGTCTGAGCAATCAGGAAAATTTCTCACTGTTTTTCAATTTTAAAATTAAAACACAAATCTTATTCTCATCAGATACTAACCATTACAATCTGGCTTTCTACTGTACAATAAGGCACAAATTTATGTTAAAAATAGCTCGTATTACTCAACACTATCTTAGTAAAACAAACATAATACAATGCTCTTTTTTTTAAATGAATAACAGGACTCAAACAAATCATCTTATTATTTATTATCAAAATTGTAGAGGTATAAGGACCAAATTAAACACACTTTACATGAATATCTTATCTAATAATTATGATGTTATTGTACTCACTGAGACCTGGCTGCTTCTGGACATTGGCAACGGCGAATTTATAGATCAGAGGTACGTGGTTTACAGATGCGACAGAGACCGCTTAGCTACCGACAAACAGGATGGTGGTGGTGTTCTGGTGGCGGTGCTGCGTGGACTGAAATCTGCTATATTTAACACCTCAAACCCGGATAAATCTCTGCACTCTAAGCATCTTGAATGTTTACTGGTCGAAATTCCTAGTACAAGCCAAATTAGGAAACATGTAATTAGTGCAGCGTATATTCCACCCCGCAGCTCCCCGGATGCATATGAAAAACACTTTGACCTGTTACTTGATTGCCTTAATGATCCTCATATTGATAGCTTTTATGTGATTGGTGATTATAATATTCCTGATATGACATGGGTTCCCCCATCATCATCCTCCACTTCTGATTATTGTAACCAACCTTTACCGTTGAATGGATCTGGATCCGCCTATACACATTCCTTATTGTTGAATTTTATGGCATTTCTAAATGCATCGCAATATAATGGAATCTTTAATTTTAATGATAAACTACTGGACCTTTTCATCTCTAACAACTCATCTACTATTAGAGCCCCAACGGATCCACTACTTCCTCCTGATTCCCATCATCCATCTTTCATTGCGATTACTGATATGCATCAGACGTATAAACCAATGAAAAGGCGCACTCTAACCAAGTATAACTTCCGTAAAGCAGATTTTGACCTCATTAATTCCAAGCTTGAAAAAACAAATTGGACGGAACTACTGCAAACGCTTCCATCTGAAGCCTGCATTGAAACCTTTTATATGACCATAGATGACATCATAAAACAACATGCACCACGTTCTAGTTCTCGCCTCGGAGGATTTCCTGTCTGGTTTACACGTCCTCTGATTAAAACATTTAAATGTAAACAAAAAGCCTGGACTAAGTGAAAGAAATATAAACGTACAATTTTCGCAATACAGAAAAACATTTAAGATCCAATGCAAACAATGCTAACGTAGGTATATGGACACTGTAGAGGAAAATATAACTAAAAATATAAAACACTTTTGGACCTACGTATCGAGTCGCAAAACTGAGACTTAAATTCCGTCCACTTTGCATTACCATAACCCTAAATCCAGTGACCCCGAGACAGTATGTAATATGTTCTCTGAATTCTTTCAAACAGTGTTTGAGCCCTCTCCCCCTTCTCTTTCGCATTGGCAGCCTCCATCTTGTACCTCAAGTCACGATATTTTAATTTCTAATATTTACTTCACTGAAACTGAAATTCTAAATGAACTCAAAAATTTAGACACTTCGAAGGGTCCCGGTCCAGATGGCCGTCCTCCACTCTTTTTCAAACAAACTGCTGAAAATATTTATAAGCCTTTGCACATTATCTATAATAAGTGTTTGTCAGAGGGTGTTTTCCCTAGGAGGTGGAAACATGCAAATATAAGTCCAGTTCATAAAAGTGGGTCAAAACATGATGTTGAACATCCCATCCATCCTATCCATCCCATCCAGCCCCATCTCTATCCTCTCCGTCTTGTCGAAGGTCCTCGAAAAATTAGTCCACAACCAAATTTACCCGATTCTACACAGGGCTTGAAGAACAACATGGTTTCGTTAAACATAGATCTACTACTAGTAATCTACTCACCTTTACGAATAATTTATTTGCAAGAGTTGATGATGGCTTTCAAGTAGATTTTTTTTTTTTTTTTATAGAAGAGGGGGCAAACGAGCATGCGGCTCACCTGATGTTAAGTGACTACCGCCGCCCATGATCAACCGCAACACCAGGAGAATTGCGGGTGCGTTGCCGGCCCTTTAGAAAGGAGTAAGCTCTTTTCTTGAAGGTCCCCAGGTCATATCGGTCCGGAAAAATCGCCGGTGATAAACTATTCCACAGAGAGGTTGTACGTGGAAGAAAACTCCTTGTGAAACGTACAGTGGTGGACCGCCAAGCATCCAGATGGTGTGGATGGTATCGGGACGTTTGTCGTGTCGTGCGTTCACGAAATTTGGCGGCTGGGATTAATCCGAACAATTCCTCAGAGCACTCCCCGTGATAGATGCGATAAAATACGCAAAGCGATGCAACATCTCTTCGCAACGCCAGTGAATCGAGCCGATCGGAAAGCACTCGGTCGTCGACGATTCGAGCCGCTCTGCGCTGGATGCGGTCAAGTGGAAGGAGCTGGTACTGGGGAGCCCCAGCCCAGAGATGGGAACAGTATTCCATGTGCGGCCGAACCTGCGCCTTGTAAAGTTGCAGGCGGTGTGCCGGCATGAAATACTGTCCCGCTCTGCTGAGCACGCCAAGCTTTTTAGAGGCCAATTTGGCCTTCCCTTCCAAGTGACCACGAAACTGCACGTCACTCGATATGTCGACGCCGAGGATTCCGATACTGGCTGAGGCAACAAGGGGAGTGCCTTGAAACTGAGGGGATACGACAAAGGGGTTCTTTTTAGCGGTTAACGCGCAAACTTGTGTCTTCTGGGGGTTAAACTGGACTAGATTTAGTCGTCCCCAATCCGAGACTCTGTTCAGCAAAGACTCGACTTCAGACACAAGTTTGTCCCGGCACTCGGAGACGTTTTCCCGAGAAATATTGGCTCGGCCGGTGTAAAGAGCATCACCAGTGCTGTCATCTGCATAGCAATGAATGTTACGGGTATGCAACATATCATTGATATGCAGAAGAAACAGCGTTGGCGATAGCACGCAGCCCTGTGGAACACCAGCATTAATAGGCTTGCAATCGGAGCTTGCACCGTCTACAACGACCTTGATGCTCCGATCTGCAAGAAAGCTGGTGATCCAATCGCACAATTTCTCGGGAAGCCCATAGGAAGGGAGCTTCGAAAGAAGCGCTTTGTGCCAAACCCGATCGAAGGCCTTCGCAATGTCCAAACTAACGGCCAATGCCTCCCCCTTGAACTCTACTGCTTCCGCCCATCTGTGAGTGAGGTAGACCAGAAGATCACCAGCTGACCGACCACGGCGAAAACCGTATTGGCGGTCACTAATCAGCTGGTGATCCTCAAGGTACCTCATGAGCTGGCAGTTTACAATGGACTCCATTGTTTTGGAGAACAAGGAGGTGATGGCGATTGGCCGGTAGTTGGACGGGTCTGAGCGGTCGCCTTTTTTAGGGATCGGGTGGACGAAAGCCGTCTTCCATGATTTTGGGACTACGCCTAGGGAGTAGGAGTACCGGAAAAGACGCGTTAAAACCGGTGCCAACTCTGGAGCACACGTCCTCAGCACAATTGGGGGGATTCCGTCAGGCCCACTCGACTTGTGGATGTCCAGGGAGAGGAGTGCTTTGCGAACCGAGCGCTGTGTGAACTGCACTTCCGGCATGGAGCACTCACACCGCGGGATGGTCGGCGGCGTACTCCCCCCGTCATCGAGAGTCGAGTTAGACGCAAAGAAGGAGCCTAGAAGATCGGCTTTCTCCTTTGCAGTATGGGCCAGTGAGTCGTCCTCCCTGTGCAGAGATGGAAGAGATGGCTGACAGAAATTCCCCTGGACAGCCTTGGCGAGAGACCAGAATGCACGGGTTCCAGAAGGAAGGCGAACTAGTCTCTCGCCAATTCTGCCTATGTGCTCTGACTTTGCCTTGGCAATGACTCTTTTGAAGGACCTAGAGGCGGAATTATACTTCTTTTTTAGAGTGCTGGTGTTTACATCCCGGGACGCTGATGCATCAACCCAGGCTTGGTAGCACTCCTGCTTATAGCATGATGCTATTTTACAGGAGCGACCAAACCATGGCTAAGATTTGCCTCCAATGGGCACCACAGAGGAAGGAATAAAAAGTTCCATACCCTGAAGTACCACATCAGTAACAGAATCCGCAACAACGTTGGGATCATCCGGCGAGAAGCAAACCCGCCCCCAAGGGTAGGATGCAAAGAAAGACCGCATCCCATCCCAATCGGCTGACCTATAGTGCCAAACACGGCGGCAGCCTGCAGAATGCAACCGCGATTTCAGCGTGAGTGGCACAACACTCCGGATCAGACAATGGTCCGAGGAGCCTAAAGGGGCGTCGACGGAAATCTGATATCCGTCCGGGTGAGAGGTCAGCAGAAGGTCCAACAGGGAAGGTGCATGATCCTCCACATCTGGAATCCGCGTAGGCGAAGTAACCAGTTGTGTCAGACCATATGCCAAGGCAAAATCATGAACAGATCTCCCCGCATGATCGGTTAAACGTGAACCGAGCCATTCGGCGTGATGGGCGTTAAAGTCGCCGAGGATCACGATCTCTGCGGAGGGGATCTGCTGTAGCAACGAATCTGCAGCCATTTGGACGTGGTCGAAGAGTCGGTCTGTTTCGGCATTACCGCTGTGGGACCTATAGAGGCACCCGTAGACGCGCGGATGGTCGTCGCTGTCTACGCGTAGCCAAAGGATGGATAGGTCCGAACCTTCAAGTCTGCCGAGGCGTCGAGAACAGATGTCCTCTCTGACGTAAACGCAAACTCCAGCCCGAGGCACAAAGGAGTGTTCCAGTTTGTACCCCGGGTAGGAGAGATACGAAACATCAGCCGGAGAGGACACCTGCGTCTCGGTCAGAAAGAGCAAAGCCGGCCTCGCCGTCTCGAGATGGTAGTGGACGGCGTTTAGGTTAGAGTGAAGTCCCCTGATATTGCAGAAATTCACGGACAGCGTGGTAGTCTTGAGCGGAATTTCGCCCCCCCCAGAATACGCGGGGCAGCCTGAGCACCCACGCTCAGAAGTGGAGAAACATGGTCGTGGATGCTCAGCGAGGGATTCTCCAGGGGTGCTGGTACCCTCCTGGGGTAGTCTATCTTTATTTAATTCCGCTACCATGTTGATGGGGGGGGGGGGATTTGGGCCTCCGGCCACCTGCACTCACCAGACGAAACGCGGAAGCAAAACTTCCACTTCACGCCGGTATTCTGTGAGGTCGTGGTACCACCCCGGTTTGAGCCGGCCCATACGTGCAACAGCAAAGCTGCCGCGTGGCTCTACCACTGTTATGCTGTATATACAGATTTTAAGAAAGCTTTCGACAAGGTGGATCATGAGATTCTTCTTAACAAGATTGCATTCAACGGTATTCGTGGTAATTTGCTGCGCTGGTTTGCATCTTATATTCAAAACCGTTCCCAAAAAGTTACATCGGGCGTTCGTCAATAATCCATTCTTGGGCCACTGTTATTTATTATTTTTGTTAATGATATAGACAAATGTTTTATTTCTTAACTCCAATTTCCTATTATATGCCGACGACCCGAAAGCCTACAAAACTATTAAAAATATAGAAGACTGTATATCTTTCCAAAGCGACCTTTACAGATTGACAACATATTGCAACATTAATAAATTACAATTGAGCATTCCAAAATGTCACTATATAAACTTTACAAAAAAGAAAAATATTGTCTGTTTTAATTACATCCTCTGTAAAAAGTCCTTGGCCAAAGTGACAGACGTAAGGGATTTGGGGATTCAGCTGGACTCTAAGCTACAACTAAGCATCCATATTGATAAAATAGTCAAACAAGCTTTTAAAATGTACGAATTTGTTATGAGATCTTCTACTGACTTCAAACGAACAACCACATACTTATACCTCTATAAAACTCTTGTTCGTTCCCAGCTTGAATATGCTGTACCTATATGAAATCCCTACTCTAAAGTATACAAAGAAGCTATTGAGAAAGTCCAAAATAAGTTTTTGCGTGCCATGTACTATAGATGCCATAAATTTTACTTGTCTCGTATCCCATTGCTGAAAGAGTTTGGTGTTTTGTCGGTTGAATGTAGACGTAAATATCTTGAAGCTATAACATTGTATAAAATAGTAAACAACAAATTTAGCAGTACTGAGTTAGTTTCCAATTTAAATTTCGTAGTTCCTAGAAGTGCTCATATACGCGCTGTGCGCACTCGTAACTTGTTCGCCGTCAGTACATGTCGTACAAATACAGGCTTGCGCGCGCCAGTTCGCCGTATGGTGCATTCCTTTAACGAGTTTTTCAATGATGGTAACATAGATTTGTTTACACCGAATATTCTTGCTTTTAAAAGATCTATATTTGAAAAACTAAAAATGTAAAAATAATATTATTTTGGCTCTTTGTTTTTTAGTTTTTAGTTATTAATTTTTTATTCAGCGTCCGCGACAATTTAATTAACTTTGTAAGTAATATGTGGATAGCGTTGTGGGCTACATTATTGTGAATACATCATGTTATTTTAATTTAGATATTACTGTATTTTGTAGCTGTTTGCTGTTCCTTAATAAATAAATTAAAAAAAAAAGTAGAATGTCAGACGTTAAAGAGTAGTCATCACTGATGGCTTTCATGACACAGTAGGTAGGTACTTAATAAAAAATGCAATAATCCATAATAAAAATATCGTAAAAAGATAATGGAATTCCTTAACTTGTCACGATCTAAAAGAAATAAATTACTATAATTTATTTCATTTTATGAGTCTTTGTTGCACGAAATTGTTGATTACCTTTTTCACAGATAAGATATATACATAGTGAGTTAACTCTAAGTACATATCAATGTGCCAGAGTAAGAGACTTGGCACACAACGTTTCGAACATTTGTGACCATTTTTAAAAGTACTAGGTTTTCTGCAAAAATTAATAAAAATTAAAGATTTTTTTACATTATATTTGAGAAATTTACATCAATTATAGACTTTTTCAGTTAATATTGAAATTGTAACGCGAGATAAAATTGTGATTTTCCAAAGATAGCGAAACAGCCATATTAATTATAATTACACTTTTACTTGAAATACTAGAACCAGTGCCTATGACTAACATCAAATGTGCGAGAAATTTCATGCTACGATTGTTAATCTGCGTCAGGCAAATCTTTCCAAGACAGCTTAACGCTGCTGTTTCGAATGTGAATGCAGAGAACCGGAGACATTCTTTACTGAAAATGAGGCATTCCATGTTAGTCCTCAGGGTTGACAATGTAGACTTACATAAATGTTACAGCATCCTCTTAGCATCAGGTGGACCGTGTGCTCATTCGTCACCATTATTCTATAAAAAAAAGGTAAAACCGATGCCCATTATAATCATCATAATCATCATTACAGCTCCAAGTCCACTGTTAAACAAAGGAATCCTGCAAGGCACGTAACAAACTACGGTCAAGAGCCACCTGAATCCATTGACTTCTTTCCTTTCTTCTGCATCTCTTACCAGGTGGTCATTCTATTTTAGTGTCGGGCAATCCTACACTTCGCTTACTAGTACGAGGCAGCCACTCAAGAACCTTTTTTTTCAATCGCTTGTTAGTTCTTCCAGCTTGTTAGTTCTATATGGCTAGCCGTCACTTCAGCTTGTTGTTATTGTAGTTCGGCTATGGCGGTTACTCTGATTCTACTGCGGATATCCTTATTACAAAGTCTAGCACACAAAGAAACTCCGAGCATAGCCCACTCTATAGCTCCTTAAACCTAATCTTAAAATTAACCTTGAGTTTTCCACGTCTACGATGACCATCCGAGAATAATACAACGAATTTCAAACTTATTGGCAAGCAAAGTAATTAGTAATTACGTTAGTTCCGAACCGAAGTTTTTTATTTTATTTTATCGTTTTTTTTAAATCTTTAATTCTAAACGTGTCCTTTCACAAACAGGTTGTAAAGGTTAGTTTACACCATAGAGAATAAGGTCTTTGGTTTACACGGACCCAAGTGCTGGTACTGTCCGTGAAATCGTAGCCGAGGGGACACCCTGCAAAGACGTTACGTTACCTCGTGTGGCGACGCTCGGTGAACCTCAACATGTATCAAGTTTTCTCGGAAATGTATGTCTTCTAAATTATATTGATACTAGCTGGTAGCCGCAGAAAAAATAATTGTAGAAATATCGTTATAAATTACGAACAATTATATTGTTTAATTTGGAATGATAATATACGTTCATTGAAGTCAAATGATACCTATATACTTTCAAATAAATTTGTTGGTACTATACGCACGCCACCCACTGTAAGTTAATTTTACTATGCCTCTAACCTCCGCACAAGTGCAAGCAATAAGTTGACAAAGTTTTACCGCAATGTGATGGAATGGATGGACGTAAACGGTATGGCGGCGCAGAAAATACGAATAAACACACATTAAATTTTATATATTAGATTAGATATTGCGAATAGCGCTGCCTAAAGAGACTGGTCCGCTCTGGTTTGCCATGCACATACGCGATTCATTTTAATTCATAATCATATTTTATTTAAAGAAGACGCTTATACTTTGTGATGGGTCATTTCCTTTTCATTTTCCAAAATACCATTAAGATGTTACATGAATTGGATTCCATTTGAGTTTTTGACTGGATTCCATTGGAGGAACCATTAATAATAGGATACCATCGACCAAAAGCTCACAAAAAGCCTTGACAATGGAAATTTTCATTATTTACGGAGAAACATAATACTGCTATGGTGCGTATGGTGAGAGATGAGAAGCGCAGTTCCTTTTTACTGGTAACGAGGCATTCGATCTTTGTCGTAATACAATATCTTTATTTCAGGCATCAAGGACATAAAATTTAAGGACTTTAGCCTATATATATATATATATATATATATATATATATATATATATATATATATATATATATATATATATATATATATATATATATAAAACATAAATATAACATAAACACTATTTAGGAAATTTTCTTCTTTGGCGCGTCTCTGTATCGACAGTACACAACCCCAGAAGGCCAGAAACCAGGGGCAAGGAATCTTTGTATTTTGCAGGAACCTGGAGTGTGTAGGATTAAACCCAAGAAGTGACAATAGTTTTCAAGTCAAGAATAGACTATAGGCTACAGTATTCCCCTACCATCCAGTAGATTGTGTGATTGTGAAAAACCCAAATTTCTATCAAAAATTTTATCTAGTCTCTAAACTACGGCTACAAGATTACAACCAAATCAACACTTAAATAAACTTTTTGCGTAAAAAAAATTCTGCGTAATTTTAAACACATTACTATGATGCGTACGATAGATCTTAACCTTTGGACTTAACTGATGTATAACTGTGGCCTTTAGAAAGCCTGGAGACTCCTAGGTTAGTCAGACCAGTAATATGACGGATTCACAATGGAAATAATAAGCCACTATTACCTTAACGGAGACATCCTCCTTGCCGTTCACCAAGTTCACTTGAATCGGAGGCGGTGCGTTCTCGTGGCTCTCCATGACCGCTCGCATCGCATTCTTGAACAACTCGAACAGCATGTGGTAGAGATGCGACGGCACGTACACTATGGGCATCGGCCTGTCGCTTGCAACTGAAAAATCGCTTCTAAATTAAAAAGACGCTAAATACAAAATAATACTTTAACATCGTTTACTTTATATAGAATATGGGTGACAAACGAGTACACAGTTCACCTGATGGTAGTGGATGCTGTGGCCCATAGACATCTACATCTATCCACGATGCGTTGCCATTTCTAAGGACTAAGATGGAATGCCTGGTTTCCAGTAAAACGAGTCTCCGGTTAAAGAACTTACCATACAAAACATAGCAGAATTGAGCTGTTATTTTAAGCTGGTATTCTATGAGAGCGTGGTCGCTTCTCGGTCGAGCTGACCCATCCGTGCTACAACGAAAATATAGCTGCAGCATAGTTTTATCACTTAAGTTCCTAATAATTAACGTAGTCGTATGGTGGCGCAATTAGAGAATCGATTAGCTCAATATGTCTCTTGACAGTCGGATGCCTGCTATTGGGAATGCAACAAAGATAGTGAAATACGCCAGATATTGAATATCCAGAAAGTTAACGAGGAGCAGTGTCAAGGTATGACACTTCTGGTGTTGCGTCCGCCTACCCGCCTGCTAATAGAATAGAATAGATTGTTTTTATTCAATATAGATTACAAGCAATTCTTATTGAGTCATTTTTTACTTTTATTACCAGTTTGGAAAAACCCGTCTCGGGAATAACTAGCACGAAACTAAGCGGGACTTGTTTCAAAGCAAGTTATACAATAAGAACACAGTTTGCGCAAACTACTTACAAAACTTATTTAAGAAACAACTAGGAAGCAACCACCTCATTCCCAGGGGTTATTATCAACCATGTATTCATTTATACTATAATAACCCATTCTGTCTCAACCCCGTGCCTCGGAAAGCACGTAAAGCCGTTGGTCCTGCGCCTGATCTCTCACCGGTCGTGTCGGTTTACCGTCCCATCGGTTTATGAGAGTGAGGGAATAGAGAGTGCACCTGTGCTTGCGCATACACTTGGGCACTGTAATCCTGTCCTGCGCCGATGGCTCGCCTCCGTTGAGGCCGGCCGCCGTGGCCGAAATTCGGTCTGAAGAACATTATTATTATTATTAATAACCCATTTTATCATCATCAGCCTGCAACAGTTCACGGCTGGACGTAATCCTCTCCCAAGGCGCGCCACTTAGCTCGATCTTCGGCAACACGCATCCAGTTTCTACGAGCCACATTGCGCAGATCGTCGCTCCATCTGGTCAGGGGGCGTTCCACACTACCTTTGTCTAGACGCGTTCTCCACTCCTTTTTATATGTACGATCGTAAAATATTTAAATTTTGTTAATAGAGAGATGATGACGATTAAGGCAAATCCTTCCAAAAACAAAGAGGTCCAGTTCAGCAGCAGATTTTTACGGGCTGATGATGTAGAAGAAAAGTTAATCGACGTTTGATAGTTATTCCTAACTGTTTATTTGTCCACTCACCTCCATTCTGCAGCAATTCAAGTTCGGGCGAGGCCAAATAATACCGGTCGCAAAGAAAACGGGCGTTTTCGTATGCGTCGCGCACTACAGCCACTACATCGCACGCTGGGTCAATAGAGCCGATATGTCGACCTCCGTTACCCATGCCATTCACAGAGGCCTGTTTCGCACCTATCTGCTCTCCGAAAAGCAGTGCTGCAGCAAAAGAAATATAGTAAATAGAATAAGCAAGGTAAATAAAGAGTGGCACGGTCCAGTCTTACAGCCAGCGTTGATATTTCATCAAGGATGACTGTGTCCGTGGGCCACTGAGCATACCGGTGTGTGGGTTGCAAGCTTATCAAATTGCATAATTTTTCAAAATAGTGGTCGCCAAGTGGTCGAAATACGTAAAGATAAAAATTTCTATAAAATATATTCTATAAAAAAATAGTGCCCAAGTGTATACAAGCACAGGTGCACTCTCTTAAATTCTTCCCTATATTGTTTACCACAGACTGTATACTGACTGGATGACCACACTATTCTGTTTGACATAGGCAGTATAAACAATGAATGGTTAATTAAACATATCACACAGAAATTTCAGCTTTCTCAATCTCAAATTCCTCCGTGCGCACAATATGCTTAAAAAGGGCTGCAAAGTTTTTCTTCAAGTATTAATATATAGATAGAACTACGAATGATTTTATTGCATAAGGTATCCATGAATAGCTGTATACGTACTCTTATCTTGAAGCCTTGTTCACATACTATATATTCGGAGCACGCACTAGTTATGTTTATTACTTATACACAATCGCTGCAGTAATTATGTAAGTAATATGTTTAAAGATACGATTACGTTCCAGTTATTCATATATTGCCTAAGTTAAGCCGTAAGACTGTTCCTAGTAATATTCTGAAAATGATGTCAAGTTGATAAGTTTGCAGCCTGCCCAGTGACCACACCACATCCCAAATAATTCCACAAAGCACAGTGAGCCACTTTAGCTAACTGAACCTTTATATATATATATATATATACATATATATATATATATATATATATATATATATATATATATATATATATATATATAAACTCACCGGCACGGAAACTTGGCCAAGCGGTTATCTCGCGATAGCAAAAGCTTTAAGTGTTTCTGATGAATGTTTGTTATGCAAGTATGTCAAAAAATGTTTACCCTCAAGTTCAAGAGGGTAATTCATTATGTTTAAGTGCACCATGACGAATTCTTTAATTTTTAGTTGAATCGGGTCATTTGAGCGACTAAGTTCACATTTTAAATTTGTGTGTTGTGAAAAGTTTACTGTAAGGTTATTCAATTATTGTGATCTTGTGTCTTAATTAAATAACTAAAGGTGCTTTAAAGCCAATAAAAATGCCATTAACACCAGCACAAGTTGCACAAGCAGTAGCATTAATTGACCAAGGGCTGACACAGCGTGAAGTTGCTATTGTGCTTAACGTACCACGGTCCTCAATGCAGTATTCACTGAAACGATACCAGGAGACAGGCCGCTACACCCGCAGGCCAGTCAGTGGGGGCGTAAGGTGCACATCGGCCCGGGACGATCATTTTATTGTTATGGAGATTTTGAGAAACCGCTACCTGACCGCTGTTGAGATACGCCAGCGGCTCCAAATCGCAAGAGGCGTTAATGTTAGTGAGCGTACGGTGAGAAGACGAATGGAGGAAGTGAATTTAAAAGCTCGTAGACCAGCACGGGGTCCAGAACTTCTCAGACAGCACCGAGTAGCCCGACTTCAGTTCGCAAGAGAACATGTCAATTGGACCCACGAGCAATGGGCTAGAATGTTGTTCACAGATGAGTGTCGAATAGCTTTACGTGCTCCAGACGGTCGAAAACGAGTGTGGAGAAAAAGAGGAGAGAGGTTTCTACCCATTACCACCACCCAAACTGTGAGTTTCCATGGAGGCTCAATAATGGTATGGGGAGGTGTAAGTTCCGACGCACGTACAGAGTTGGTCATCGTCGATAATCGGCTACTCGATACATCGAGGAAGTTCTTCAGGAGCACGTAATGCCTTATTCGGGATTCATTGGACACGACCAATTCCTCCTCATGCACGATAATGCACGCCCGCACGTCGCACATTGTGTAGAGGAATATCTGGAAGAGGTTGGAATACAAAAATTACAGTGGCCAGCTCGTAGCCCGGACTTAAATCCAATTGAGCATGTATGGGGTATGCTCAAAAGAAAGATAAAGTCCAGCTCCAAACCGCCACAAACTCTAAATGAGCTCCGAAATGCAGCGCTGGCTGCTTGGGACAGCATACCGCAAGTTGATGTCAGAAACATCATTCAAAGCATGCCAGATCGAATGCAAGCGGTTATCAGGGCTAGAGGAGGAAACACCCGATATTAAAACTGATAGACAATAAAGAAACAGACTTAATTTTTAACTTTGTAGTGTTTTTAAAGTGACAATGGAAAGATGTTAATTTTAGTGAAAACATGTTATCTTGAAAAGAAAAATTTCGGTGAAGTAAACATTAAATTTCTATGTTCTAAAACCATTAGAGACACTTATTGAATGCATCTACCCTTAATTTACTGTTAAAAAAACGTTTCAGTGCAAATAATCAGCAAATTCACGAGTGGCCAAGTTTCCGTGCCGGTGAGGGTATATATATATATATATATATATATATATATATATATATATATATATATATATATATATATATATATATATATATATATAGCTTAAAAGTATATAAAATAAATTAAACCCTTATATAAATGAATCTGGTCAGTAGTGGTCTTCAATCAGTTCTACGTAGTTACATAACATAGTATAGAGCATATTATGTAGATATGTTAAAATTTTTAACGGTGAAACTTATAGAAAAACTCGTACCCTTATCACAGAATGGAGTATTAAATTTAAATTAGGTATGTAAATTGTAGTGTGTTAGCGGTATATCAGAATGTATTAACCCATTTTATCATGTGACGTGAGTGTGTTGAGAGGCAACACCGAGTAACGAAAATGTCCGGAGAATTTTGTGGATGGAAATAGATGGCGGTCACCATCTCGAATTTATACTAAATGTAAAATACCTATACCGACGATGACGAGTAGCGTGGGACATTTCACCTCAGTGCTCAATCCTCAGGGGTAACAAAGCAATTTGTAGCTCTCTTTGTAATATGTTGGCTACAGGTATGCACGTACTGCAGTAGCCTCATACTATCAGGTGGACTTTAAGGTCGTTTTAACTTCCCTATTATAAAACAAAGGAAATCCTGCTTATTGTATTCGTACTATAAGTTAAACCCGTACCACCCAGGTGCGTAGCTGAACCCCTGAGGACTGGGTGTAATGCCACAGTCACACAACCTATAATTATGCTGGTTCTTTTACCCGTCAAACCTAAACACAGCAGTGGGTGAACTACTGCCAGGTGGCAGACAAAGCTAAGAGGGCTGTAACAACCCTCACGGACTGATATACAGAAAAGTAGCCCCACCACACTGATAAATTGTACTGTCGATCCAAAATAATAATTTTATTTGTATGAATCTTGAAAGGTGTTAAGTATCTTCTAAATATTTAAGTAAACATACGAGTATCATTTTCTTTAATAATTTACTTAGCTTTATAAGCTTATTACGATATCTGTCGTGAAAAAGAAATCTATATTGATTTATACAAAATTTGAGTATCATTTTAACATTATATGAAACGCTTCTAGAATACAAGAGCAATACCTAGGGTCTACGTTTTTATCTAGGGTCAATAATCACAGTCAATAAATCGGCCAAAAAGAGAAATAAGAGAATATACATAATATAACACAATGACTGTTCTGATCAACAAGAACAAGGCCAGCGCCACACTTGACGGAAATTCCGTCGCAGATCTTCCGCGGCGGAAAGTCAATACATGTTATTGCATATAAATTACAAATAGCGGGCACACTACGCGGAAGATCGGTCGTTCCGTCGCGGACGATCAGTCGCTCCGTGGCGGACTGCTTGCTCTCGCGTCTGCTCCGTCCTCCGCGCACCGATCTTCCGTCGGCGTAAGATCGGCAACGTCGCGTTCCAGGTATTTGTATGCATCGCGCCACATTTGGCGGATAACTCGCGGTGACGGCGTACGCACAGAATGTTCGACACTGAATGATTTATTATCGAAGTGAAAAATAGAGTTTGCCTTAGGGACTCTAGAGAAAAGCCAGATAAAAAGTCAAAATGAAAATTCTTGTAATGAATTATCAAGTAATGCAAACTCACAACTAACTGTAATTGAGAATTTGAGTCCAACTCAAACTGATGAAGTTCCAGGCACCTCAAACAAAAAGAAAACCTAAAGTGAAATAATTTGTCTCATATTTACACTATTAATATTTATCTTACTTTAATGTAACGGTCAGCCTTTCTTCAGGAGATATAGCCGTTCTAAGTTTTGTATTTTGCTTGGTAATATAGTCCTTCGTTAAATTCAACAATACATCAAATGATTGTATGGATTTTCGATAATATTCGAATGCTTTATCTGGATAATGTCTAACAAAGTATGAAACTGCTCAATTTCTAGTCGAACACACCGTATAAGCGTTGGCAGTCAACTGATAATCTGCCACTGAATATTCAGTTCATTCAGGATTTACTCCCGCGGAAGTTGGGCGTCGGAATTTCCGTCAGGTGTGGCGCTGGCTTAAGAGTCCTCTCAGACTACAGACTTTCTATCGGCCGATAGTTTGGTCGGCTTCTTAATCAGTATGAAGAGGTATGCAAATATGCACATAACAGCGATTCCGTAGCGGCCGATAAAAAAGTTTGATGGGCTTCACAATTGCCTCCAAACTAAACTATCAGCGAACCAGTGTTGCCAAGTCTAGACCGGTCCGAGTCGCAAAAAATTTGACGCCAAGTATTCGAAATTCGCCTAATTTTGTTTTGTTGTTTTTTGTTGTTTGTTGTTTTGTTGAATAATACTAGTTTTTACGGAATTTATCGCGTATATTCAACTTTTTAATACCCGACGTTTCGAGGGCTTTACAGCACCCATGGTCACGGGAAAGACCATAAAAACTAGTATTATTTCAATGTGTAGTGTTCGCGTAAATATAAGAAATCATAATTTTGTTTTCTTTAATGTAGCCTAAAATCGCCTACTGAAGAGTCGGGTAGCCTATAAAGGTTATTTTACACGTAGACCTAACTTAATCGACCTTTTTATAATTTTAACAACATAAAATTCGAAGCAGTTTATCGTAAACGTGAAAGAAAAGATCAACACATAAAATATATATTCTGTTTATCATTATTAATATTTCACAAATTAAGACGAAATAATTAAAAAGAATTAATTACTACTGAAGAGATTAACGAAACAGATATTATATACATATACACACATATATATGTATATAACATCACTACGTTGTGAAACTGACAGCCTGCATGAGCGTGTAATGTACGCCTACCAGTCACCATCCGTTATTATTATTATTATTATTGCTGTAAAACTGACAGCCTGCATGAGCGTGTAACGTACGCCTTACAGCTGCGAACGTTATTGCCTCCGACGACAAAATGCGACTTAAATCATCTGTCACAGATGTAATACCCGTATTTATGTCAAATAACAATATTATAATTTATTAAAGATTGTGATACTATACGAAATTTAAACCCTTGTATGTAAACACAGAATCTACGTTATACGTGGTTATACCGTTAGTTAGTTGGCCTTTACAGCCTATGAGAAGTCCAGTGCTAAGCTGAGCTGAGCAGAGTCCTCCCCCATAGATTGACTGATAAGGGATATTTGTCATAGTTGCCACGCTTGGCAGGCGGGTTGGCAACTGCCGTATATTTAAGTAGTTATTAGGAAGATGCTGCTTCCCATTTCCTCGTTTGTTTCCCCCGATAGCGATATGGGGTAGTGGTATTATTCTTACACCGTCAGTATGGTCAACACACTATCTACGATATAGAGGGTGGAAATACAAACAGGATATTGGGGGAAAAG
This sequence comes from Parnassius smintheus behrii, assembly GCA_036936625.1. NCBI lineage: Eukaryota > Metazoa > Arthropoda > Insecta > Lepidoptera > Papilionidae > Parnassius > Parnassius smintheus. Next base: position 20,348,942 of record JAUPFT010000024.1, on the reverse strand, counting down.
TTCATTAAATATTAAAAATAACAAATTTCACTCAAAAGCAATATTCCTTACATTTTGCATTTTTAGATGGTTCGACTCAGGTACCTAAGCTTTAAAAAAATGTGGTAATTCGTATTTTGAAAAACAAAGGAATGTTTCTTTTGAGTGAAATGTAATAACTTCACTATTTAATGTATTTTACCTCTATATACAATACCTACAAGCACACCTTACTTGATAGTCAATGTATGAATTAACACCTATGTTCAATATTGAACAAAAACGGGTTTAGAAAATAATAAAAAGGTTAATCAGCATTGGCTGAACGTTATCCTAACACAAGCGTTATTATTTTTTCCATAAATTAGCCTGTTTAAGGATGTTACAGTTGAGATATCCGTTGTATTTGAAATGAGCGCTACACCAACTGCGCAATAAAAATGAATGAATTATGCAGTGAGTAATTGAACGGTAGGAAGTGAAACATTACGAGGAAGTACAAATAAACATATCCATAGTAAATGAATCCTTGCGGTCATGTGTTGAGTATAGCTCAATGCTACATTTCAAATAAGAATTTTTTGTTGGTTTTCCTTAATAACTTTACCTAGCTTTTGATTGAAAAGAGTTTATTTCACTCACCCTAACCCACAAAAAATATTAATTAAGCCACTAGGTAGCAGAGGTCCTTTTCTGATAAGTTCATCTGGATACTAGGTACTACCACTACCATCCTCTTTCTCTTTTAATTTTGTAGCTTATCTACAGTGAATTAACTGAAGTATTCCAGTTTAAGGTATGAAGAGTCAACATAATTACAGGCAAGGAATTCCATCTTACTGAAGATTAGAGCAAAGTTTGTTTGTTAGTTGCAAGTATGTGCAATGTTATTAGGTTAGTTCGCTTATTACTTTACTGTTTTTGTGAATGTATAGAATTTCGTTTATTAAATCATTTTCTAAATTATATCTTAATAAAATCTTTCACAAGGCGGAGCATGAAAGAGGAAAATTAGCAGAATAACATAAGGATTCGTTCTATTAGTTTTCTTTAAACTTGTTAGCATACTAAAATAATAATAAAAATCTGAAATTGAATTTTTTTTCGTTTTACTATCTAATCAAGTCGCTAATTTACATCTGCGCAATGTTATTTTTTACACACCATTTGATTGAATCATTTGTTGAAATAAAGATAGTCATGATTTTAGACCTTTACTCCGTTCCTTTTATGATGCTAGCAAAAGGTTTTACCTTTTGCATCTGCATCGGCCCTAAGTATTAGGCGTAACACGTATCCATAATTTAAATTTTAATACTCAAAAGTAAATAGTACGGATGAATAAGCTGAAGTAGCAATCCAATCGACCGGCTATATAGCTCGAAGAACCGACAACCGATGGGGACAAAAGGTTCTCGAGTGGCAGCCTCGTACCAGTAAACAAAGTGTAAGGCGGACCCACACTAAATAGAATGACGACCTGGTAAGAGATGCCGGAAGTCGATGGATGCAGGTAACTCGGGACCACACTGTTTGACATCCCTTGGGAGGCATATGCTCAGCAGTAGACTTGTCAAGAGCTGTAATGATGATTAAATTAAGGCAAACTTAACCTTGAATAAATACAGATAGCTTTTGTATACATCACAGAAGAAAAAATAAATAAAAATACTTACTGTGCTGATTTATAAGCATTCGTATTGATATCCGGCTCATGTAAAATCGATCTAAGAAGTACTGTATCGAGGTCTCAGTTCCGGGATCGACTTCGTGTGACTCCTTGAGCTCCAACACTCCCTGAGCCATTGTCTGAACCACGTCCGCGTGACGGTTACGAATGTGTACCAGCCTTTCGCAGAATCTGTCCAAGATTAATATAGTTATAAGAATAAAAAAAATCGGTATTTGTATGTTTTATGTATTTATTTTATTTTATTGATATTTACGTATATTTATCATTCTCATTCACAATTCAATCAGATGAGAAAACTATATAAATACCCCAGTAAAATAATAATATTTTTTATTTATTTATTTTATTCTTTATTGCATCCTTAAACAAAAGAATACAAAGGGCGGACTTAATGCCATGAGGCATTCTCTACCAGTCACCCATGGAGTTGCGAGAATTTGATATAGGTGTGGCAATATAGAATAAGAGAACACAATACAAATGATAATTAACTACATAATATATACAAACTACTAATAAATAAACTATACATATATGATCTATCCTTACGTATATACAAATATATAAATAAATGGATATACATACAAGTATACATATTTAAATACATACATAATTAGTATATACAAATGACTATGAATATGTATCTGTTTGGCAATACATATTAAATAGATGAGTCATGTAAAATGCGTTGTCTTTAATAAATGATCACGGACCAACTTTTTAAAAGCGTACTTATTGGGAGCCTTTCTGATGTCATCGGGCAAGGAGTTCCAAAGGCGTGTGGCCTGAACTGTGAACGAGTTACTATAGAACTCGGTGAAGTGAACTTGAGTACAGATTTTGTTGTTAGAAGAAGAGCGTAGGACCCTATCATGAGATGTGGAAAGATAATGAATTTTACTCTTAAGATAAGAAGGCGAAGATGAATGGATCATTTAATATGGAAAAAAGTACAAGTATTATTCTGGAGTTGCGCCTCGGCCGGATTGTAAGCCAATTTAGCTTACATTTGTATTGCGAAATATGGTCATACTTACGAAGCCCAAAGATAAATCTTATACAGTTATTGAGGAGGCGTTCCAGCTTGTTCAGAAGATCTTGGGACAGGTCTGGGTAACACACATCTGTATAATCAATTATGGGTAATATAATTGAATGGACAAGCGTGATCTTAGATTTTGTGGGAAGAAAATGTTTTAAACGATACAGAGAGCATAACGTGGCAGTGACATTACGACTCACATCTGAAGCCTGAGTTCTCCAATTCAGCGTGCTGTCGATGGAAGGCCAAGATTTTTAACAGAGTTACTGAACCAAATTGTAGTATTATCATAGTAAATAGGAGGTAAGTCTGTCAGATTAATCTTGGCCAGCATCCTTGAGCTACCCACCAGTATAGCTGGGCATTTCGAAGGATTGACCAAAACTCCATAAAGAGTAGACCAATCCTTGATAGCTGCTAAGTTGCCGTTAAGGTTTTTGATCCCATTATGGATATCCCCAATCTCAGTTTGCACATAAAGCTGAAGGTCATCGGCATACAAATGGTACGAGCAGTCGATGATGGAGGTAATAAAGTTTATAAAAATTGAAAACATTATAGCAGAAAGAATACCGCCTTGGGGCACACCAGCATCCATATCAGCCCAAGCTGAGGACAGTTGCCCCACACTGACTGACTGCTGTCGACCGCAAAGATAAGATGCAAACCAATCCAATTCAGTAGGGCCAAAATTGAGATGGGACAGTATGGAATGAAGGTTTTCATGATCAACTGTGTTGAAAGCATTTGAGAAATCAACTAGTACCAGTACTGTTATTTTTATTTCTTCCATGCCTTGTTTAATATTATCAATAACACTAATTAATGCAGTAGTGGTACTATGACCAGGACGAAACCCAGACTGATATATACTCAGTAGGTTATGTTTCGAAATAAAAGTAGAAATTTGCTTGTAAACACAGGATTCTAACATTTTGGAAAGAAAGGGTAGAATGGATATTGGACGAAAATGATTGGGAAGAATGGGAGTAGGAACTTTTGGGAGAGGCTTTACAAAAGCCCTCTTCCAAAGATTAGGGTACTGACCTGAACCAAGGGAAAAATCGATTATAAGGAAAATTGCCGGGAGAAGGTGCTCTAGTATAAATTCTACCGTATGTCTACTAATCTCGTCGTAACCCACGGCCTTGGACTGGATTGCTAAAATCGACTTTTTGACATAATCCTGAGAAACAGGAGAAAAATTAAAGGTAGGAATGTTAGGAGTTTGCTTAGAAATAATAATATTAATTGAATCCAAACACACTTTACATAAAAACAAAAACTTATAAATTTACATTGACAAAACATAATCTAACTTAATACTATATTAAAGATGCGCGTTACTATTATAGCCTATCACAATCCACTGCTGAGACTGAGCTCAGGCCCTTCTCAAGGCGGGATATTTGCCACAGTAGCCACGCTTGACAGTTGCGTTGGCAAGGGCAGCGTTTTAATTTTTTAGTTGTTATTAGGAAGACGCTGCTGCCGATCTCCTGGTTTATTTTCCTCCGATCCTTTGGTTCGATTTCTTACGAGACCTACCTACTAATAATTGAAATTTCAAGAGCTCAATTATGAGGATCCAGATGATACAGTTTCCATTCATCATCATCATTACAGCCCTTCACAAGTCCACTGCTGAACATAGGCCTCCCCCAAGTAATGCCACAAAGCACGGTCCTGAGCCGCCTGCATTATCCTTCCTGCATATCTTACCAGGTCGTCACTCCATCTAGTGGGGGGTCGCCCTACACTACGCCTACCGGTACGAGGCTGCCACTCAAGAACCTTTCTTCCCCATCGGTTATCGGTTCTTCGAGCTATATGGCCGGCCCATTGCCACTTCAGCTTACTAATCCGTTGGGCTATGTCGGTCACTCTGGTTTTACTGCGGATATCCTCATTTCTGAGTCTATCACGCAGAGAAACTCCGAGCATAGCCCTCTCCATAGCTCGCTGAGCGACCTAGAGCGTCCTCATACGGCCAGCAGTGAAGGACCACGTCTCAGATCCGTAAGTCATCACTGGCAACACGCACTGGTTGTATAATCTAGTTTTTAGAGATTGAGGTATACCTGACGAGAAGATATGTCGTAATTTCCCGAACGCTGCCCAGCTGAGTTGAATCCGTCGATTGACCTCTCGGTCGAAGTTGGACTTACCTAGTCGGACTATTTGTCCCAGGTAAACGTACTCGTCAACAACTTCGAGCATAGTGCTCCCAACAACTACCGGCATAGGTGTGACATGGACATTAAACATGATCTTTGTTTTGTCCATGTTCATCTTAAGACCTATCCGTTGGGAGGCACTATTGAGGTCAATGAGCATAGTGCTTAAGTCCTCCAGCGATTCTGCCATAAGGACTATATCGTCGGCAAATCGAAGGTGAGTGATGTACTCGCCATTGATGTTAATACCGTATCCTTTCCAGTCCAGTAACTTGAAAACGTCTTCCAATGCAGCGGTGAAGAGTTTCGGGGATATAACGTCACCCTGTCTTACACCTCTCTGCAGTTGGATAGGTTTTGAGCTCTGGTTCTGTACTCGGATAGCCATCGTAGCCCTACTGTACAAACACTTCAGCACTTCGATATACCGACAGTCAACTTGGCACCGCTGAAGGGACTGTAGCACCGCCCAAATTTCGACGGAGTCAAGGGCTTTCTCATAGTCCACATACGCCAGGCATAGTGGCAGATTGTACTCTTCAGACTTCTGTACAATCTGCCGCAGGGTATGTATGTGGTCTATAGTACTGAAGCCTTTTCGGAAACCGGCTTGTTCGGGAGGCTGGAAGTCGTCGAGTCTGCGTGCGAGACGATTCGTAATGACTCTCGAAAACAGCACGTAGACGCGGCTCAGAAGGGAAATCGGTCTGTAGTTCTTTAAGAGAGCGTTGTCACCTTTCTTAAAGAACAAGACCACCGCACTTCTGCTCCACGCCTCTGGAGTAGTGCCACCATGGAGGACGGAATTGAAGAGCTTCTGAAGGACTTCAAGTACCGGTGTTCCACCCGCTTTCAGAAGCTCCGCTGTAATTCCATCCTCGCCTGGGGCCCTGCCGTTTTTAAGGTGCTGGAGAGCCATTCTAATCTCGCTTAGACTGACGTCCGGGATATCATCGGAATAGTGTCGGATAAGACTTGCTCTTGGATCGTTACTCACACTTGCGTGTGGCTCCAACGATGATGTGTACAGCTGCCCATAGAACCTCTCAATCTCACTCAAAATCTCAGGTGTCCCGGAAACGATGCTGCCACACTCAGTCTTCAGCTTTGACAGTTGGCTCTTACCGGCAGACAGATCTCTGGCAAAGACTTTGGAGCCCTGGTTCCGCTCGATCGCTTCTTTAATACGAGCAGTATTAAAGTTGCGTAAGTCTCGCCGCATGCATTTGGAGATCTGTCTGTTCAGTCGCCTGTATGCTGTCAAATCTGTTGACGATTGCAGCCTCATCTCCCGTCTAACAGCCATGAGATTAAGAGTGTGATCGGAGAGTTTTTGTGTTCTTCTGCGGCGGATCTTGCAGAACTTAGCTCCGACCGCATGGACAGTTTCCACGAGCTTGTCATTCATATCGTGCACTGCATTGCAATCTTGTAGGCACTGAAAGCGGTTACGTAACTCGAGCTGAAAGTTTTCGGGATTCTGGATTAGAGCACGAGGGGGACGGAGCGTTGACTTCATTAGACGAGTCCTCTCCAACTTAACGTTTAGGTTCAGTGTGCCCCTAACCATTCGGTGATCGCTGCCAGTTTTCACCCTTGCGATCACTGAGACATCACTTAACAGTGGGCGTCTGATCGTCATAATGAAGTCAATCTCATTTTTTGTCGAACCGTCAGTGTTCGACCAGGTCCACTTCCTGTGGGGCCGCTTCTGGAAGAAAGAGTTCATCATAAAGAGTCCCTCTTTCTCCATAAAGTCGACCAGCTGCTGGCCCCTTCGGTTCCGTTGCCCTACTCCAAATTTCCCTAACTTCAGCTCACCGTTTTCTCTTGTGCATAGTTTTGCGTTGAAGTCTCCCATCAACACCGTGTAGTGGGTTTTGAAGGAATGCATGGCTTTGGAAATATCCTCATACACTTCCTCCACCTCCTCATCGGGATGTGCCGAGGTTGGTGCGTATACCTGTATGACCTTCAACGAATACCGCTTGGTGATTCTGTGTATCAGGTACGCGACCCTCGTCGACACACTCCCAATCTTTACAACTTTGTTGACGAGAGACTTGTGGACGATAAATCCGACACCTCCTTGGGACAGATGGTCGCCCTCCCGGTGATAGAACAAGTTGCCGGATTCGAGAATCACCGTGTCCTCCCCCTCTCTTCGGACCTCGGAGAATCCTATAATATTCCAGCGCAACTTGTATATCTCTTCTTCCAGCTCCAGGATCTTCTCGTCAGTCCTCAGGGTGCGTGCGTTAAATGTTGCCAGGTCGAGTCGTCGTAGGTGGCAACCGAACCTCCACCGGAGATTCTTAGCACCCCCTGCTCCGCTGTTACCATGGTCGCCACCGTAGCCAGGAATAGCGGGGCCGCCGGGGACTGGGGGCCGTCTATTTGTGTAATTGTTCATGGGGGGTATATTGCCATAGTTGCCACGCTTGGCGAGCGGGTGGGCAACCGCAGTTTTTCGTTGTACAGTTGCTGCTATCAGGAAGATGCTGCTGCCCATCTCCTGCCTGTGTCCCTCTGTCGCCTCTTACGACACCCACGGGAAGATATGGCGTAGTGGATATTCTTAACCGCCACTCCTCGGCAACAGTTTCCATTACATCTACTAATCTATTGACTAGTGTTTTATTGTAATTTTATGATTGTATACGCATTTTACTTACACATTGTTGAGTAATTATTTTCAGCCAACAAGTAACAAGCAAAATAACACACTACATCCAGCTCACTGGTTGGAAAACCATTCTCGAAAAAAGAATGGCCGCGGTGTAGGACTTAGAACCAGTAGTACTACACCGCGGCCATTCTTTTTTCGAGAATGGTTTTCCAACCAGTTGTCTGCTCGCATACCAAGCGTGGCAACTATTGCAAATATTCGCCCTGTGATGCAATCTTTGGGAAGGCAGTTCAGCAGAGGACTTTAATGGATGGGAAAAATTGAATGACATAAAGGAATTACGAATGACGAATGGCGAATATCTTCACAAGGTAACGTGTTGTATTCAATAGCGCCGATAGTAACGATCAATACAATACGAAGTTTCCGAAGTAATCAGGTCAAGAGCTATTTTTAAGATATCCTGATTTAGGTTGCGATTCGTTTTCGAGATAACAACTGCGCAATTGATAATATTTTATTTGATCAAATCGAAGGTAATTTTGTTACAGCGTCAAGTATAAGGAAACAATCGCGCAACATCCGCATCCGTAATTCGTTTATGTTTAACAAATATTGCTTTTTTACTAGGAATGGAACCCAGTATTTCTGTTATTCAGTAGACGTGAACTTTACTGACGGAACTGTTTCTTGATACTTTAACAATCTATACTTACTCTTCATAAAGAAGTATTTGACATTAATCTGGCGTATTTTTTTTAATTTAAGATTATTAAAGACCATTTTATTTTATCATTTTTTTGTTTTTCCTAAAAATTAATCCTTGAATTGCTTTCCAATTATTCGTAAAGTTTCATCACGACTGTTCAGCCGTTCCGAAGATCAGCCCCGATAGACAGACAGACAGTGAGACAAAAATGTTTAAAAATGGTTATTTATGTTTTAATAGAATTCAAATAACCCCTTGAACTTAATAGAAACCAGTTATTTCAATATCACCGACACTTCAATTTTATTTATGTTTATATACGGCTTTTAATAGTTATTGACAATTACAAATTGATATATCGCTTGGATTCATAATTCGTAATAATTTGTCTTATTATTAATATTTCTATGCTTAGTTTACTCACTGAGTTAGAACAGGCTGCTCTGGCTCCATCTTCTCAAACTGTATGATTTCTTCGAATGATCGCTCGTACCACTGATTGACCATTCCAACGGATGGCATTCGGAGGAGGTTCTCGGGCAGTAAAGCTATCTCTTTCATTATGTTCGCTAGCCTGTTAAGAGAAAAACACATTCCTTTAGTTTAAAGATAGATTTAACATATTTTTTAGGATGATTCCTTTTTATTTTCCTGAAGTCCGGGCTGGTTCAGTACAATCCAAGTTATTTTGCTTTTTCTCCGCCAAAAGCAAAAATAAAACAAGTACACTTTTGAGTTCCGAATTGAAGGGTAAGAGATCCAGTAATAATTGACAGGTATTTTCCTATTTTTGTAATTCTATATATTATAGGTGACAAACAAACACACAGTCTACCAGATAAGTCGATGCTGTGGCCCATAAACGCCTACATTTATTATTTATCAAGAATCACAACGAAGATCTGTTGTCACCCCTAAAGCCTAAGATAGAATACCTCGTTACCAGAAAAAAAAGTGTCCGATTCTCTATTCACTATACGAAACATAGCACTGCCGAACTGAAACATAATCTGTGAGAGCGTGGTCATTCCCCGGTCGAACACTCATTCGTACTGCAACCTGCAACATGCTGCGTGGCTCTACCACGCTTAATACCCGATTTGTATTTTAAAAATTGGATTGATTATTTATTTATTTGATTGTTTAGACTTTAGCCTTGACATAGTTTCGACATTTCTACAAATAGGTACCGTTCGATTCTATTCACCTAGCTCTGTTAATTTTTTATCCTTTTATGACATATAACCACTTTCAAAACTGGTTACGGGTACTCTATTTTGTAAACTAGGTACTTTCATTACTACCGTCTGACTTTCATGATGATTTATCAATAGTCCTTAAAATATAAGAAACAAAAGCGACTAAGCATATAATAATAATGATGATGATTTTAAAATATTAAAATTATTAAAAATTCAATATCAATCACACAGCTTAAATTTTAATATTTACTTGTTATTCTAATAACATAAACTATTATAATAATATTATGTGTATTCAAGTATCTGTCGTATCGTCTGTATTTTTTCTTGTTACTGAATGAAATATAATTGTTAGGCACTGACTATATATACAAGTGTATATATAGAGGTCAGTGTTTCTGCATTTGTAATCAGACATTGAGTTATACAAGACTAGAGGAGCAAACCACATTACCGCGCGTCGAAAAAAGTGTAACCACTATCCAAACGCGACGACGTAGCTTTGAAACTAATAACAATTTTAAGTAAACATATATCTATCTCACTTACACAAGTTGCGAAAACAATATCGTCGTCGTAAGATTAGAAAAAGATAGACACACAAACATGCAATGGCGGGTTGGTGTGGCTTACTATATGAAATTTTACCTAAAATACGCAATAAAAATGAGTTTTTTTTAAGCTGCAGTTAATTGTTTTTATATTAAAAAAGTATATTTTATTTTAAAATCTTTATTACGTCCCCTTAGAAAAAAAGGGATACAAAGCTTATCAGATAAATAGAAGTAAACATAATGATGAAATAAAACGTATTTTTATGGTTCTAATAAATCAAACAATAAAAATAGGTATCTAATAAAATATAATTAATATAAAATGTATACGAAATTATAAATAATATAAAATTATTAATATAAAATAGGTAATAAAATATATTTAAAAGATAATTCAAGAATAAACTAAAATAAGAATAATTAATTATATTGTATGAAAGTTAAAACGTAGTTTTTATTATAATTTCCAAAATATTTAAAATCGGAGGTAACAAATTAACTTACTCCATTAATTATATAGTCTCCCATTAATGTAGGATAATCACAAATGCGGAAAAGTGGCAACATTGAACCTAAATGGCAATATTCGATATTTTATTTAATTTTTTAGTGTTTTAAACGTTAATATGAATATATAAATTAAAACTTACGTATGGAAAGTGATTCCGCTTGATTTATTATGTTTTTGTGACCTTGAAACGCATTCTTTCACTACGCATTTACCCATTTTTTGTTGTGAATCGTTCGGCTTAACTCGGACGGCGTCACCTTGAACACTGAACCGACGTTCGCTGAGTATAAGGCTGTGGCCTTATGTGAAGTAACAACGCTTTGGCGCGGAAATTACTTATCTAGTGTAACATATAAATCAATGTAATCAGAGCACACCGCCGTGCCGTAATGACGTAACCTAATCTACGCCTAATAAAACACGAATATACGCCTCCAAAACAAATAATCATAACAATGAAGCTTCTAAAATAGCAGTGTTTAATACATTATACATTGACGAAATTCACTAAGAATTTCTAATTACAATGAATATCTTTGCCCAGTGAGTACTTTATTTTTCCATGTTCCACTTTTTTAACCAACTATTTCTCTTTTTTTCCTCAGATTGATCAGCGTTTCTGGTTTCAACAGAATAGAACGTGAAACAGGCCTTCTTCCACATAATATAGAATGTTATTTAATTTAACTTACTGTTTTTTCATTAGAGAATAAGTACGTAAGCTAGCTTGCTAATGCATCTTATAAGGTTTCTTCGCTGATCATGGAATTTTACGACTGATATAAGGTTTAACTTTAACCTGCCGTCACTTGAAGAGCACGAGATCGTTGACTCTTATGACGTATATATTGAACAAACATTATTTTATTTGAGACTCAATTCAATGGACTTATAACAAACCCAGAGGAATGAATGGTTAGTGAGATATGCCCATTAAACATAATGAAATATTAATGACATTTATTTTATAAATATTAAAAATCAATCAAATAACAATTTTAAACTCTTTTCCTAATTTTCACCCATTAACCTCAGATTAGACAGAGAAGCTGACCGTCTTTATGGAGAAAGAGGGACTCTTTATGATGAACTCTTTTTTCCAAAAGTGGCCCCACAGAAAGTGGACCTGGTCGAGCCGCAAGGGTTCGATAAAAAATTAAATTGACTTCATTAAGACGGCCAGACGACAAGTGTTCAGTGATATATCAGTGTTCACGAGGGTGAAAACTGGCAGCGATCACCGAATAGTTAGAGGCACACTAAGCCTAAACGTTCAGTTTGACAGGTCTCTTTTAATGAAGTCAACGCTCCGCCCCCTCGTGCTCTAATCCAAACCCCGAAAACTTTCAGCTCGAGTTACAAAATTGTTTTCAGTGCCTAGAAAAGGAGATGAAGCTGCAGTCTTCAGAAGTTTTGACATCATATTGGCAACTGAACAGACAGCTTTCCAAATGCATGCGGCGCAACTTACGCAACTTTATTACAGCTCGTATTGAAGAAGCGATCGAGCTGAACGAAGAATCCAAAATCTTTGCCAGAGATCTGTCTGCCAGAAGGAGTCAACTGTCTAAGCTGAATACCGAGTGTGGCAGTTTCCGGGACACCTGAGATTTTGGGTGAGATTGAGATTCTATGGGCAGTTGTATACGTCATTGTTGGAGCTACGCGCAAGTGTGAGTAACGATCTAAGAGCAAGGCTTATCCGACACAATCCCGATGATATCCCGGACGCCAGTCTAAGCGAGAATAGAATGGCTTTCCAGCACCTTGATAACGGCAAGTTCCCGAGCGAGGATGGAATTATAGCGGAGCTCCCGTAAGCGGGTGGAAAAACTAAGAAGTATGCCTATGGTTATTTTTATTTTCCTTGATTCGCACAATGTAATGTAATTATGTATCTCAATTCGTGAACACTGCGGACTGCTTACTATCTGGGGGCACGGCAGTGCCCCCGCTAAATCGAGTAAAAAAGCGGCACGGCTGTACCATACTTTTCTCGAAGCAGTTCAGGCTATTTTCGATGACCCTGTGGCCGTAGAAGGAAGAGGGGAGATCTCCCGCCGGGCAAGGTGTTCTGCCCGGGGAGCGGCCAACACTCCGTGTGTTAGTTCGGAGATGTTCTATATATACTGTTTATGATTCGGAATTTTGATAGCGTGATTTAGGCTTCGGTGTGTTACGCTTGCGGAGCGACGACAGCGCCGCCACAACCCTATAACTTCGTTGTGGATAAAACTAGGAGCCCGAAATAACCAAGCAGGCATTGTATAAACATGGTAGGTATATTTAAAATTCCATTCAATTTGAACCAGTAGTTTAAGAATTATAGCTAGTTAAAATTTCTTAATTTTGTCACTCAGTGATTTCTATTTATTGCTTTTATGGGGTATCTTTAACTATTTTTTTAGGTCTACGTTTTATACTAACATATATTGTCTCAAACTGGTTTGGGTGTTTTAAGCTACCTGAAAAACTTAAAAGTATCAATATTACTTTAATATACTGAAGTAGAATAATAATAACTCTTGTTCATCTATCAGTACCGACCACGGACAAACTTCGCGTTGATAAATGTTTGACTAACGTTATTGCAGGCAATATAAAATATTTGCGATAAATTCAATGTCTCTTACAGGTCGTCAAACTTTTAAGGTTACATTACATCGCCTGAAAGCGAAAACAAATTTACGTGTGTGATTTTAGACACGTACTTGTTTTTTCCGATCAAATTTAAAGAATTATGTCATGTCGTACTGTACTAAGATATTTTAATTTATACATACATAGTAATGATGAATAAAACATGTAATTTGCAGTTTTTAAAATAATGTTACCTAATATAAATATTGACAATGACTGTTTTCAAAATTTTTAGTTTTTTTTTTGAAGTAAAACTTCCTTACAGTCATTGTGATTGGAAACTCGATGAAATGAAAAAGGGACATTAAAAAGAGACAAACATATACATCTATACGATTTAGCCTGTAAGTGAATGAGATAGAATACAATATACAATGTTTATTATAAATCAATTTATATTTTAAACTCTGCAATCGTCTCATTCTACCGAAGTTTAGTTTCTGAAAGTTTCACTTCTACAGCGTGTGAATTGCACAAATGCTTTTTTAGTAAAAAAATGTATCTTTTATTATGACAACTAATTACTAAATTGTGCGGAGACTAAATAGTGCGGATAGAAGTTCAAAAGATATGTAAATATTCTTTGATCTGAGCTTCTGATACATGATGTTCATTTAGTAGGTATAATGTTTATCTTGATTCTTGTCTCGTCCGTCAAATTTGTAAAACAAGCTTCAATAATTAATAGAAGTTTAATTTAGATGTTTTATTACTTCGTCTTATAACCGTAACATTAACTAATGAAATAATTTCATTTACCAAGTTTACCAAGTATTTGACATAAAAAGAAGTGTTCCCGTAAATATAATGAATTCGCGAGTTTAAAACTACATGTAAACTTACACGTCCACATTTGAGGAGCTGATGAAGTAAATATTAAATAACCTAATGATCTTTTGTTTGTATAGTTATACAAACTCCTAAATAGTATAGTGTACACAGTGATACACTACATAATTAACTGAATTACATAGTACCTAAAATGAATTGTAAAATTGTATGTTTTCGTTGAAAAACGTTACATACCTAATCAAGTAATAACAGCAATAAAAACTTATGCGGGCTGCGTAATTACGGTGATGTCAACAAACGTAAGTAGAACGTACTAGAGCCGGACTGAATGAATGTTTCTGTTTACGTAAACAATATGATTATTCTAGTCTTTACTATAGAAAAAGTCAATTCCATTTATAAATTTCATAATTAGATTGATTACTCTATGATTTTCCTCCACTTCGTAGATGACAAAACAGAAAACCAAGATATTTCGAGATTCAAATGCTACTCAGCTGCGTTTCAACATACGAGTATCTAAGAGAAAGACCTCAGTGGAAAGCGTATGACGAGGCGCCGTTGGCCGTTCGGCGTGCATTACACACATATGCTCTTGTAAGAAAATAAAATAATCACTGAGTCGGTTATATTATTAATATCGAACAATAAACACGATAGTAATTTTAATAAAAATGTTTACCAAAAGATTATCAATTAACCTCGTTTTCAATGACAACATATCTCTAGCCATCCACTGAAACTTCTCGCCCCCAACCAGTTATCACCTCTCGTTCGTGTTTATTTTTAAACCAATTTCAACACGTTTCGGGAGTCAGCTACCAACTTACAAAAATTACTACGTGAATTGACTACAGTAGTATTTCTACTACTGCAGTCTATTCAATGTTAAATAAGTAAATGATTATATATACGATAATATAAAAAATTAAAATAATATGATACATTTAGAAATCATGACACTTGTATTGTAAACAGTGTCCAGAATGGCATTCCTTCAAAATAAATAGCTGTGTGGCGTAGCCATCTATTGTGAGGGGTCTTAGGATAAGGTATAGATTGTTATAATAGATATAAGCAACAATCTATTGAAGTTATCTTTTATGACAATACTCAATTAAATCCGATTTTTATCTTATAAAACCTATCCCCCCGGCCACACAATCGTCGAGTGGCATGTAAAGTAGCGAGGAAAGGAGGCAGAGACGTAGTGTAGCCACAATACTCGTCATGCCGCACGTCATGCTCCTCGTCATGCCCATCGCTCCCTGTTTTGTCGGTTTATTGGGCGCGAGTCAAAGGACTGGCAATATGTGCGTGAGAGCTGGCCACACACTCGCGCAAACCGGAGTCTAAGTCGAGCGCTCATTACGGAAGCACGCCACGTGTCATTTAAAAATTATAAATAGTGTACCTATCATCATTCAGCCATATAATCACACGAGTAAATAATATACAGACGAAAACGTCTATTTTTTATGTCATTGATAAAATTAATTAATTAGCTAAATATGAATATCTCATATGCTCGCACGCTGCAACAGTTTCAACATCCATTGTGTTACAAGCCCAACCGACCTGGTGCAGAGCGTCGCGATTATTTGCGCGAGTAGAGCAGTGTGTGGCCAGACAGGTCAACATCGCGGTAGCGCGAGGATCAGAGCGATGAGCAGCGCCGGGAGCATAGTGTGGCCGAGCCATATGAGTATTAAGAGGATACCTTAAAAATGAATCGTAGTTTTGGGGGTGTGGCTTATTCCTTTGTCGGTGAGGCTCAAGGACGGCTAAGGGAGTGTCAAAATGAAAGTGATGCAATGACTTCATAATACGTAAATTATTGAGATAGCTATACCGAGCACACGCTCGGAAAAAAAACTCAGTAAGCGCCAAACAACGTTTTTTTTTTAACAAAACTAATCAATGGATTAAAAAAGTGGTTTATGAGAACTTCGATATTATATTTACTATGCCTTAAAAATAATTCCTTCAACTTATTCGTAAAAATATTGTGGTGTCATGGAAAAATGTTACTAATTACAGCCTACTTTGCAATTTTTTTCTATCGAGAAAATTTCATGATATCGTGTTTTACTTTTATGCAATTCAAGGCCATATAGTTAAAAATCATATACCAAAATTTTGGTTTGTAATCTATAAAACTTAAAGAAATATGTGAAATAGTAAAACCACCAAATTTCCGAGGTTAAGCTTAAACCAATTTAGTTAGTT
Source organism: Parnassius smintheus behrii (assembly GCA_036936625.1). NCBI lineage: Eukaryota > Metazoa > Arthropoda > Insecta > Lepidoptera > Papilionidae > Parnassius > Parnassius smintheus. The sequence goes on along the minus strand of JAUPFT010000024.1, from coordinate 20,332,785 downwards.
TAATACTCAAAGTATAAAAGTGAAGTGCCAAACAAACTCACAGTCCACCTGATGATAAGTGCCTTCGGCAATCCATGTATACTTGCAGCCAAATACAAGCAAAAAAGTGCCAACGGGTTTCTTGCTGGTTCTTTCCAGGACAGAGGTTTTTTTTCCGAACCAGTGGTAAAAGTAAAAACATGACTCAATAAGAAGTTCTTATAATCGACATTGAGAAAAAGTATACTATTCTATTCCAAACAAAAAAGACCTCATAGGACTCTAAGATACAATACATATGAATGAACATAGCAGTGCAATCATTCTCTGGTGGCAGAAATACGTAAGATGGTGGCACCCACCTAGCCGAACTTCTAGCCAGAAAAGGAATCCGACCACCTTTTCTTTGTGAATTATTGGTCCGATAGCCCGTAACGCTTTTTTTGCAAGCACTGGTCTAATAAATATATACCACACTGTAGTTCATCACATGGCATTTGGTATCGCGACACCGTCATCAATCTTGGTTTGAACTAGGATATTTGGAAAGGAGAAAGATTATACAACGTTCAAACTTTATAAAAATTGTAAGATAAAAGAAAGTATTAGTTAGCATTGTCAAAATAAATCTAAACACACGCAGCACTACAATGATTTCAAGGCTACATATTCATCATGATTGCAGCTTCTCAAAGTCCGCTGGGTATTTCCATAGATTGGCTCAAGACGATAAGAAGATTGATATTTGCCATAGTTGCCGTTACATTTAGAAATTTTATGACTTTCTATTCTTTGACTTTAAATTGCTTTTAAATTCAGCATTTAAGTGAAACATAAAACAACACAAAACAAACTTGAGAAATGGGTACCTCATGAATTAACCGATATGCATAGAGACACGCGTTAAAGCTTGCCTTGCTTTTAAAATGTAACTTGTGGTGAAAAAGTGGATTCTATAAGATAACCACAAGCAAAAACCGCAACAGCTACAACCAATATACTAAAGCGAAGCTTATCCAGGAAAATAATGGTAAGTGTTTGGTTGTCACTTCATGGTGTAATTCACCAATGACGTATTATACAAAGACACGTCATGAACGAAAATACTAGCACTACTTATACGCGTGAAGAAAGAGAAAGAAAATATGACACGGTAGGTACGGCGGGATGCCTGTTGCTTGACTACTAGCTGCATGCGCCGGCCGCCATTAGACAACGTCGTCGAATAAAATGAAATGAAAATAGGTAGTTTTGTGAACTTACGCATGAAATGACACATTTTTGTCTTTGGGTAACTTTTGGGGTATAATTTGTACATCGTCTGAAAACACACGACGGCATGTTTTCTTTATGTTTTGCACGGGTTTACACACACGAATCACGATATAATAAATTAAAAACAAACGTAGCGTCGCACGACAGGTTGGTGCGTGACTAAGCGCGATGTGGCCAATTGGCTTCATTTCATCTTGCCATTTTAGAGTGCGGACAACGTATCTATAAGTTTATACATCATTGTAATTCACTACAGATTTTTGAGCAGCAGATGTCCATTGTGAAGAAACAACCCCGAACCGTCGATCTATTTTCGCCATTATTCCAGTATAAAAAGACCTTACACTACTTAACAAACCCCTGTGCCCTCTTTTCCCTGCGCCCTCTTTTCCCAAAAGAGGGTCGCTCCCGATACGGCATAAGAAGGTTAAACAGCCAGTTGCCAGTCCCCAAAGGCGGTTTTTAGAGGGTATCACTTAGGTTCCCCCGGTAGGCTATCGTGGTATGCGTAACGCATTTTCCGCCTCCCTACATAAAAGGTAGCCCTTTCCAATTGCTTCGGGCGCAAAAAAATACTCAACAAACCGTTCTTACATAACAAGAACTGCAGTTAGAAACCATACTTCACCGCCCGTATTCGCCAGACCTAGCCCCAATCGATTACCGTTTTTCCGCAATTTGGACAATTTCCTGCAAGGAAAAAAATGTTGGAAGGAAGGAAAGAAGCGGTAAAAAATGCTTTGTCTAATCCAGTTACCCAGAGTTCTATCGCAAAAGCATTAAATGATCTTCCCACGAGATGGATTAGATTAAATATTATTTTTCTTGTAAAAAAAGAGCGTTTAACATTTTCAATATAAAACGGCAATTTCGTCATTTAACAGATATCTAACTTAAACTTCTATTATTTATTCTGTGCTTAAACTCTAAAGACATCATATATGACATTTTGAAAGTTTAAAGGATAATTTTAAAGTTTCAGTTAATTTAAACAACATGAATTGACAAGTAATGATGAAAACTAAATTACATCAATTGAAAATAGTCACTATATACTGAAACGTTATATTCAGGATTGTAATGTGTAAAATCAAAAATATGATAATTCTATATTGGTGATAGAAGAAAGGGTTTAACTCACAACTTAAAAAATACTATTGAGGCAACTTTTCATTACTTTTAAATTTTTGGAAATATTGCGCAAAGACAAAATAATTTTATAAAAATTAAAAGCACGGATAGTTGACGTGTGAAGGCAGAAACTCGTATCATAATATTTTGCTCGATAAAAAAATCATAAACTTAGCAGAAATTCCATATAGAAACCGTGAAATCTATTATTTTTAGGTCATGCTGAGAACACATTTCATAAATTCGTTTATATTTTTATGATGAAAAAATAAATAAAATTTAGCAGGCAATAAAATTAATTTTACGGACTTTATCGCGTTTAATTTAACTTATATTTATGACATCTTCGAGGTTGAACATACGTCGTTGAAAAGAGGTTTATAGACTAAGGGTGACAAACGAACACACAGTCCAGTCCAGTAAGTGGATGCTGTGGCCCATATACAACTATACTTGATTAAAAATTAAAATATGCGTTTTCACTCCTAAGGTCTTCCCTGATTAAGATGGAATACACGTTTCCAGTTCTTAACACTCACCATATGTTTCAAATGGCAACCTCAATCATTTTAATGAGTGTTCGCGCCACTTTGCACTATCGCTTAACGCTTATAAGGGATTCGTTAATTATTATCCAATAAGATTACTGCAAAGCCCATTTCCGGTTTCCTATCTACCGCTTTATGCCCAGCATGTGCATTCGTGTGTTAACGGGCTCACACAAGTTGAGAAGACACGCAATCAACCGCACCGCTTATATCTCGCATCATCGCTCCCGCCCTTGTGTAATTTGGATATTGAATTATACAAGCATATAGTAAAAAGTATAGACATTTGCAATAACGCTATATTTCGTGATTATCTGTGAAGTTGATAAGTGTGAAGACAGCCGGCAGAAGTCCAGGTGGGTGCATTCCTTCACGTCCTTCCTATGTCCCGAATTTAGGGGATTTGCAGTATCACGAATAAATTAAATTCCATTCACCGCTCGCACCGCGCTCATATACAGTCCACTATTCTATTTAAATTAATAGCCGCACCGCATAACGTTATTTAATACATTTGAACCAGCAGTTTGGTGGTTGAAGGCCAAACGCCAAATCCACCATATATTTTTTGGTCACTTCGGCCGGGATTAAATTAACCTTTAGGCCCGGAGAAGTAAATTCATTTTTTTATATATTACAAAAAATTATATACGTATATATTATTAAATCGTAATAAATTGTAGTTCTAATTATACTAACTACAATTTGTCCCGCATCGCTTATTACACGTATTATAATACCTTTGTAACGCATACCACACCGCTTCATTATTCCATTAATGATATTTTTCTTGTTGATTAACCGCCATCTTTCTAGTAACGCGAGATTGCTTCCTTCCCCAGTTAACTAATTCTACCGTCACTTATCGCAATAATTTTAGTCCGCATTTGTTTGTTGAAAATGACGACGAGAAGCAAAGAATCTAAACTGGTTTCGGATGAAGAAGTTAGTTTAAAAATTATTATCGCTAAACGTAATTATATTTACGAACGATTACAAAAAATTTACGAGACCTCAAAGGGCGCATTTAATTCCTTGGACGAGCAGAATTTATTTCTTAGCATCGCTTCGAATATAGAACAATTACGTAGTGAGTTTCAAGAAGTTCTAGATAACTATAATACTAAACATTTAAAATTAAACCCTAATGCAGACGTTGATTACGAGGCTTGGAACTCATTTGAAGATTTATATAGTCGTATTAAGTGCCAAATTACGAAAATATCCACATCGCCTTCCACTGTTACGTTAGAAAATAGATTTCCTGCAAAAAAGATTTTAGGAGTCACTTCACTGCAGTTCACGTCTCGTTTTAATGATAACAAATTTTATCATGTTGAACCATTAGTTGTTCCGATCATCACGGGTCAGTTGCCAGATTCGATAGTAGATGCTTCAAAAATTCGCTATTTAGATAAAATACGCTTAGCAGATGATCAGTTTTATCAACCTGGGTCTATAGATATTTTATTGGGGGTTAATACCTACTTAAAACTTTTGTCGCCTGAAAACTTAATTCATTCGCAATGGCCTAGTGCCATAGAAACATCACTCGGATATATTATTATGGGTGATGCTGAAGTCGCTATATCACATCATTCCCCGCGTTCATTTGTTTCCTGTTCTTACGATACAAATTTAAATCAAAATTGTCTTAATGATATAATGGAAAAATTTTGGAAAATTGAAGAACTTCCGCAAAAAATATATTTGAGCCGTGATGAGCAGGAATGTGAAGACATTTATACTTCTACTACTTACCGCCAAAACGACGGACGGTATGTGGTCGCCCTGCCATTTAAGAAAAGGCCCGACATATTGGGTGACTCTTTAATGAATGCAAAAAAACGCCTCTTACTTTTGGAAAAACGCTTTAACAAATATCCCGATCTTCGCGATCAATACAATGTTGTTATACGGGAATACATTAATAAGGGTATTTTATCCGCTGTTTCTGATAATGATTGTATACAGCCTTCTTTTTATTTGCCGCATCACCCTGTCGTACGGAATGATAAAAGTACAACGAAGTTGCGCATCGTTTTAGACGCTAGTGCTAAGTCGGATAACGATATTTCTTTGAATGACATTTTGCACACGGGGCAAAATTTACAAACAGACATTTTTAATATTTTATTAAACGTTAGAGTTTATCGCATGGCTTTCTTTGCAGATGTTAGGCAAATGTACTTGTGTATCGAAGTCCAAAAATCCCATCGCGCTTTTCAACGCATTTTGTATCGGTTTTCTACAGAAGAAACTATACGAACATATGAATTTAATCGCGTCACATTCGGATTACGCTCTTCCCCTTTCCTCGCACTTTACGCCAGTTAGCCGCTGACGAAAGGGAGTCCTATCCCCTTGCTGCTTCTGTAGTGGAAAGGGATATTTATATGGATGACCTCGTTTCCTCCGCGCCTTGCGTCAACAACGCAGTCAACACCGCCACTCAACTTATCCAAATGTTTCGCCGAGGTGGATTCGATTTGGTTAAGTGAACAAGTAACTGCAGGGAGCTTTTACAACATATACCAGCATCACATCGTCAACAAGACTCGGTATCATTTGATGATAATGACATTTTAAAAATTTTAGGCCCTCGTTGGTATCCCGCTACCGACAAGTTTTCCTTTCTTGTTTCGCCGCCACCGGTCACTTGTACCAAACGCGCTATCCTCTCCGCAACCGCTCGCTTCTACGATGTTTTAGGACTTGTCGGTCCAGCAATACTTTACGCCAAATTATTAATTAAAGCCTTGTGGGTTCTTAAACTTAACTGGGATGTGACTCCACCCACTAATATTGTCAATACATGGCAGCGATATATATCAGAGTTACCTTTAATCTCACATTTACAGATTCCACGTCATATCGGCGTAAATGAAAAATCCCATGTGTCGCTACTAGCCTTCGCCGACGCTAGTGAAAAAGCTTACGGGTGTGTCATCTATTCGCATGTTGTTAACGGAAATAATCCTCCAATTATAACGCTCCTATGTTCTAAATCTCGGTTGTCCCCATTAAAGGTTATAACTTTAGCCAGGCTTTGAGTTGTGTACCTTGGTTTTGCTCGCTAAGTTAGTACGCACCGTTTACGATTCGTTGTCATTGAGGCATCCGATCGACATTTATGCGTTTTCAGATTCGGAAGTCGCGCTCTGTTGGGCGTGTTCTTCACCGCATAAGTTCAACACCTTTGTTGCTAACCGTATTTCGCAAATACAGTCCTATTTATTACCGGATAACTTTTACCACATTGCCGGCTCGGAAAATCCTGCAGATCATATTTCGCGTGGACTGTTACTCTCACAAATTTTAAATTGTGACCTTTGGTTACATGGGCCTTCGTGGGTTTCCGTGCCGTGTAAAGAATGGCCTGTACAAAGGTTCGCATCAACTCATATCAGTTTACCAGAAGAAAAGACTGTGTCGCTTGGAGTCAGTGACATGGAAGAAAACCCATTTATCTCGTTAAGCTTAAAATTTTCTAATTGGAATAAGTATTTACGATCCGTTGTTTACGTTTTAAGGTTTTTAAACAAATTACCGCGCATAAATAAAATTATAACCGCATCCGACATAGAGATTTCTGAAATCACAGTTATTAAAATTGTGCAAGGCATCGCTTTCGCCGAAGATATAAAAAACATTAAAAAAGGACAACTATGTTCATCAACATTACGAAGGTTATCGCCATTTATCACGGACGATGTACTTCGAGTAGGTGGTCGGTTAGATTATTCGTCGTTATCGGATTCCCAAAAGCATCCAATATTGCTACCAAAAAAGGGGCATATTGTTGATCTTATAATTGATTATTATCACTATAAACATTTCCACGCTGGTCCTCAGTATTTACTTGCTGCATTACGGGAGAAATATTGGATATTATCAGCTCGCCGTGTAATGAGATACCGCATTCATAGGTGTAACATTTGTTTTCGACATAAACCCAAACCTATTTACCCCATGATGTCTGCCTTGCCTGCTTGCCGCCTAGAGCAGTGTAATGCGTTTACACACACAGGTGTGGATTTTTCGGGCCCACTTTATATCACATTGACGCGTAAACGTGGTATACGAAGCCAGAAGGCTTATTTATGTTTATTTATATGCCTCGTTACTAAGGCAGTGCATTTAGAATTAGCGTCTGATCTAAGTTCGGCGGGTTTTTTAGACGCTTTTAAGAGATTTATCTCTCGTAGAGGTCCGTGTCGATTTATATTCAGCGATAACGGTACTATTTTTTTTTTATAGAAGAGGGGGCAAACGAGCATGCGGCTTACCTGATGTTAAGTGACTACCGCCGCCCATGATCAACCGCAACACCAGGAGAATTGCGGGTGCGTTGCCGGCCCTTTAGAAAGGAGTAAGCTCTTTTCTTGAAGGTCCCCAGGTCGTATCGGTCCGGAAAAATCGCCGGTGATAAACTATTCCACAGAGAGGTTGTACGTGGAAGAAAACTCCTTGTGAAACGTACAGTGGTGGACCGCCAAGCATCCAGATGGTGTGGATGGTATCGGGATGTTTTACTAATTTTGTCGCCTCGCGTTCATATTTACATGAATTACATGGATTTTTAAAATCAGCAGAATATTATAAGGCATTCAGTCAGGTGCTCACTGATAATCGCATTGTTTGGAAACTCAACCCTCCAAGCGCTCCACATTTCGGGGGTTTGTGGGAGTCCAATATTAAGGTTGTAAAAACCCATTTGTTTCGCGTAATAGGTAAGCAAATCCTCACGTATGAAGAAATGCTTACTACTCTTTGTCAGATCGAGTGTATCTTAAATTCTCGCCCGCTTTATGTATTAAGCAGTGATCCATCGGAACCTACCGCACTTACACCCGCACATTTTCTAAATTTAAAACCACTTGAATGCTTACCAGCTGCAGATTTAAGCAAGGAACGTATTAACCTGTTATCACGCTTTTCTTTAATAGATTCTTTAGTTCAGTCCTTTTGGAAACGCTTCAGATTCGAATACTTACATACATTACAGAGTAGAGTGAAGTGGAATAAGAACTCTACTGCCATTTCTGTAGGGACGATTATTCTAATAGACGTGGATAATACTCCACCGCTTCAGTGGCCTCTAGGCGTTGTCACCGAATTGTTTCCCGGTAAGGATGGTGTGGTACGCGTTGCGCAAGTTAAACTTAAGAATTCCACTTTAAAACGCCCTCTTATCAAACTGTGTCCTTTACCAACACAGTGATTAATATAGTTAAATTTACATTATCGTTTATATATTTAGTTTAATTCTTAGGTCATAACGTCGCTTCATTTCGCTACTATATAAGTATTTATCTATATATATCTATATTTTTATACTTTACTTGCTAGTTGAGGATACCTCAAGGCCGGGCGCCACTTTGCACTATCGTTTAACGCTTATAAGGGATTCGTTAATTATTATCCAATAAGATTACTGCAAAGCCCATTTCCGACAGAGAGACACGAGGCAGATCAGCGGAAGTCCAGGTGGGTGCACATGCATTCCTTCACGTCCTTCCTATATCCCGAATTTAGGGGATTTGCAGTATCATGAATAAATTAAATTCCATTCACCGCTCGCACCGCGCTCATATACAGTCCACTATTCTATTTAAATTAATAGCCGCACCGCATAACATTATTTAATACATTTGAACCAGCAGTTTGGTGGTTGAAGGCCAAACGCCAAATCTACCAATGAGGGTTAATAATCTTCCACTCACCAGATGTCGCTAGTTGACACTGAGGTGATTTTTTTACGCAATGTCATTTAATTGAGAAGTTAAATTTAAATAAAATTTTATCAGTTTCTAGAATATTATATTATTACACAAAACAATTCCTAAGTGGTTTGCTCTTTAATTATTTGCACAAGTTTTGTGTATATATACCGGTAGGCAAAGTATAGAACGACCCTCCACTAGATGGAGTTACGATCTAGTAAAAGATGCAAGAAGTCGATGGATGCAGGTGGCTCTGGACCGTGCTTTGTGACATTCCTTGGGGAAGGCCTGTGTTCAACAGTGGACTTGTGAAGGGCTGTAATGATGATGATGTATATCTATGGTTTATTTATTTATTTTTATATAATTAATATAAAATATAAGTAACAGTTCTGAAAGAAACATTAACCTTTAAATTTTTAGAACAAATTAAGTTCCCTGCTATGAAATCTCTGAAATATTACACCTCACTTATAAGCGGCGCTGCCGTGGTGGCAGAAAAAGTCGCGATATCCTCATTGGCTCTCCCTCCATCACCTTGTCAAACTATACACATTTAAAATTATATTATTCTTCTTGAACATGAGCATAGTTCACCATGTTTCTCGGTCACAAGACAACAGGTCGTACAATTTCCATTAACAACAAAATTAAGTAACTGATAAAGTTGTACCTAAAATGGCTATTAACAGAGTAACTTCTAGCATAGCTTGACCACTCGTGGTAACCTATAAATTAAAGACATTTCGTTTTTAATAGTAGAGAGATATTGTAACGTAATATTCAATGTTTTGTTGTTTATTTCAAATAAGCAAAAATTAAATAAAACCTTATAAGCCGCTGCAGCTTTATTCGATTATTACAGAGGCGCACCCCATTTTCTTTAAAGGTCTGGTTGGCATACGTCACGTCTTTTTTATTTTCCAAGCTTAAGTTTAGGTGGTCGCTTTCATCATTTGGAACACATTTCTGTTTACAAACAAATTATTTAAATTATGTCCGGAGATTAAACGGCTACCTTTTTTATTTATTTATGTACTTAGGTGTACATATTAACCTCTTGGTAAAATCGGGTATGAAGATATTCAAACAAGTAGCAACTCCTTAGTACCGCGGCTCAGTGTAGTTAGCCGATTTCATATAGTAAAGTGGGAAATAATAGCCGAATTAATGTGTGTCACGTCATGGATCGCAAATGGGATAATTCAGTTCAGTTCATTCAACTGGGACAGTAATCCGTCCCAGTTTTTCACTACATTATATTTCAATAAAGACGTCCCGCAGAAAAGAAGTAAAATAAAATGAACGTACGGAATAGAGAAAATAAGACTGTGGCAAAGGGTTCTTTTGTGACAAAGACTCTTCTTTAAACTCGAGACTATCTATAAACTGAATTTTGTAATAAGACCGGATGTATTTTATAGATCCTATATGTATGCTACCTATACCAATAAGATGACACTTCTATTAAAAAGCAGATTCTTTGGCAAGGCTACAAAAACCGTGTATCAGCTTTTATTGATCCCAGCACCAGGTGGAAAAACAAATAACTCCAAATCGGTACTATGACCGATAGCAAAAAAGTAAAATGAATTATGAATTACATTATGCGTTCATTATTAGCAGCTGTTAAAGGCGTAACCGTTACATCAAATACTATACTTACACAATAGCGTAAATGCAATTATATTTTTTATCTTACGCGCCCTACTTCATTATACCAGTGCAGTTCTTAACAATACATGCTACGATGGAATCTTAATGCATTTATAAGAGGGAACAATTGAATAAAACTACTATTTACGGATTTTATCGCGTTTAATTACTTTAATTTATTTTTATTATTATCCCGACGTTTCGGGTGCTTTACAGTACCCATGGTCACGGGGGGGACTGAGATGTTTGACGTCCCAATGTCATAGTTAGTCCGGCTACCTTCAGTTTTTTTTTTATATTAATTTTTTTTGGTCCGATTTACGCAAAACGAGCTTATAGTATCATGAAGTCTTGCAGTGGTATACTTGGGTTTGGGTTTAATTTTGTTAATTATAGGATCCCAAGCAGATGGTAGCACTCAACCATCTTCTCTATTGAAATTTGGATGTTTTTTAATTTCAATAGCCTCGCGTATCATCCTTGGTAGGAATCGGTGTTCTTTTGCGAGAATTTGTGGTTTATCAAATCTAATGTAATGGTGGGGACGATCTTGAACATGTTCGCAGACTGCAGACTTCCCGGAGCGTCGGTGCTCACATCAGCTATATGTTCCTTCACGCGGGTTTTTATAGATCTCTTTGTTTGACCTATGTAAGAGAGACCACATTCACAATCTAGCTTGTACACACCTGCATCTTGTAGAGGAATATTACATTTGATGGATGGTAAAAATTTACTAATCTTCTTCAGCGGCTTGTAGTATGTCTTAATGGACGCTCGCTTCAAGATGTAGCCAATCTTGTCCGTGACTCCTCTGACATATGGTAGTAGAGCAGGCGCGCGCTCGACTGTGGCCGGCTTCACAAGTTCACTGTGACGTAGGCGCGGGACCCGAAGCTTGTTGTCTTGCAATACTTGCTTGACGTGCTGAAGCTCCGCGGCCAGATGTTTTCTGTCACAGATCCCTCGTGCTCTCTGAAACAAAGATTTACCCACGGTAGCTAACTGTGAAGGATGATGGTGAGATTCACCATTTAGATATCGGTTGGTATGGGTCTTTTTCCTATACACAGTGTGACCAATAGTGTTATCAGGATTTCGGATGACTAAAACATCTAGGAAGGCTAAAGAATTATTTGCCTCTAACTCCATTGTGAATTGTATTTTAGAGTTTATGAAGTTAAGGTGGTCTAAAAATGCAGTTACTTTGTCAGATGGTAAAATAGTGAAAGTGTCGTCTACGTACCGCTTGTAGAACATTGGATTTACAGGAGCAGTGAGAAGGGCTTTCTCCTCAAAGTCATCCATGAATATGTCGGCGACTATGGGAGACACAGGTGAGCCCATCGCCACACCATCTACTTGCTTGTAGAACTCCTCCTTCCACAATAGATAGCCAGATGTGAGGCAATGTTCAAGTAGTATTGCATATTCTTGAGGCATGTTATTTTCTTCTAGCTTCCTAGTTACAATTGAGATGCAGTCCACAATAGGTAGTCATGTAAATAGTGACTGAACATCAAAACTGACCATAGTTTCATTGTTAGCGAGATGTAGGTCTTTTATCTCACTCACAAAATGGTACGAATCCTTTGTGTGTGCTCTGCATAGAGAATATAACCACTAGAGAGCGTATAGGCAGATTTCTCCTAAACACACGACTCACTACTGCGGGCCGGGGGGCGAGGAAGAACGCGTGGCTGCGAATGGTCAAGTTGCGTTGTTATGGCTATCTTTAGGGTTGCTCTTCTTAATAAAGGAAAATATTCGTTATCGATAAAATGGATTTTATCATTATGAAAAATACTCAATTAAAATCATAAAAATAATATTTAATCAAAACCAATCAGTTACAACGAAAATATCTATTTATTTTATTATTATTGATTTTTGAAATAAATTAATTTGTTATATTTATTTCGAATTAAAGTTTAAGGGTCCTGATTGTTCTTTGTAAAAAAATATAAACAAGCGTCTACATATTTGTAAATTATGCATCTTGCTAATTCAATTAAATGATTTGTTGATTCTATTTCAAATTGATGAAAATGAATATACGGGAATCAATAATACCTAATCAGAGATTTTAAAACCATTCTCATAAAATAATTAGTATTATATTTTGGAGACAGCACTTTTGAACCACTCTCATTGATCGCCCTCTTATTAAAAATTTTACAACGACGACAAATATCTATTATTGTAGTAGATCCGTACAATAACTTGTCTTTAGTGTCCTTTTGCAATTGTAAGCCGTTCTGATTTGGTACACCAATCGAACTAATTCAACTATACAATACAATACTCTTTATTGTACACCAACAAAACATAAATATAACAAATAATGAACAAACAATGAGTGAAAAACAAAAGGCGGTCTTATTGCTACATAGCAATCTCTTCCAGAAGACCCAGAAGAGGAAATTAATAAAAATAAGATTAACGGGTAGGGTGCACTAAATTAGACAAAAATAATACAACTTATATACTATAAAGTGACAACATACTTAAGGTATATTAGTGACCATAACTAAGAGGAGGAAGAGAGAGGAGTTAAAGATACAAATAGTGTTCCTTAATTTGTTTCTTGAACACATTTAAAGATTGAGCACTTTTAATGGACTAGGGTAAGGAGTTCCAGAGTCTTACTCCAAGAACAGCAAAAGATTTATCATAAAATGTCGAGGAGTGTACAGTAATATATTAACAGTAATTTAACTAGGTAACTATAAACTTTAACTAGGAAAAAATACCGACAAACTGATAACCTCCTCTTTTTTCTGAAGACGGTTAAAAGTAGATAAGTATTTTTTCACAGTGAGTGAATTGAATAATCTTTTTATTAATTTTAATTTTATTATTTTCGATATCGACTTTCAGCTATTAAAGGTAACAGTAAGTACTAATGTTTACGATAAACGTACAAAGGGAAAGAAAGAGATAGAAGCATTAGAATTGTCTAATAATAGAACGAGACTTTTCCAAAAGACATCAACGCGCGACTCAACCATGTCGTTATTTACCCGGCCACCGTTTTAGATAGACCCCTGCGGTGGCTCATAATCTGAATTAATCAACAATAATTTTCATATTTTAAAAAATATATAAGTAAACTTAGCAATGAAAATTTACTCCATTCTTTTTGGAAATCTCTCCTGGAATGTTTCCCACACCACTTCACCGCGTATGAAGGCATTTTGATGCATTATAATTGGATAAAAGTTATAAAAAATTGCATTAATTTAGCGTACACACAGATCTAACACTTGGACAATACTAAAATGGTTAATAGTACCATAGGCGATGCATAGGCGATAAAATACTAATAGTTTTCGAGCGTCGGGGCATTGTATGCGCAGTCAAGTGGTTATATAGTCTTTGGTGCTCTGGTATGTCCTCTCAGTGGTGATAGTATTTTTGCTAAGTATTGTGCCAGCTTATAAGTTGGTGAATCGATCTGGCTCACTATGGGACGTAGTGGAGCGTCTGGTTTGTGTATCTTCGGTAACCCATACAACCTCGGTGGTTTGACACATGATGGTATTAGCGAAAATTTTCGGCACTGAACTACGAAGTGCCGAAACCAAACCTTCCCAAAGACGAATTTACAGCGCTAAATAACTTACGGAACAGACCAGAACTCACGATTCTCCGCGCGGATAAAGGAAATGCTACGGTAGTAATGGACGCGTCGGAATATAATTTTAAAATACAACAACTTTTATGGGACGAAAGTACATATAAAAAGGTCAAAACAGACCCTACAACTAACACGCTTAAAACAACTAGCGATTTAATAAAGAAATACTCCGAAAAATTAAATCTCGACGTGAATTCGCTAATACCATCATGTGTCAAACCACCGAGGTTGTATGGGTTACCGAAGATACACAAACCAGACGCTCCACTGCGTCCCATAGTGAGCCATATCGATTCACCAACTTATAAGCTGGCACAATACTTAGCAAAAATACTATCACCACTGAGAGGACATACCAGAGCACACACAAAGGATTCGTACCATTTTGTGAGTGAGATAAAAGACCTACATCTCGCTAACAATGAAACTATGGTCAGTTTTGATGTTCAGTCACTATTTACATGCCTACCTATTGTGGACTGCATCTCAATTGTAACTAGGAAGCTAGAAGAAAATAACATGCCTCAAGAATATGCAATACTACTTGAACATTGCCTCACATCTGGCTATCTATTGTGGAAGGAGGAGTTCTACAAGCAAGTAGATGGTGTGGCGATGGGCTCACCTGTGTCTCCCATAGTCGCCGACATATTCATGGAGGACTTTGAGGAGAAAGCCCTTCTTACTGCTCCTGTAAATCCAATGTTCTACAAGCGGTACGTAGACGACACTTTCACAATTTTACCATCTGACAAAGTAACTGCATTTTTAGACCACCTTAACTTCATAAACTCTAAAATACAATTCACAATGGAGTTAGAGGCAAATAATTCTTTAGCCTTCCTAGATGTTTTAGTCATCCGAAATCCTGATAACACTATTGGTCACACTGTGTATAGGAAAAAGACCCATACCAACCGATATCTAAATGGTGAATCTCACCATCATCCTTCACAGTTAGCTACCGTGGGTAAATCTTTGTTTCAGAGAGCACGAGGGATCTGTGACAGAAAACATCTGGCCGCGGAGCTTCAGCACGTCAAGCAAGTATTGCAAGACAACAAGCTTCGGGTCCCGCGCCTACGTCACAGTGAACGAGTGAAGCCGGCCACAGTCGAGCGCGCGCCTGCTCTACTACCATATGTCAGAGGAGTCACGGACAAGATTGGCTACATCTTGAAGAGAGCGTCCATTAAGACATACTACAAGCCGCTGAAGAAGATTAGTAAATTTTTACCATCCATCAAATGTAATATTCCTCTACAAGATGGAGGTGTGTACAAGCTAGATTGTGAATGTGGTCTTTCTTACATAGGTCAAACAAAGAGATCTATAAAAACCCGCGTGAAGGAACATATAGCTGATGTGAAGCACCGACGCTCCGGGAAGTCTGCAGTCTGCGAACATGTTCAAGATCGTCCCCACCATTACATTAGATTTGATAAACCCCAAATTCTCGCAAAAGAACACCGATTCCTACCAAGGATGATACGCGAGGCTATTGAAATTAAAAACCATCCTAATTTCAATAGAGAAGATGGTTGGGTGCTACCATCTGCTTGGGATCCTATAATTAACAAAATTAAACCCAAACCCAAGCATACCACTGCAAGACTTCATGATACTATAAGCTCGTTTTGCGTAAATCGGACCAAAAAAAATTAATATAAAAAAAAACTGAAGGTATCCGGACTAACTATGACATTGGGACGTCAAACATCTCAGTCCCCCCCGTGACCATGGGTACTGTAAAGCACCCGAAACGTCCGGAGTAATAAAAATAAATTAAAGTAATTAAACGCGATAAAATCCGTAAATAGTAGTTTTATTCAATGTGTAGTGTTCGCGTAAATTTAAGAAATCAAGAGGGAACAATATTAATCAATTCTCTTAACGGGCGGATAGAGTTATAAATGCTTGGCTAACAGTGAAAGCATCAGCGTAGCTTGTCAGCCTCGTCGAGTTATAGTTATCAGATAAATCCTGTGTTGTGATGAAGCATACTGTGGATCGAATCCAATAAGTCTTGAAAGTAATTATATATTATTCGTATATAAACTACTCAAAATAAAATAGGGCTCACCACGTTTTTAGGCTGTCAATAAAAAGTTTTTATGTTTATGTGTTTTATATGGACAGATGTGTTTAGGCTAGGGGGTTAAGAAATTGTTTAAACCTAATCTATATCAAAAGTTATTTATTTGTTTAAAACACACAAAATATTTTTTAGGGAATTTCTAGCAAAATAACGAAAAACAAAAACATTACCCATCACTATTTTCTTTGTGCTTATTGTTTGAGGAATGTTATGCTAAGTAGCGAGTGCGGTCACCTTTACTCCGTATGCCGTATGCATTCTCCGAACCTATCTGGTACACTTTCGATTAGATTGGTAACATTTTCTTTCGGTATTCGTTCGCAACAGACTTTTAGCGTTTATGAGTTCCTGTCGACTATCGACCTGACTGTATTTCTCTTTTAGGCTTCTTTTCAGGTGATCCCATAAATGTTCCATTATTTTGGAGAACAAGGAAGTGATGGCGATAGGCCTATAGTTGGACGGATCAGAGCGGTTACACGAAGGCTGTCTTCCATAATTTTGGGATTACGCCTAGGGAGTAGGAGTACCGAAAAAGACGCGTTAAAACTGGTACCAACTCCGGAGTACACATCTTCAGCACAATAGCAGGGTCGCCATCAGGCCACTCAATTTGTTGACGTCCAAGGTGAGGAGTGCTCTGCGAACACACACACAACACAACTGCACATTGGCAATTCTGCCGATGTGCTTGGACTTTGCCTTGACAATGACACTTTTGAAGGACCTGGAGGCAGAACTATACTTCGTTTTGAAAGAGCTGGTATTTACATCCCGAGACGTCGATGCGCGAGCGCAGGCCTGGTAGCACTCTTGCTTATGACGTAATGTAATTTAGCATGAACAACCAAACCAAGGTTGGGTTCTGCCTCCGATAGGTTCCACAGAAGATGGAATAAAAAGTTCCATTCCCCGTAGCACCACGTCAGAGACAGAATCGGCAACAGCGCTGGCATCATCCGGCCAGAAGCAAACCCGCCTCCAAGGTTAGGATGCAAAAAAAGATCGTTGTCGCTCGAAACATTGATAATGACCAATAAACAAGTCAACTAAATCAAATGCATTATTTTGGTAACCGTTACCTCTTGAGTTATTCTAAGACTAAAAATTTTATATAATTATTGATGGTGGGCCCTATTTTGCTTTGAGCTGTTTATATTATTAATCAAATATCAATACTTACAAACTAATGTGGAAGTACAACAGACGGTTGGTAGTTCCCTAATTTGCACAGGTAGACTGGGATAGAACGCCTTATCGTTTCTTTGTACAACTAATGTTCGAATAAATAAATAAATTATATAATTGTGTTTGCTTCCATCCATTACGGCATATAAAAGTCCACAGCCGGACATAGGTCTCCCCCATAAATTGTCATAATTGCCACGCTTGGCACGTGGGTCCACAACCGCAGTTTTGTATTATTTTAAGTTGTTATTAGGAAGATGCTACTGCTCACTTCCTGTCTCAGTCTGCCTCCGTCGCCTCTTACGATACACAAGATGCGATATGGGTTAGTGGATATTTTTACAACGCCACTACACGGCTATTGTTTTTGGTTATTGGACAAAACAAGAACTAATCAAATTACTTACAACGCCACTACACGGCTATTGTTTTTGGTTATTGGACAAAAACAAGAACTAATCAAATTACTTACAACGCCACTACACGGCTATTGTTTTTGGTTATTGGACAAAACAAGAACTAATCAAATTACTTACAACGCCACTACACGGCTATTGTTTTTGGTTATTGGACAAAACAAGAACTAATCAAATTACTTACAACGCCACTACACGGCTATTGTTTTTGGTTATTGGACAAAAACAAGAACTAATCAAATTACTTACAACGCCACTACACGGCTATTGTTTTTGGTTATTGGACAAAACAAGAACTAATCAAATTACTTACAACGCCACTACACGGCTATTGTTTTTGGTTATTGGACAAAACAAGAACTAATCAAATTACTTACAACGCCACTACACGGCTATTGTTTTTGGTTATTGGACAAAACAAGAACTAATCAAATTACTTACAACGCCACTACACGGCTATTGTTTTTGGTTATTGGACAAAACAAGAACTAATCAAATTACTTACAACGCCACTACACGGCTATTGTTTTTGGTTATTGGACAAAACAAGAACTAATCAAATTACTTACAACGCCACTACACGGCTATTGTTTTTGGTTATTGGACAAAACAAGAACTAATCAAATTACTTACAACGCCACTACACGGCTATTGTTTTTGGTTATTGGACAAAACAAGAACTAATCAAATTACTTACAACGCCACTACACGGCTATTGTTTTTGGTTATTGGACAAAACAAGAACTAATCAAATTACTTACAACGCCACTACACGGCTATTGTTTTTGGTTATTGGACAAAACAAGAACTAATCAAATTACTTACAACGCCACTACACGGCTATTGTTTTTGGTTATTGGACAAAACAAGAACTAATCAAATTACTTACAACGCCACTACACGGCTATTGTTTTTGGTTATTGGACAAAACAAGAACTAATCAAATTACTTACAACGCCACTACACGGCTATTGTTTTTGGTTATTGGACAAAACAAGAACTAATCAAATTACTTACAACGCCACTACACGGCTATTGTTTTTGGTTATTGGACAAAACAAGAACTAATCAAATTACTTACAACGCCACTACACGGCTATTGTTTTTGGTTATTGGACAAAACAAGAACTAATCAAATTACTTACAACGCCACTACACGGCTATTGTTTTTGGTTATTGGACAAAACAAGAACTAATCAAATTACTTACAACGCCACTACACGGCTATTGTTTTTGGTTATTGGACAAAAACAAGAACTAATCAAATTACTTACAACGCCACTACACGGCTATTGTTTTTGGTTATTGGACAAAACAAGAACTAATCAAATTACTTACAACGCCACTACACGGCTATTGTTTTTGGTTATTGGACAAAACAAGAACTAATCAAATTACTTACAACGCCACTACACGGCTATTGTTTTTGGTTATTGGACAAAACAAGAACTAATCAAATTACTTACAACGCCACTACACGGCTATTGTTTTTGGTTATTGGACAAAACAAGAACTAATCAAATTACTTACAACGCCACTACACGGCTATTGTTTTTGGTTATTGGACAAAACAAGAACTAATCAAATTACTTACAACGCCACTACACGGCTATTGTTTTTGGTTATTGGACAAAACAAGAACTAATCAAATTACTTACAACGCCACTACACGGCTATTGTTTTTGGTTATTGGACAAAACAAGAACTAATCAAATTACTTACAACGCCACTACACGGCTATTGTTTTTGGTTATTGGACAAAACAAGAACTAATCAAATTACTTACAACGCCACTACACGGCTATTGTTTTTGGTTATTGGACAAAACAAGAACTAATCAAATTACTTACAACGCCACTACACGGCTATTGTTTTTGGTTATTGGACAAAACAAGAACTAATCAAATTACTTACAACGCCACTACACGGCTATTGTTTTTGGTTATTGGACAAAACAAGAACTAATCAAATTACTTACAACGCCACTACACGGCTATTGTTTTTGGTTATTGGACAAAACAAGAACTAATCAAATTACTTACAACGCCACTACACGGCTATTGTTTTTGGTTATTGGACAAAACAAGAACTAATCAAATTACTTACAACGCCACTACACGGCTATTGTTTTTGGTTATTGGACAAAACAAGAACTAATCAAATTACTTACAACGCCACTACACGTCTATTGTTTTTGGTTATTGGACAAAACAAGAACTAATCAAATTACTTACAACGCCACTACACGACTATTGTTTTTGGTTATTGGACAAAACAAGAACTAATCAAATTACTTACAACGCCACTACACGGCTATTGTTTTTGGTTATTGGACAAAACAAGAACTAATCAAATTACTTACAACGCCACTACACGGCTATTGTTTTTGGTTATTGGACAAAACAAGAACTAATCAAATTATTTACAACGCCACTACACGGCTATTGTTTTTGGTTATTGGACAAAACAAGAACTAATCAAATTACTTACAACGCCACTACACGGCTATTGTTTTTGGTTATTGGACAAAAACAAGAACTAATCAAATTACTTACAACGCCACTACACGGCTATTGTTTTTGGTTATTGGACAAAACAAGAACTAATCAAATTACTTACAACGCCACTACACGGCTATTGTTTTTGGTTATTGGACAAAACAAGAACTAATCAAATTACTTACAACGCCACTACACGGCTATTGTTTTTGGTTATTGGACAAAAACAAGAACTAATCAAATTACTTACAACGCCACTACACGGCTATTGTTTTTGGTTATTGGACAAAACAAGAACTAATCAAATTACTTACAACGCCACTACACGGCTATTGTTTTTGGTTATTGGACAAAAACAAGAACTAATCAAATTACTTACAACGCCACTACACGGCTATTGTTTTTGGTTATTGGACAAAAACAAGAACTAATCAAATTACTTACAACGCCACTACACGGCTATTGTTTTTGGTTATTGGACAAAAACAAGAACTAATCAAATTACTTACAACGCCACTACACGGCTATTGTTTTTGGTTATTGGACAAAAACAAGAACTAATCAAATTACTTACAACGCCACTACACGGCTATTGTTTTTGGTTATTGGACAAAAACAAGAACTAATCAAATTACTTACAACGCCACTACACGGCTATTGTTTTTGGTTATTGGACAAAAACAAGAACTAATCAAATTACTTACAACGCCACTACACGGCTATTGTTTTTGGTTATTGGACAAAACAAGAACTAATCAAATTACTTACAACGCCACTACACGGCTATTGTTTTTGGTTATTGGACAAAACAAGAACTAATCAAATTACTTACAACGCCACTACACGGCTATTGTTTTTGGTTATTAGACAAAAACAAGAACTAATCAAATTACTTACAACGCCACTACACGGCTATTGTTTTTGGTTATTGGACAAAACAAGAACTAATCAAATTACTTACAACGCCACTACACGGCTATTGTTTTTGGTTATTGGACAAAAACAAGAACTAATCAAATTACTTACAACGCCACTACACGGCTATTGTTTTTGGTTATTGGACAAAACAAGAACTAATCAAATTACTTACAACGCCACTACACGGCTATTGTTTTTGGTTATTGGACAAAAACAAGAACTAATCAAATTACTTACAACGCCACTACACGGCTATTGTTTTTGGTTATTGGACAAAACAAGAACTAATCAAATTACTTACAACGCCACTACACGGCTATTGTTTTTGGTTATTGGACAAAAACAAGAACTAATCAAATTACTTACAACGCCACTACACGGCTATTGTTTTTGGTTACTGGACAAAACAAGAACTAATCAAATTACTTACAACGCCACTACACGGCTATTGTTTTTGGTTATTGGACAAAAACAAGAACTAATCAAATTACTTACAACGCCACTACACGGCTATTGTTTTTGGTTATTGGACAAAAACAAGAACTAATCAAATTACTTACAACGCCACTACACGGCTATTGTTTTTGGTTATTGGACAAAAACAAGAACTAATCAAATTACTTACAACGCCACTACACGGCTATTGTTTTTGGTTATTGGACAAAAACAAGAACTAATCAAATTACTTACAACGCCACTACACGGCTATTGTTTTTGGTTATTGGACAAAACAAGAACTAATCAAATTACTTACAACGCCACTACACGGCTATTGTTTTTGGTTATTGGACAAAAACAAGAACTAATCAAATTTGATAGAATAGATATTAAAATTTATGTTAAAATCTTCTGTCGTCTTTTAATAAGTAAGTGAACCTTAATTTTCACGAGTAATTAATTCGTGGGCTCAGTAAATTTCGGAACGTATACATTCTTTAGGAAATAAAAATAAAACGTTTAAAATAACACAAGCAGGTATCGTAGCTTTTGTTATGACATTGAACGTTGACCCACAAAGGTCTTGCTACGCCTGGCCAACTGCCAGCTCTTAAAAACTGAGAAAACAAATAAATACTAACCTGACTGGCAATTCCTTCCTTAAGAACAGGTATGATTTCCTCTCGCAAGCATTTAACCCTGAAACAAAAATATGTGTCATTAGTCATTACTAACGATACTAAAAATATATTGTAATAATTATGGTATCTTTATAATAATAAAGACGCTATATTATATTGACGATTATGGAAGCTGTTATTTTTTTTTTATAGGATCGGGTGACAAACGAGCATACAGTCCACCTGATGGTAAGTGGTTGCTGCGGCCCATAGACATCTACAACTATCCTCGATTACAAATCAAAATGCAGATGAGTTGTCACCCGTGAGGACTAAGATGGAATTGTTAACCATTTATACTTAAAATAATAGTATCCAAAAATTTAAAAAATAAATAATTAGGACTCTAAGCTAACATGACTGTTGTAACATGATGTTAGTGTCAAGAATTACTTTTCAAAAACCAAATACAATATAAAACCGGCCAAGAGCGTGTCGGGCCACGCTCAGTGTAGGGTTCCGTAGTTTCCCGTCCGTCACAATAAGTGTTCCCACTTATGAGTTTAAAGGTGGGTATCCATTATGTTCGCGCTCCAGCAGTGCTCCGCGCTCCTGCAACTGCTCCCGGTAGTGGTTACTGTTGTTTCCAACCAAGTTCGAAATAATTTTCCTAGAAAGTTCTTATAAAGTTCTACTTTTCAGATTTTTTTCATATTTTTTAAACTTATGGTTTAAAAGTTAGAGGGGGGGGGGGGACACATTGTTTTTTACTTTTGGAGCGATTATTTCCGAAATTATTGACATTATCAAAAAATGATTTCAGTAAACCCGTATTCATTTTTAAATACCTTTCCAACAATATATCACACGATAGGGTTGAAATTAAAAAAAATATCACTTCCCACTATACATATAGGGGGGCTACCCTAATAAAACATTTTTTTCCAATTTTTATTTTACCATTTTTCGGCGTGATTGATATACATATTGGTACCAAAGGGGACAATCATTTTTGGGCCCACTAGAAATATTAACGACGTTTAATGGTATTTACACCAAAAAAAAGACACCAAATTATAATAGTAAATGGTCTATAGATTTTTCGAAAATGTAAACGGAAACAAGAAATCTGAAAAAAAATTAGTTGTTTTGACATTCGTGTTCTGATCATTGGCTAAGGTAATGTAATATTTATAAAATTATTGTCTTAGAGATGTCCCGTGATAACTCGGAAAAAATCGACTCGAGTTGAAATTCATCGAGCTCGATTTTGAGCTCGAGTTAAACAATTCAAATTAGATGAACGAAGCTGTGTCAATATTTCACAAATTATTTTTATAATTGTTCTTCCATACAACACAATTATTATTACTACACTTAATAGGTTTAATTATTTTTGGTATGCGTATCGACATGTTCATAAAATAATATCACTCTAACGTTATGACGTAAGCTTTAATGTTATTAATAATTTGACTATCCAAAGTATATATAATCAATTTATATCATATATAACATATATAACATAAATTGATACAACATTATATACATATTACCTAATATCAATTTATTTATTACATAATATATCAATAAATTGCTCGAATTAGTAAGTCGATTTCATCACTAAATTGTAGACAAACACTGCATTGGCCGTAAGATAAAGATGCGATTCGAGTAGAGTTTTGTGACTCGAGCCACTCGGGTTAATTTACGAGTATGTATGTATGTCATTCTAGTTGTACACTAGTTTTTGAGTAAATCAACTATTTACAGAAAAGTTTATCACTAGAGTTGAGATCAGCGATTACTTTAGTTAAACCATTTTTAAATATGTACCTTTATAAGTAAGTAATATGTGGCAACATGAAATTAAAACTATAAATCAATATCATAAATAAAACTAAGTTCAGGTTTGTTTACAACATGCCAGATGCAAGTTTGAATTTGGATGCAACTTGTGATGTCACCCGCAGCGACTTATAATTTATACAAGTAAATTAATATCTATATAGCACCCTCTGAATCTATACATTGCGCCGAGTTAACTCGGTAACTCGGTAAAATTTATTTTCTATCGATTATCGAGTTGGACAAATTCACTCGATTCACTCGAGTGACATAAAACATAGTTGGAGTCGCATCATTATGGTAAGAACAAAATGGAGTTTTTTATTTACAAGCATTATTAAACTAATGTTTAAGAAAATATGGATATTATCAATTATCAGAAAGGTTAGCCAAATATTAATTGACACAAGTACGTATGTTTTTCTCTTTTTTGTTTTTGTGGTAAAATTCGCAAATAGAATATAAGAGTTTATTAATTTACAATATAATAGAATAGCCAGGTTGTGAAAATCTATTATTAAGTTTGTATATTTTACCTCAAACAAATACAAATAATAAACAGGTCTTAGAACCTTATTAGTTTGTTATAAGTGACCAAGTATTAAGTTTATTTTATTAGTAAAATCTAAATTAAATAATAAATAGAATAAATGCACAAAAGAAGTTATTATAATGTTAAAAGAAAATTAGAATCTTTGGGCCGAGGGACTTAAAGAGGGTTTTGAAGAGCAATTCATATAACTGCATTTGTGTACAAATAGGTACCTTATGTATTCAGCAAGTTGCTTAATACTAAATGGCTTTTTTGTTAAGCCAGACACAGATCCTGGATTTATACCAGCCACAGTAGATAGGCAATATAAATGTTACATATATTTATGTGTAAAAAATGTAGTAATTATTTGTACTAGAAGCAAATATAAAGTTCCGGTAAAAATAAAATGTGAGACAACTTTTACATGGTTGAATATCATTGATGTTAATCAATAATTACTGCTTCTGTATTTGATCAGCTGGAGCTGATTAATGCTGTATAATTTATAATAATTTCTTTATTATTTAACATATGAAAAGGCAGATATAAGAAAATGCTCACAGAAATATGTAAATACTGTTTATTGACATTGAAGGCATAGTCTTATCTCATATCTCTTATTATTAAAAATGTCCTTTTAATTCCTATATAATATAGAAAAAAATAATATATTGATAAGAATTATTATTTAGTTAAGACACCTTTACAATTGTCATTAACTTCTTTTCAGGTGGATCGCTTAGAACAAATCTGTATGCCGTGCAGGCTTGCAGAAAAAAAAGTTTATGGATATTGAAGACAACAGTCTTATATCATATATCTTATAATTGAAAATTCCTTCTGATTGCTTACAATATCATAAATGTACATGTTACCATCAAGTTATTTTCAAAAAACCTTCAGAAATATATCTAACACTAAAATGTTTCTACCTATGTCCGTTATAGACAAAACATAAGAAACCTTCCAACCAATTTAAATGAAAATGTTTGTGTGTGTTTGGATGGATCCCTAGATGGTTTATATTTACATTTGGACTCGGTAGATGGCACTGTTGTCGAGATCCATTAATCACCAGTGCACAGCTGAGGCGCATCGCTAGTAATAAATACATTTAAATTAAGCCTGTGTTTTTGTAATCCTTACACAAACAGTTTAAAACATCTTACTTCCTCACTATTTATCATTGTGTAATAACATAGATAAGGCATGTTAATTCCTAGTCATTGTATTATGATGTATACTACTTACTAATCAACCAAAACATTTTAAAATAATGTCTTGACCCCGCTGCTGTCTATACATGTCAGTCAATCATCAAAGTTCAAAAAATGTATTAAATTAAGTTTGTATAAAAGGGGTTATTATAGTATAAAGGAATTTATGGCTGACAATAACCCGTGGGTAAGGTGATCGCTACCAAGCTATTTCTAATTTGTTCTGTGTTGTTAATTATGACATACATGATTGTAAGCTGGCTTTTTTTTAAAAGACCCACTGGGTATTTTGCTGGTTCTCTTCAAGTCAGAGGTTTTTTTCCGAACCAGTGGTAAATTAAAAAAGTGACTTTCAATAAGTATTATTATTATCTAAATTGAATAAAAGGTTTCTGTTTCTGTACCTACTACTGTTAATAGAATACTTAAATAAATTATGATTTACAATAATAAATAGAATTACCTACATTATATTTTCTTTTTTGTAATACAATCAGTTTAAAACGTATCTTACTGTGTGTTGGTAATATCATAAATATAAATAGACATTATCCCTTAGCCATCTTGGTATTTAGAATTACACTCACAACCAATCAATACATGTCAAAGTTAGAATCCATACGACATTTGTGCATAGACAGGCACTATGTTTTGCCCGAACTAGTGAAAGGTTTTACATTGATTATAAAATATTTATAAATGCTGAATATACCTACAGCTTAGTTTTATATGTACTATTATTCAAGACATTATCCCTTAGCCATCTTGGTATTTAGAATTACACTCACAACCAATCAATACATGTCAAAGTTAGAATCGATACGACATTTGTGCATAGACAGGCACTATGTTTTGCCCGAACTAGTGAAAGGTTTTACATCGATTTTAAAATATTTATAAATGCTGAATATACCTACAGCTTAGTTTTATATGTACTATTATTCAAGTGTGCACTATTTTAACTTATAATACCGATGAATACTACTAGAAAATCGCTTTCAGTTTGTTTTTAGGTTATTGTTAGATTCATATTTTATTTGTTAATTTCTTAGGACTCCGTTTAGATGCAGTAAAACTAATAATTTTATCGTAATCTATGGATTATAAGGAATAAATCGACTTGCATTTCATTGATAATCTTTAAAATTTGTAGTGGGCCCATTCTCCATAGAAAAATTGATTGTCTCCTTTCAGCTTTCTAGTGCTAACGGTCACAGAGATTAAGCGAGGACGGACAGACGGACAGACAGACATGGCGAAACTATAAGGGTTCCTAGTTGACTACGGAACCCTAAAAATGATTAAAAACTAACAATAATGTAAATTCACAGTTGCGTAATTTTAGTATATTTATAATCACAATTGTTTGAATATTAAATATTATCCACTATGCTAGACTTGAATTTTAAATATTGACACTTGTGTCAATATTTAATATTCAAATACCACTTCTATATTATTGCCTATAATATCACACGCGCCAATCTTCACGATTAACGTACAAAAGTAGGACCACCAATTAATAATTTCGCAACTGAGTATGGTCGAATTTTACAGTATCAAGGATGCACCTTATAGTTCGAGGCATTGGCGTCAGTGCTAAATCTAAAATATTTCATGTTGAAGATAATTTTTTCAAAACTTGAATAAGTAGGTACTGGATCCATGCAGATTGATTGTAAGTACTGTAATTTACACCACAAAAGAAAACAAAAACCATTTAATATCTTGTTATAAAAATTAAAATACACGTGGTAGGGCTACACTGCAGCTATTACGGTTGTAGCATGAATGGGTCGCCTCGACCGGAGAAAGGCCACGCTCTCGTAGAATACCAGCGTAAAATAGCAGCTTAATGCTGCTGTGTTTCGTATGGTGGGTGTAGAGAAACGGAGACCCGTTTTACTGGAATCGAGGAATTCCATCTTATTCCTCAAGGGTGACAACGCATCTGCATTTTGATTTTTAAGCGAGGATAAATGTAGATGTCTATGGGCCACAGCATCCACTTACCATCAGGTGGACTGTGTGCTCGTTTGTCATCCTTATCCTATAAAAAAATTATATTAAAACTGTATACTTAATAACTTAAATCTTAAGTAAAGTCATATCTAATTTTATTTTAGTAACCTATGACATTATTTAAATATAACTTTAGATATTTCAGTATTAATTTAGTCATTTCCGCCAGCTGGACCTTAGCAATTACAATAGAAGGGGCGTTTTTGAAGGGGAAGAACCAGAACAATAAAAGAGAGAAATTAGTATTTTAGAAATCGTTGAGAGAAATATAAAGAGGACATTTTATAACGCAATTGTTTCGTATTGTAAATAAAACTGAATATGAGTATCTCCATCTTAGACCTTAAGTGGCAATTAATATTTTTCAGTATTTATGAAGTTTTCTCAAATTAATCACGTAAACAATAGAAAAAAAACAGATAATTCATAATAAAATCTTATCAAGAATGAGCCAGAGGAAATGATTAATTTATCACCCGTTATTCCGTAAACGCTTTACAAGCGCTCAGTTATCCGATTCGATGGTTCAGAAAATCAATGTCGACGCGTCGAATCCACATGGGAACTCAGTAATTGAAATTCAATCTGGTAAATTTATATAGTTTTCTTAATGAATGGAAATACTGGCACTAAAGTAAATATGATTCGATAAACAACAATCTGCGATTTTGTCAATAACATGGAAAAACAAATTAGATTAAACTACCCAAATAACTACACCAAGAGTTACTATCAGAAAATACTTTCATGTTTAGACGAAAAGACAATATTTTTTAAGAAATTGATAAGGATTTTACCACACAAAAATTGCACACGCGAAAATATTTAGACCCAGAAGAACTTTAGGTAATTTTTACTGTAAGACATTAAAACCTGCAGAAACGCGCCAAATTCTTAGCCACAACGCTATTATTTATTCTATGGCCACAGCGCTATCGAACCGTAATTCTCGTACTTCTTCTTCATCAATCCGCCAAAAGTCTACGGCTGGACATGGACTTCCTCTCCCGTTGTAGACAGGATTTACCTTTATCATCACGTTGGACATGCAGAGTGACGATCGCAGCATTAGACGTATCGCATGTCTGGCACTGCTCTCTGAGATATAATGACAGATGACAAATCTGAAATATAACACCCACGGGACGAAATGGGATAATAAATTCCCTTATACCACCATAAGATGACCGATACGTCAGTTTTTTATTTATAGAATACTGGTGACAAACGAGCACACAGTCCACCTGATAGTACCTAAGTGGATACTGTGGCCCATACATATCTACATTTATCCTTAGTTAAGAATCAAAAATGAGGATATCCGCAGTAAAACCAGAGTGACCGACATAGCCCAACGGATTAGTAAGCTGAAGTGGCAATGGGCCGGCCATATAGCTCGAAGAACCGATAACCGATGGGGAAGAAAGGTTCTCGAGTGGCAGCCTCGTACCTGTAGGCATAGTGTAGGGCGACCCCCCACTACATGGAATGACGACCTGGTAAGACATGCAGGAAGTCGATGGATGCAGGTGACTCAGGACCGTGCTTTGTAGCATTACTTGGGGGAGGCCTATGTTCAGCAGTGGACTTGTGAAGGGCTGTAACGATGATGATGATGACTAAGATGAAATGCCTCATCTTCAGTAAAAAGAGTATCCAGTCCTCTACACTCACCATACGAAACATAGCCGAATTAAGCTGCTTTTTCACGCTGGTATTCTGTTAGAATGTGATCTCATTCGTGCTGGAACCATAATATAACTGTCATCTATTATAGAACGCTTATGCGATGGAATCAAATAAAGGATTGCGATTGGATTGATCGAAGGACCCGGACTCTGAAACGTGTAAAAAATAACAAAATCAATTGTACAAAAGTCAATAATATAATTAAAAAATTCTTTCGTATGAAACCGAATCTATGACGGTTGCATACTAGGTTGACCAATCCCAACCAACACGGCATGTTGAATTTCAGGTCGTACTGGTTTAGTGTAAACCAGTCGTTAGTACGTTACGTTACTTTAGTATTTAGATAGATGCGTTCCATTAATTTGACAGAATTGTCACAGTCGAAAGTTGTAGTATGTATGTAGTTCGTGATGCAAACGAGTTGGTCCGACACCTAAACGTTATAATAAAAAAAATAGGCCGACTATCGAACGTTGTCATCTAAATATTAACAGGCACCTCTCTTTAAACAACTTTTATGTAACACTGCAAGGATATAATAATAATAATAAAGCCTCTTTATTCCTTAATAGAAAATATTTACAATACAACAATTATATGTACGCTTAGAAAATAAAATAAAATATATATTTCAATTAAGGACCCCCCTTTGGGTAAAGGCCTCCTCCATCTTTTCCCACTCTTTTCGGTTCTGTGCTATTTTTAACCAATTTTTTCCTGCTGTCTTTTCAATCTCATCGACCCATCTTTCTTTCGGTCTTCCTTGCTTGCGTTTGCCTGTTGGTCCTGTCCACATGGTTACTCGTTTAGTCCATTTGGTATCTGTGGATCGTGCTACATGACCTGCCCACTTCCACTTCAATTTTTGAGAGTAATGTAATGCGTCTATCACTCTCGTTTTCTTGCGAATGTCATTGTTTTTGCATTTATCTTTTAGTTTTAGGTTTAGGATACTTCTTTCCATTGCACGTTGACATGTTAGTATTTTATTCCTTGTTTGTCTATTGAAGATCCATGTTTGGCAGCCATATGTGAGACAGGGAAGTATGCAGGAATAAATGACCTTCTTTTTTAAATTTAGCGGTAGATCTGCTTTGAGTACCTCTTTATGTTTCCAAAACTTATTCCAGGTTATAGCAATTCTCCTATCGATCTCGTCTTGATTTCTAGAAATTTTGAAAGATGTTAGTTTGCCTAGGTAGTTATAGTGATCTACATATTCAAGCTCTATGTCATCTACTTTTATTGGGTGTTTTGTGCTATTTGTGCATACCTTCGTTTTTTCAGTGTTTAGTTTTAGGCCTATTTTTGTGCTTACATTGTTAATTTCTTGTATCATGGCTTCAAGGTTTTTATGTGAATCGGAGAAGATAACAATATCATCGGCGAAGCGAAGGTTGTTCAAATAGTTGCCATTGAGATTAACTCCTGCTTTATTCCAGGATAGGTCTTTCATAATGTGTTGTAGTACCGCTATGAAAAGTTTAGGTGAAAGAGGATCGCCTTGTTTTACTCCTCTACGTATTTTGATCTCAGGTCCTGTACGATCAAGTTTAACTCGGCTTGTGCTTTGTTCATAGATACTTCTTATGATAGCTATATATGATTGTGGTATTTTTTGCTGTTTGAGAGCTCTCCATATACTGTCATGGGATATAGAGTCGAATGCTTTTACATAGTCTATGAATCCGAGATATAGAGGTTTATTGAACTCTACAAATTTTTCAATTATTAAATCTAAGGTATGGATATGATCTATGGTGCAGAAACCTCTACGAAAGCCCGCTTGTTCTGTAGATTGCTGTTCGTCTATTTGACCTCCTATCCGTTTTTCTAGGCACAATGCGAAAAGTTTATATATCGCAGGTAACAGACTTATAGGGCGATAGTTGCTAGCATTTGTTGGGTCACCTTTTTTGTACAAGAGAATAATTCTTGATTCTGTCCATTTTTTGGGAACACTACGTTTTTCTAAAACTGTATTAAACAGTTTCATGAGAGGCGCAGCTAATAGATGTTTGCCAAGTTTCAGAGCTTCGTTAGGAATACCGTCAGGACCGGGACTTTTATCATTTTTCAGGTTGTCTATGTTTCTTATGATTTCTATTTCGGTAAACTTATTAATACTTGTGGAGTCATAGACCTCCTCTAGTGTTTGCTCAGATTCCAGAGTATCTATAGTCTGCGCTTCATAGAGGTTCTTATAAAATTCTGTTGCGATATTGACAACATCTTTCCTTGTCTGAATTCCGTGTTTATTTGTTTTAAGTTGTGCTATCCAATTTTTAATTTCATTTAATTGTTTATCGGCTTTTTTTAGACTCCCAGTGTTATTAAGATGCTCCCCTAATATTTGTATTCTATGTTGTTGGTAATCTTTTTTTAATTTTTTGTTTGCAGTTTTGAATAATTGTGATAGCTCTTTTTTTTCCTCAGAGTTGAGATGTTTTTTATGTTGAAGTTCAGCACGTCTTTTTAACAATGATTTAGTTTCTAAAGTGATGAAACAGTTCCTTTGTAACGGTTCTTGAGATTTCGCGTGATTTATGCAATATTTTATCAAAGATTCGATTTTTTCATAAAAAGACTCTATGTTGTCGTTTTCTCCAAAGTATAGTTCTTTTGACTTTTGTTCAAGGGTGTTCTGGTATTTATTTTGGGCAACTTTTTCTTTTAATATAGAGTTCGTAGAGCTAAAATATTTTCTCGTTTTTTTCTGTTTTCCAAGACTTATAGTACCTCGTACCAGCCTGTGATCTGTTGGAAATATATTATTATTTATTACTTCTATGTTTGTAAACTGTTTTAAATTGTTACTTAAAATGAAATCGATTTCGTTTTTTGTCTTTTTATTGGGGGAAATCCATGTCCACTGGGATGTTGATTTTTTTTAAAGAAAGTGTTTATTATTTGAAGTTTGTTCTCCAGAGCGTATTGAAGAAATAAGTCACCCCTGTGGTTTCTTTTTCCATACCAGAAAGGTCCCATAACCTTAATTTCTTTACATTCCCGTTGCCCAATTTTGCAGTTGAAGTCGCCCATTAAAATAAGGTTGTTTGCAGCAATAGATTGCGCTTTTCGTATTGTGTCATAGAACTCATGCATCTCTTGGTCTGTTGCGTCTAATGTAGGTGCGTACGCTTGAATAATGGACAGTTCTTTTTCCTGAAACTTTAATTTAAGTACGCATACTCTTTCCGAAAGCCCTGTGTAGTTTTGTATATTATATTTATACTCCTTTTTTACCAGAAATCCCACGCCATAGAGTCTTCCGGATATACCTGTGTAGCAAAATATATGGTCTTCATCTTCTACTATGTGGTTCCCAATTCTTCGTATCTCTGATAGTCCTATTATATCGTATTTTATATTAGCTAGGGATGTTTTAAGAAGTGCCAGTCTTTCTGGTGACTTTAGAGATCGTATATTATATGTACAGATGTAGAGTTTTTGCGATGGAGGGTTACAGTCGTTCTCTCCCGCGGGGACTAGCCGTATTGGGAGAGGAAGGGGAAGAGGGGCAGGTGATTGTTATTTTGTGTTGTTGCTTATTCGGTTAGAGTTTTCTGATTCTGTAGAATTTTGTGTCAAGTATTGTTTCATATTATTTTTATTTTTCTTTGTGGGTTGTTTGTTAATTGGTTTGTCGATTTCCTCTACCGAAATAGTTACCTCTGGAGATTCTGATAGAATTCGTTTGTTCGTTTTTTTAGTATAGTTTATTTTCTCAGCGTTTTTATTTTCTTTTAATATTACTATTTTATCGTATTTCAGGAAGGCTCTTTTTCCCTGTTCTTGGGCTTCTTTAAGCTTTACTTGCAATTCTTTTCTTTTTTGAAGCACTTCTAATGGAAAATCTTCTTGTATGTAGTATGGTGTGCTCTTTAGAAGTTTTTTCTTTTTTAATAATTCTATCTTTTTACCCATCGTGGTAAAGGTTACAATCACCGGTCTTACTTTTTCGCTCGGTTTGCCTAGTCTCCTAACGTACTCTATGTTGTTGCCTCCACAGTTTGCTTTCATGTGTGTGTTTATTAACTCTAATATGTTTTCCTCTAGATCATGGTAGGTTTTTTCTTCTTCACTAATACCAAAGAATATAATATTTCTTCTGCGCAATGATCTATCTAAACTCTCAATGGTTCTTTGTTGTTTTTCAATTTTTTCTTCCAGCAACAAATTTTTTATTTCGATATTTTTAACATTTTCGTTTATATTTTCATTTATTGATTTTGTAATTTCATCTTTCATATTTTTCATTTCTTGCTTTTGCTGTTTCATATCTTCTTGAATGCTTCTTAAAATTTTAGTGATTTCTTCCATGTTTTATTTTATTTTGTCGCCCTCTAGTGTATATTAACAAGTTTGATTAAATGCTCCAAGATACGAAAATAATCATTTGAAGTGATACGGCAATTTAACAGTAGATGGCGCTATTATCAAGTTTTCAATTATCGTCCTAAGTGTAATTTAACAAAGATTTAGGTTATGAAACAAATGAGAAGTTTATTCAACTAAAATTAAACTACTTAACACTTCCTTTTGGAATAGTATGTAGAGATTATCACACATTTGGTCTCTTTTTTTTAGTATTTAATGAATTTTGCACTATAAAATTTCAAATTTTATAAATAACGGTTTATGATTTAAAAGTTAGTTTCTCACACTATTTTTAGTACTTTCACTGGTAAATTAATGTTTTTTACACTGATACACACATGTTCTTAACACACAACTTTTTAAAACTGTTTAATAGACACTTTACAAATTTTAAAACTTATTTTTGTAGGAGCTCGATATCAACAGTTACAAGGTGGCGCCCTCTCCTCCTCCGCAAGGATATATTAAGTATAAAATATTTTTTATTTTCTTTATATGGAACAGCAAGTACATATGAGTACTTAATTACATTATATTACAATCTTGATAGGCCATTTACAGTTTACAGCTTCCGTGGGGAGGCAACGAAATGTCGTAAGGACTTTATGACGTATAACCACAGCAGCTTTTATACGTGGTAGAGCCATGTTATATTAGTAGTATAGTTGTAGCACGAATGGGTCGGCTCGACCGGGGAAGGACCACGCTCTCACAGAATACCAGCGTGAAATAGTAGCTAAATACTGCTGTATTTCGTATCGTGAGTGTAGAGAACCGGAGACCCTTTTACTGGAAACGAGGCATTCCATCTTAGTCCTCACGGGTGACAACGCATCTGCATTTTGATTTGTAATCGAGGATAGGTGTAGATGTCAGCAACCACTTAACATCAGGTGAACTGCGTGCTCGTTTGTCACCCTATCCTATAAAAAAAAAAGCTTCAAAGGCGCACCCCTTACCTGCCAAGCGTGGCAATAATGTCCATTCCTCAGTAGAACGGGAGAGATGTATATGTCCAGCAATGGAAATAGCTACGGGTTGATGATAAAAATATTAATAAAAACAAAACATAATACATAAAGTACCCTGACCAACTCTACAACTCCATTGACATTATGGTTATGTATATTAAATGCAAATGATTGCTTGTAAATATGGTTGAATGGATCAATATTATGGAATTAAAGTTTACATTTACGTAAACTTACTCGTATTCCATTGTTAAGTAAGATAGACAATACACTACAAACGTGGCTATCTAGGTAATTATATAATATCATTGTATCTAGGTCTACATTATACGATATATTCTAATTCTACTGTATATTACTATTAGTCCGGTCAATCTAGACATTCGGTGATACATAAAATTAAAACAAGCTGATAATCGGTAAAATTGTTCAAAATATAATTATAAATAAAATTTTGAAGTTCCCCACCATTCCTGTGTATGGACTTTTTTTTACTAAAGGTCAAAGGTCAAAAAAACGAGTTTTTCGCGATTTTCAGCAAAACGGTAAGTTTTATCATAAAAATATCACAGACAAAAGTTGTAGATCATAAAATTATCTACAAAAAATGTATCAATACTTTTTTCCTACGAACCGTTTTTTTTACGTAAGAGAGGAGGCAAACGAGCATACTGTTCACCTGATGGTAAGTGATTACCGCCGCCCATGAACAACTGCAACACCAGGGGAATTGCCAGTATTTATGAGATTCACACTTGGCCTGCCAAACTGCCAAATTCGTTTGACGTTTGGTTTGTTTGGAAAAAGGGTTTATAATTAATACTAATCAGTATTAAATATAAGCCCTTTTTTCATTATCTTATTTAAGTTTGCAAATTATAATGTCAAAACATAAGGTATTTGCGGAGTGTTTTTACACTAGCAGACAGTTCCTACAGGAGCTACACTAAAGTACTGCTGGGCAGTTGGTAGCACAACACCATTTTGCATTTAATGGCAGTCCGCCAGTCGGGCTACCACAGCATATCAACGTAAAAATAAAAACTAGAGTTGGGCCGATTAGTACTTTGGCCGATTGGCCGATTAGCCGATTAATCGGTTAAGAAATGGCCGATTAATCGGCCCAGCCGATCTCTATCCGAAAATTCAAATGGTGGAACAAAAATTCTTCCAGATAGAAGATTCTGTGGCAGGGAATATCTAGTATCTACAAAACAAAAAGAAATCGATTTCAACCAGAAAAGGCTGAGATTTTGGCCTTTGTGCATAATAATTTGCCACTGGTTAAAAATAACAAATAAATGAAATATTTTCTAAAAAGCATTCAATACTTTTTTCAAATTGAGTATTTCTTTTTAACAAATTATTAGATGATTATAGATTCTTTATTTAATAACATTACAAGAAAAAAAAGACAATTTATTGTAATTTTAAGTACAGAAAAATAACAATTTGATTTAATTTTTAGTACAAAAACAATAACAATTTAGTTTTAAGTACAGAAACAAGTATGTTCTATTTGTCTTTTAAAAATTTACATGCGTGTAGTTTAACAAACTTTATTCAAGAATTAAGTTTTTTTTATGCAAAGGGAGACTTAAAATTTGTTTTTTTAAACGTTTATTAAGAATAATATTATTAATATTTTATTTTGTTGTGTCACTACTCTGCATACCGATTAGAAAAAGTTAAAAATAGTAAGTACTTACTACCAAAGTTCCTACGTCCAGAATAATTAATATTAAAACAGGTGAGTGAGACTGATTTTTTAATAAAGTTATGTATGATGAACCTACTTATTTTATTATTTATTTGATTTACCTACATATAAATCTGACGTGAGTTTAAGCATGGGAGAGAAACTATTCTTTTCTTAAATTTAAAGCTTTACTCATATCAATGTAGCCGCAGTTACCACGCAGAAAATCACGAAGAAGCTTTGCTGAAATTATTAAAATAAGAAGCCGATTAATCGGCCGTTTTAGCCGATTAATCGCCGACTAATCGGTGACTACAAATAGCTCGATTAATCAGCTTCACCGACTAGTCGGCGGCTAATCAGCCCAACTCTAGTAAAAACTAAGGCAACAGTAGCATCTTAACGCTGCATTCAGGTCTCTTTCACATTTAAGAGTATAATGAAGCAGAAAAATAACAATTAAATTTTACGGTAATTACCATACTTTTTTTTGTATTTTTGGCTTATCTTGTCTCAACGAAATGTGATAACAGAGGAATAATATACACTTGATGAATCATACAAACACACCTTTCGACACATTAACGAACGTTAAGATCTAAACAGGCATTCTATCAAAATGTAAAGTATGGGTACCTACAGTATAAAGTATACCTACAGTATTTATTTAAGTTAGCATGCATGTAAATACTACGTAGATAAGTATATTACAGGTATATTAATAATTTAAGCAGATACAAGTGTCCTAGACATCACATTAGAAAGCACCGTTTGTTATGAATAAACATCGGATCGGACTTTGACACCGATTTCGTATACTTATAAATTATAAACAACAGCGACCTTCACGTCTAGACGACCAGCAATAATATTCACATACAAGCAGCGCTTAAATCTGGAAAATGAAGGGGAACCAACTCAATTGTACGATAATCCATTTAAAAACTGGATTGGGAATCCACTACCTCAAGTAAATAATATGACCATAGCAGAAGAAGCCAAGACAGACCCAAGGATTCCTTCAAAATTAATATACAATTATCAACATTGCGAATTATTAAAAGTAATAAGTATGTCCATATAACTGATAGACATTATTATTTGAGAATAATTATTCTAAAGGCAATTTGAGTTTTTGGCGGAACAGGAGACCTCTGACTCTAACGTTCGCCCTCATCACTGAAACTTAAGTTAAAATTAAATGTATTTGTTGACAGATCTATTAATGCTACAACTATTCTTAACCCTAGATTACTACTCTACGTGACGTCTACGTCGCAGAGGCGCCCGTGATTTTGATATATTGCTCTCTCTTTTTATCTTTCGCGCGTATGACATTCACGTTCAAGGACAAGGACATCTCATTCGTCGCCTGCACGTGTCGCAAGACGGTGATTGCGTTACTATAAGTGTGCTAGTTTTTTTGATATTACTACCCTTGGCGCTCCAAAGACGTATGAGTAGCTTGTATGTAAGTTTTGCGCTATTAATCAAATTATTTTGTTAGTGTTTTATTTGTATTATTAGTTACTACTGGTGTGTTTTATATTTTTTTGGATACTTTTTAAAACTTCAACATCATGACTAGTAATAGAAGAGTTACGGATGATTTGATAGCTGATTGGCTAGAAGAAAGCGACCATAACAGTGATGATAACTTTTCGGGAGATGACTCTGAAATTGAAGATCACGTAAGCGATGAAGATGCTCAGGACGATGTAGAAGAAGGATACATAGAAGACGAAACTATAGCTGAAGAATCTGCGCCATCTTTTGTCTCAGAAAATAGTGAGACTTTGGAGCCATTCAGTTCTGATCACCGTATCCTTGTCCCGGCGCGTCGAACATTGAAGGGCAAAAACCAGCACTGTTGGTCTACTTCTAAAGGTGAAAGTCGAGGTAGAACCACTGCTAGAAACATTGTGCACACTTCTAGAGGCCCAACTAGGATGTGTAGAAATATCTTTGAGCCTAGTTTGTGTTTTGATTTATTCATCACGGAAGACATTGTTCGTGAGTGAGAAACGCAATATCCGTGATATTATTGAAGTCATCCTGAAAAACCCTTCCGATGACTCTTCTGTAGAATATGAGGGTCCACCGCCGCCAAAAAAAGAAGGTATTGCTCCTATTGTACATCTAAAAAGAAGAGGATGTCCAAAATGACGTGCGCCAAGTGTCAAAAATCTATCTGCGGCGAACATCGAGTTCATGTAACCTACGGCCTACCTACGGCCCCGTAGGGTACATTATATTGGTGAACAGTGTGGTTAATGTGGTGCATCACTGCGATACCTACATGTACGCCGATGACATGTGCCTATTGTATGCTTCCAAAAACTTACACGAAGCTTGCGATAAAATACAGGAAGACTTTGATAGGATTACCCAGTGGGCACATGATAACGGCATAATATTGAACTTGAAAAAAACAAAGTGTATGCATTTACATTCTCCATACAACAGGCTAGCTAAGAATGTACGCTATGAAGAAATAGGTATTGTAGGGCATGACTATGAGTGCTTGCACAGGGGAAAATTATCATGTCAATGTGCCAAAATAGAATTTGTTAATAGTTACAAATATTTAGGACTGTTGGTAGATAGTAGTTTTAATTGGAAATTACACATTGAAGAAGTATGTTCAAAATTAAGGTCCATTTTAGGCAAATTCTATCAAATTCGAAAAGTAGTAAGTAAACATGTTCTATTAGTGGTTTACTATGCATTAATTGAATCTTTAATTAACTATGGTCTTATTGTGTACGGCCGTACATTTAGTACTTATATAAAACAAGTGAAAAGCCTACAAATACGTATTATAAAAATTTTAGTTAATTCAAAAGATAAGAAAAGCTGTAAAAAACAATACGAAAAATTATTTCCTATGTGTAAAATACTCCCTGTTGAAACACGGTTAAAATATTTAATAGCAATTGAACATTACTATACTGACGACTATAAAGTACCTATTAGTAACACCTACAACACGCGTAAGGTAAGGGAAAAAAAACTTGAAGAGCCTAGTGCAAATAATTATTATGGACAGCGCTTGAATAAATACATTGTACCCAGAATATATAACAAAATAAAATGGTTAAGAGAAACGCCTCCAAATAAAAATAAATTAAGCAAAAATTTATTAAAATCCTCTTTGAAAAGGACATTATTAGCAGAGCTATAAACCATACATTGTTGCATACTTTTGTTAATCGTTTTTTATGTTTGATTTATTTGATTTGTGTGTTGCTGTTGTTGTTTATTTTTTAGTTTAATAATTTCTAAATATTGTGAAATTGTAGTAAGGTAAGGTTATATTTTTTAGTTTAATAATTTCTAAATATTGTGAAATTGTAGTAAGGTAAGGTTATATTTTTTAGTTTAATAATTTCTAAATATTGTGAAATTGTAGTAAGGTAAGGTTATATTTTTTAGTTTAATAATTTCTAAATATTGTGAAATTGTAGTAAGGTAAGGTTATATTTTTTAGTTTAATAATTTCTAAATATTGTGAAATTGTAGTAAGGTAAGGTTATATTTTTTAGTTTAATAATTTCTAAATATTGTGAAATTGTAGTAAGGTAAGGTTATATTTTTTAGTTTAATAATTTCTAAATATTGTGAAATTGTAGTAAGGTAAGGTTATATTTTTTAGTTTAATAATTTCTAAATATTGTGAAATTGTAGTAAGGTAAGGTTATATTTTTTAGTTTAATAATTTCTAAATATTGTGAAATTGTAGTAAGGTAAGGTTATATTTTTTAGTTTAATAATTTCTAAATATTGTGAAATTGTAGTAAGGTAAGGTTATATTTTTTAGTTTAATAATTTCTAAATATTGTGAAATTGTAGTAAGGTAAGGTTATATTTTTTAGTTTAATAATTTCTAAATATTGTGAAATTGTAGTAAGGTAAGGTTATATTTTTTGTAGTAATTAATGGTGTTTTGTTGTTTGATGGTGCATAATGATATTATATAGTTTTAAGAGCGTGTACTCGCCGACAAACTGATTGCAGTTTGGCGAGATAATAGTAAAAATAATGTACTTACATTTGAGTGAATAAATAAAAAAATAAAATGTATGTATCAAATGCATCTAACATATTTTTTTTGTTACTTTGTTAGTTTTTTTTAGTAAATTACTTCATTTTCTATATTTCTTACTTCAATTTACTATTTTTACGCTAAGTGTATACTTTAATTGGTTATTTTTTTAATTTTTAATGAGAAGACTGTTCAATTGTCTGAGTTCCTAAAATTTGTTCCTAAGATCTATTTGATTAAGGATTTTATAATAAAAATATATAAATATTATTTTAAATTGTGTTTTTCTCTTTTTAGTAATATACACAATTATATAAGCAGTCAATATATCAACAACATTTATAGGTTTTGAATAAAATCATTAGTCAATATGATGCGCCTCGCGGGCGTAAGAGTAGTTTCTTTGTACGTCGCAACATGAGTAGTAATGTAGGGTTAAATGCCTTTGATGATAGACCTTTAATCTTTTAGTAGATTTTCGATCACAGCGTGAACTTCTATATCTTCGGAAGCTATTAAGTGAGCAGAAGATATTATAGTGGCTCAAGTGTATATGCACTAACACAGAAGCACC
Organism: Parnassius smintheus behrii; assembly: GCA_036936625.1. Taxonomy (NCBI): domain Eukaryota; kingdom Metazoa; phylum Arthropoda; class Insecta; order Lepidoptera; family Papilionidae; genus Parnassius; species Parnassius smintheus. The sequence goes on along the minus strand of JAUPFT010000024.1, from coordinate 20,291,671 downwards.
AGCTTCTTATTTAAACGAAAAGCGAATTCTAACTTTGACTTTTATGTGGCGCAGTCACAGATTACCTCCTAATAGATTCCGCATACAGCAACACAACATGCTTGCTCTAGCTAGCATACGAAGTAACGCTAAGAATTACGATATCAGTGTCGACCAAGTTGGAGACCCGTGGGCACGTCCGAGTTCTTGACAATTTAAAAATCGTCTTGTATCAATAATACATTACAATAGGCTTCCTGTGCAGTAAAATAGTGTGGAAAGTTAGCTAAGAGAGTTATCAAAATGATGGCATAACATTTCATCGGTAAGTAAATTCTATTCTTATCACGTCAACCTATTTCAAATGCACCGTAGTTCAACTTATACTGGTAATAAAATGGTGCAAAGTGATAACAATTACGCACCCGTTGATGTCTTTTTGAATTGTCCCTTTCACTCATTACATAAATTACAGTAGTTATCTTTGTCTAACGACAGCATGTATCGATAGTGTTGTGATTTATAAGTAGATATTTGTTTTGTCATCGCACCAGTCGTGTCCTACGCGGGCCCCATTTTTGCCCACGGCGACCCTAAAATTATTAATGAACTCCAAATAGTTCAAAACCTTTTCTGTCGTCGAGCAGCGAACGCACCTTGGTATGTCCGTAATGCCGACTTTCATCGGGACCCAGAGCTCCCTACAATTCAACAAATTCTTAAAAAACTCTCTGACAACTTCTTCAAAGCCTCAGAGTCGCACTCCAATCATCTTATTCGTGAGAAAGTCGCCGAGAAACTCTCATTCGGACCCGCCTAATAAACTGTCAAACGACCTGAACTGCCTCCTGGCGGCTCAGGCCAACTCTAATTAAATTATTTATAATTAATTTGCCTTCGTAGGCACTCCCTCAGCGGCTCGTAGCCGCCTGCGCCCTCTTTTCCCAAAAGAGGGTCGCTTCCGATACGGCATAAGAAGCTTAAACAGCTGGTTGCCAGTCCCCAAAGGCGGTTTTTAGAGGGTATCACTTAGGTTCCCCCGGTAGGCAGTGAGTCCCTCATAACCACGATAGACCGGCTGTCGTGGTATGCGTAATGCATTTTCCGCCTCCCTACATAAAGGGTAGCCCTTTCCAATTGCTTCGGGCGCAAAAAAAATGTTCATCGTTTAAATTTTTTAAAGTAATTATTTTATAAAAATAGTGGTGTATCATTGTGGGTAATCTGTGGGCGCAGCACAATCCAAACCCAAGGCTGCAGTGATACTGAATTCTGATATACCATGTCAGAATTCAGAATCACTCTGCATCCGTTATAACCCACAGTATAACACATAGCACACTATTAGTTGTTTTGCCATTAAAACTGAAATGTTACAAGTTCCAACGAACGTAATCATTAGATAAAGATATAAGTAGTTGACTGAGAGCCAAACTCGCGCGTTAGCATTATATTTTTCACAGTATTTACGTATTTAGGTACAAACGTGAGCAAATTCAAAAATAATCATTAATTGCGTGGTTACTAAAATACGAAAAAAACTCTAGTCTCTAACAGCTTATAATGTCGCAGAAAATCATAATTCAGTTACAGTTGAAAATAACATTAACTTCTGAAATGTAAACAAAACGTGACGCAGATTCACGTATTGTATATATTCTTTGACGCAGACGCCAACGTATAAAGGTGTTATCTAGAAATGAATAAATCATAGTTTAAAAACAACAAATAATTTTAGCAATAAAGAACAGAAGGCGAAACTTTTGGCAAAGATAAAAATAAGGTTTTAACTAATATAGCCGTCTATTAACTATAATATTTTTATAGTAGTCCTTAGAAAAATTATTACTTTTATATTAGATCTTTCAAATAATACCTATAAAATTATACCCATATTTTTAGCATATATTTGTGTCTAAATGTTGTACTGCAGTACTAAACGTTGCATTACATGAGATTAGGTAAAAATGAAAACCTTTGTATATAATATGCATACCTATGATAACGGCGCTATAATTCGTCCGAGGCAATGATATGTGGAAGGCTTGCAATTTGCGAAAATTGCAATTTGTGAAAAACTTGCAGTATTTTTGTGTCGAGTCGAGGTGTGAGTAACCGCAGATAAACGACACTTTTACGTGATTTAAATAATATTATATACCTATTATGAATCCATTTTTATTAACCGGCAGTTATCTTTATTACCAGTTTACAAAATGGCGGTTACAAAATATTTAACCAATCCATTCGTAACAGCAACTTTTTATACAATTGTAATGATTTCTAATAGTAACCTAATATTGAACATTATTACTAATACAATACTAAAAATATTACAACATCAATCATAAAATAACTGTTAATCAATAACGAGCCGATAATATTTGTTTACGAGGGGTACACTGAAATGATCGGGAATAGGAAAAACCACATGCATGGTATAGCCAAATTGTATTTTGTTTTTCGAAGTATTCTCCGTTCAACTTAATGCACTCTTGCATTCGTGCAAACTAATCATTAAAACAGTAATTCCAGTCTGAAGTTGATGTTGACAAAATGGCTGATTTGTACGCTTCCACAGCTGCTTTGGGGTCTTCAAACCGTTGACCGCGTAATAAATCTTTCATTCTAGAGAATATAAAGAAATCGTTTGGGCTCAGGTCAGGACTGTACGGAGGATCATTTGTCTACCGAGCCGTATGGGAGCTCGCGCTATTGTGATGTAAGATGATGCGACTTTTCGGGTTATTTTTTCGGAATTCGGCAAACTCATTTCTGGCAAACATACCGTGATATATCACACAGCGGTAACCGTTCTGCGTTCCTGTGAAGGAATTGTAGCAACATGCCCCTTTTTCGAGACAAACGTAGCGACCATTTTCTTCGTCACACTGCGGGAGCGAACCACTTTCGTTGGTTTGACCTCGTCTTCGAAGACCCAAACTGCTGACTGATGTTTTCTTTCAGGTTCGTATGAATAAATCCATAATTCGTCACCTGAGACGATATCATAAACGGCATTCGACTTCCCTCCGTCGAAGCGTTGCAGAGTATTCCGGCACCAATCTACACGAGCTGCCTTTTTCTCTTCGGACAAATTGTGGGGAACCCAGCGGGAAACTAGCTTTCTTACACACAGCTCATTATGTAATATCGACTGAGTTGCAGTCATTCCGATACTGATAACAGCCCGAATCTGCTCGTATGTCACATGACGATCATTTAATACAATAGTTTCCATTAGTTCACAGCAACGATGTTTTCAGGCGCGACCGCTGTTCTTGGTCGACCTGCAGAAGAAACAGTGCTGAGCGACACGCGACCGCGTCGGAACTCGGCATACCAGCGGTATATCATTTAACACACATATCACATTTAATAATATTAATGTTAGGTTCGGCGGAAGCTGACAAGCGGACGGCGTCACTTATAATTTAATTATCATTTATTTTTTCTTATAAAATCATACTATGAATCCAATAAGGGCTTAGAAGTTATTTAGGTAATTAGAATTATATGATGAGCTCGTGAACCCAGAATTGGAAGACGATAATAGATAACTTCAAGAACTTCTTAGAATAATATGACATAGTAAAAAGATAATGAAGCCCATAGAGGCTTGAACAACTTTAAACAAAGAAAAAAGGTGCATTGTCTGCAATCATTAGCAGTAAAATGGAAGCACAACATGTAATAGAAACTGACTTTGTAACAAACAAGAATATAGCGGTGGATGCCCTTCTTTTTAGCGACAAAAATAGGTTAGAGTGTAGTAGCATGAAAAGATAACCTCCCACCAAGTGATAAAAATAAATAGTCATGAACAATACAGTAAACAAATCTTAGTATTTACACAATTATCATAGAAGGACTCAAATTACACAAACATAGACAACCTTGTGATATAACAGAACCAATAATTGCTTTTCCGATAACGTCACAACAATTGCGACCAATTGTCACTCAATTTATTTAAAATGAGCTCGCTTTAATATTAAGAGTGTGATCTCAATTTGCACGACAATATCACGTCACGCTACGTTACCAAGTGCTGTTGTTAATAAGGAAATTTTAACACGTTAAAAGTACTCTGCACAGAGTGGAGTGAGCAATGTACTCGTATACTATACTCAGTAGCCCAGCCCGGGTTGGTATCACCCCGTGTCTGTTTCTGACACCACAAAAAGGAACGGATTAGCTGAAGTGGCAATGGACCGGCCATATAGCTCGAAGAACCGACAACTGTTGAGGAAAAAAGGTTCTCGAGTGGCAGCCTCATACCGGCAGGCGAAGTGTAGGGCGATCACCCACTAGATGGAATGACGACCTGGATAAGACATGCAGGAAGTCGATGGATACAGTTGGCTCAGGATCGTGCTTTGTGGCATACCTTGGGGGTGGCCTTTGTTCAGCGGTGGACTTGTGAAGGGCTGTAATAATGATGATGATGACGATGAGATAGATCAAAAATTTAAAGTTATTTTAAAATACTGTATAATATGGGTTACTATAATATTATAAAATAATTCAACATGACACTATGGAAGTAAGGTTATCGCTACCGTACTGGTTTTAAATGATTTGCTTTTGTAATTTTTGCTCTTTTTTTCTTTTTCAAAACGTTACCTCCACTCTAGGATTTTCTCCTGTATCGTGGGGGCAGTTTACAAACATAAATTGCACAAGTACAAACATCCAGACCCGGAACAATTATTTGTAAGCCATACAAATACTTGTTCCGTGCGGGAATTTAAATTGTACAACATACATACTGTAAATTATTATAAAAAAGTTCCGCTTGGTTTCTTGTTGGTTCTTCCAACAGAGACAGAGGGTTTTTCGAAACAATGGTAAAAGTATATAAATTACTTTCAAAAAGTACTTGTAATCTATACTGAATATAAGTTATTTTATTCTAAAAGCAAAACTGCATACGGGTTTTAGGTATTATCTTAGTTATTACTGGGTTTTGGAACTTGTTCAAATTGTGGAACAAGCATGTATTTCAATGTCATCAAAAAACGAAGAGGAAACTAACACTACTAATTCCAAACACTAACATTAAGTAGGTAATTATAGTAATTAAGTAGTTTTAAGAATCTCCAAAGTACGTACTAAAAAAATTATTTTTTAAATATCATTCTATTCAATTAGGTAAGTCTATTTACAATTTACATACAAGTGTTTCTTCACCAAATAATAATCGGTTAAGTAATTACTATGCACATTGTACTGTAACCCCCTAAGTCGAAAATTTAATCTCATGACCGTATTTGGGTACCCTTTTTTGATAATTATGCCAAATTTTCAACGAATCTTGTCGACTATCACGACTCGTCAATATCGTATGTGTAGACACTCACAGACAAATGCCTCTGTGAGAGACGAACTGACAGACGCAGTGTAGTATTTAACACGGAAGTCTGATGAGGTCTGAAATAATGGTTTACGTGACTGACCTTACTAATCTAATAAGCACCAGCTTCGCATCAGCTAATCAAGTTGATGTTATTTAAGAACCAAGTAATTTCACCAACTATTGATACATAGTTACATCGACAAAGAAAATGTATCGTACCTTTATTTCCGAATGTACATTTAGCACATACATTAGTATTATTTACACTATTAAAAAATGCAAATTCCTAGGTATAGGTCGCGCCACGAAAGAAGAAATTAAATAGAGTCCACTGCGCATGTCAAGCAGAAAAATGAATATTTTATTATGGCATTTTAATATGTAAAAAGTCAAAGGTCACGAAAACGGAACGATATATTTATATATCATCGTTAGATTTTAACTGCTTCTAAATAATATTCTGCATTTTACGTACACTTAGTTAAAGAAATAAAATATTTTGTAGTTGTATTTTTGTAATTGTAATTGCTGTTTAAACTATACTATGCGATAGCCTTCGATTATAAGGATATTTTACATGCAATAATTTGCAAAAAAATCATCTTGTAGAAAATAACAAAATATTTACAACTTTATACAATATACTACGAATTACGCTATTTTAAATAGTCCCAAAACAATTATTAAGTAATAAATATTAGCACACTATTTGAAAATATTATAGAATAATATTTTTAAAAGTACAAAAATAATCGCAAAAATAGAAAATTTTATAACAGGTAGTCGCTAGGCATGGGCGTTTTTGGATTTGAACGCAAACCGATATTTATCCGATTTCAGATTTCAAAATCGATTTCAAAATCCGTTTTTAAAAATCCGATTTCAGTATCGCTTAGCCACGCCAATTCGTTTGCGTACTTAGATTTCGTTTTATATGTTAACAAAACGACAAACGCAAATCTAACTAATACAGAAACTATTTGCGAGATTATCCTTCATGCTTTAATATAGGCTTAGGACTAGCAGAAAAATTTTGTATGAAATTAGAACTTTTCCGCATTTAATAATCGGTATATTTACAATGATTTCTTATTATATTTTTTTTGGTTTCTTTTCGCTTTTTTATTTTTTAATTTTTATTTCCGAATCTGTTTGGATTAAGATTTGCGTTTAAAAACGCAATTTGCTCCACTTTTGACGACTTTAGACGACACCTTTTCATTTATTATTAATTCCGTCTTTGAAAAAATTCGTTCGAACGGAACGGATGTCGCGACAATATTGCATTTTGAGCGATATATTTCCGACAAATGCGGATAAATTATTTTATGATCAATAACTTAGGCTACTCACTTAAAACGTACACTCACACACAATTCACTCCTGATTTTTAAACATTTTTATAAACTTTTTTCATATATTTACTAAACAAAAAGGTATTAAGGCAATAAATATCAGTTAATAAATAATATAATACAATACACTGTTACGACTGACCGGCATGCGAGCAGTTGTCACCAGGATTAAATTTACGTCTTAAGTCTAAAACATAACAACATGAAAACAAAAAATTATTTTAAGTAAGCAAACACTTAACTAAAAACAAAAATAAATCATCACACAATCTCGCAAATATAGCCTTAAACGACTTAACAATAAGAATGATATTGATCGCACACTGAACCAAAAATTCAGCAACGCATAATCTCCAATATAGACTTTACGTACTAAGCAGTAAGGATAATATTGATCCCATATCTCAATGTGTAATAGATTTCGATATTCCATAGCCGACAAACCGAAATCTGAATCTTAAACTTCACGTCATCGAGAGAGCTAAAAAAACGGATTTGGATTTCTACGCAACAGTTTGCGTTTAGATTTGGATACTGTCGATTTTATTTTCGATTTGGATTGGTTTGGTTGTACAGATCGTAAGAGTTTAGCTAGTTAGGTCGATTTTTGATATCGGATTTTCTAGTTTGAGCAATCTATACGAATCGATTTGTGTTTGAAATCGGATTTTAGATTCGTTTTGATATATCCGACTCACGCCTAGTAGTCGCTAACACTTTCGATATCGATAGTACACAAGACGACACAAGAAGGTGCGGGGGCAACGGGACGCAGGCGGGAGTAGCGCGTCGCCCATTGCTATGGTTTCGCTTCCCCGTCCCTCACACCTCACCGTGCCGACACCTATTTTTCGCTTCCACGACTCGTGGCGTTCCCTATATCAAAACGTAGAAGTCAAAAACCTTATACAAAGAGACAATTCGATACTATGACCTCATTACGATTATAATCTAAGAAAGGAGGGCCCACCCTTTACAGTGGCCCTAACAACAAATTCTTGGCTTGGGAAAGATCTGTATAGATATTCTATATGAAGATATAGATAAGTTCTAGCCGAACACAAAAGAAAAGAAGTCGGTACCCCCATTATGAATGGTTTATGAATTTTATAAAAGCTTCCCGTTTTATTAACCACAACGCAACACGAGTACTTTTTATACGTCCCCCATATCGAAAAACAAGTAGGGCGAGGAAGCAGCGCGTCCCGGGGGAACATCGACATAACCGTCTTTTATCAAACTCAGGGGTTATTCGTATGCAATTAAAAACTATTAATAAAATTTTTGTCAGTCTATCTATCTATCTTCGGAATGGCTGAACCAATTGTGATGAAACTTCATAGAGATCAATGCTGGGAGTGATCTGGGATGTATTTTATTATAAAATAAATGGTCAATTATGATTATGTCTATATTTTATCCGAAAAACTTGCAGTATTTTTGTGATATCGAATAATTGATAAAATAAATGGTCAATTATGATTATGTCTATATTTTATCCGAAAAACTTGCAGTATTTTTGTGATATCAAATAATTGATAAAATAAATGGTCAATTATGATTATGTCTATATTTTATCCGAAAAACTTGCAGTATTTTTGTGATATCAAATAATTGATAAAATAAATGGTCAATTACGATTATGTCCATATATTTAATCCGAAAAACTTACAGTATTTTTGTGATATCAAATAATTGATAAAATAAATGGTCAATTATGATTATGTCTATATTTTATCCGAAAAACTTGCAGTATTTTTGTGATATCGAATAATTAATAAAATAAATGGTCAATTATTATTATGTCTATATTTTATCCGAAAAACTTTATTACTTATATTAAATTATACTTATATAAAAAACTTATATTAAATCTAAATAACGCCACATTCACAGATCCTACCACGCGAAGCCGGGGCGGGTCACTATTCCAATATAGTTTTCCTCTTACACTTACATACATCCTTATCATTCAATACGGTAATATCAGCGCAGAATTCATTTCGATATACGTCTAGAAACAATAAAGTGGATATCCGAAGACGAGGTAACAGAGGTTACCTTGTCTTTAGATATCCTTATCACTATTAATTCAGACCACACAATCGATGCGTTAATTCTCTCAAGGTGCACCATCAAAGGTGATGTTAGTATAACAATAACTCATTTCGCGATAAAAACAAGATTACTAATGTGCTATAATACAAAAACACGTTTATCAGTTTCTGATGATTTATACTTTAATGTGTACCTACTAGAACTAAGGGAATAACAGTAGCAGTTTACATCAATTTACAACCGACTTCAAAAAAAGGAGTAGGTTCTCAATTCGACTGTATTTTTAATGTATATTACTTTAGAACTTTTTTCTAGGTGAAACGATGTTGACGATTTTTTTTTGTTTGAAAGCTGGTACTTCTCATGTGGTCCCATACAAATTTGGTCAAGAAAATGTCTGATCTGTTCTTGAGTTATCCTTCATGATGCGTATTTAAATGACTTCGACTAACATTGATCATTTTATTTATATTGAAGTCGACTGTACAATGCCTTTTATTTTTCCTCTTATTTGTCAAGTTTTATCCACAGGTATGTGAGGTATTTCATCCTTCATAGTCCCGTGTCTGATGTAGGTTATAGATGTTTATGGGCTGTAGTTACCCCGCCAATCATCTGTTGAATATGTGGGTACTTTACGTCCAGTGTAAATTATATGTTAAAATCGCTACTATCATAGACCATGGGATATTTCTAGAATTTCCTATCATTCATGGAATAGGAATAGTTACTAGTTTCTTTATTGTAACGGAATAGAAAAATTCAAATAACAGGACACGTAAGTATATATTGATTTTATGTTATTATACAACATTTTCGTAGCCGTTTACGCGAAAAGTATATTCAATTAAAACAAAAACATGATTAAGTTGTTATTTATATCCAATGACGTATTATATATAGACACACGTCATGAACGAACATCGCGGCACTTAAAAACGGCGAAAATACTAGAACTACTTATACGCGTGAAGAAAGAGAAAGAAAATATGACACGGTAGGTACGGCGGGATGCCTGTTGCTTGACTACTAGCTGCATGCGCCGGCCGCCATTAGACAACGTCGTCGAATAAAATGAAATGAAAATAGGTAGTTTTGTGAACTTACGCATGAAATGACACATTTTTGTCTTTGGGTAACTTTTGGGGTATAATTTGTATATATATATATATATATATATATATATATATATATATATATATATATATATATATATATATATTATAAGATTATTGTTTGTATTATATAAAAATTGATATAAGAGAAAAATTTATAAATTAATTACAACATGAAGTAACAAATAAAAAAAATACTGTTGTATGAATCAAATACTTCGTTGTATCATGGTGATTACATTATATTTGTAAATAATGAATATATTTGATGGATAACTTTAATCCGAAGATTGAAAAATAAACCCTAAATTAAAAAAGAGGTTATTTTGCTAATTCCACCGCAAAAGGAACGTCAAAAATTATTTACGTACAAAGCCTGATTTCACAACCAGACTCACCGTCGAAAAAAACAAAATAATTAGGTATTTTATTTAATTGCCGCATTAAACATGACTCATCAAGTGCGATGCAAAACACGTTACCATGCATACGCAGTTTACCCATGTTGTCATCTCACAATGTGCTCACAAATGCGTAAGAGAATTCACTATCCCATATTATCCCGCAGGCACAGTATAAAAAATATTAAGAAGGAGCCGTGGATGTCATAAGAGGCGACAAAGGAATCTGAAACCTTAACAATTTCATTAACGCAGGCAGTGTTCGAACTCTGGCTTCTTACGTAATTTGTTTTTTAAACAAAATGAGGACAAAGCGGAAAAGATCAGACTCAGTGAACGCAAACAAAACAATTTGCGTTCCCTGATCACAAATCACAACTACAACATCTATATGAGTCGAACTGACTGAAAACTTACAATTAAATTCAGCATTGTATTAACTTATTGTACGCATGTCCTTGCATGTTTTTTTTTTGACATGATTTAATAACCTATGTAGGTTGTGGATGTTGATTGCCACATCATTGACATAAGTGAACAATATCCAAGGCGAGTCCATGATCAAGTCATATTTAACAACTCCAAACTTAAATCAGAAATGAAATGTCTGTATGATATTAGAATCGGTCTATACTATATTTTAGGTATAACGTTTAAAAATAAAGTTATCAAACTTAGTAAAGTTATAATTCAAAGTTTTAAATTAAGAAATACGTTAATTCTTTAGCAAAGTTTGTGTGTGTGTGTACGTGTGTGTGTGTGTGTGCGTGTGTGTGTGTGCGCGTGCGTGTGTGTGTGTGCGCGTGCGTGCGTGTGTGTGTGTGTGTGTGTGTGTGTGTGTGTGTGTGTGTGTGTGTGTATGTGTGTGTGTGTGCGCGCGTGCGTGCGTGTGCGTGTGTTATAAAAGGTTTACATACTTACTACAGGCCTCTATCACAGCGTGAAATAATTACCTAAATTCACGACGCGCCCGGGCGAAATAACGCAGTCAGGGCTGGTGCATTGGTGGCGATCGAATATTAAAGTTTTTTTGCCGCTGTTTACGTAAATAGTTGTTGAAATAGTTTTTGTTTAGTGTTTAGTATATTTAATTGTAGGTAAAAATAGTTGTAAAAGTTTTAATGTATTTTAAAAATTATATAGGTATTATGTATATTACCTATTTGATAAATTATAATAGCAAAACGTCGTTCCTACTATAACTATTGCTTAGATGGATACTAAATGAAATGACCAACAAAAGGCTTCATATCATTCTTTAAGTTACTGAAGAATTTTAGAAGGAAGTTATGAAAGGTTAAAAAATTTATTTAATTTTTTCGTTAGATAGGTACTCACAGCAAAAAAGAATTAAGTGATAACTTGGTCTACAGAAGAAATACCTAAGTACTTTATTACAATAATTAGTTAAAATTAACTTCTCTATCCAAGTATTTACTTACATACCTATACTTGTCTTTTGTAATTAAAATATTTTGAGTTATAATAACACAAAATACTGAAATTAAAACTTTGTATACTAACAAGATTTTAACTAAATGGAATAGATCACATTTCTGTTAGAAATCGTATTTCAGGTTTATTTGTTGTTTACACTATCTACCTATTTCTCCTAAGCGTTACGATTCCCGACGAATGACCTTGCAATTTGCATGCGTTAGGCATCGCAGAACTCACATGTGGGCGAAAGCATGGTTCAATTATAGAATACTAGTTAGTACTTCACCTAAGTAACATAATTAACATTTCGCAATGTATTTTTTTACTTTTTATTGACATCCCTTAATAACCACGGAAAGTCCGCCGTGACAAAAAAGATGCAAAGTAATATGGACACTAGCGCGCAGCGATAAAGTTTTATTTAGCTTGCGTGTGCGATTTATCTGATTAATAATAATGATGTAGGCTATTAAACGTCGGTAAGCAGTCGACATCAAAGGAGTGCACCTTCTGTACGTAGTACTATTATGTAGTACCTGGTTGACCGAGCTTTGCTCGGTATTTTTCGCTCGATTTTTTTTAATTCGTGTGTTTTGGAAATTATATTTAGATACAAATTACATACTGATGAAATATAAATAATATTTTTTGATCTTAGCGATATAACAGAAAAAACGGAACTGTTTTGAATAAAAAATCATGAGTGCAATTATTTTAATTTAAATTTTCGTGTTTTTAAAAAGTACGAGGGTGGATTGAAAAGTACTCGGCCTAACACAGCATGGGTTCATTACTGTACACCGGAAACAAAACAACAATCAAAACAGTGGAGAAGACCTGGTTCACCACAACCTAAAAAGGCTAAGTCGATTTTGTCGGCAAATAAGGTGATGGCTTCAGTATTCTGGGACTCGAAAGGTGTGATTATGATTGATTATCTTGAAAGGGGTCAGACTATAAACTCTGATTACTACTGCACCTTACTACGTCGTTTACGAGAGGAAATAAAAGAAAAACGTCGAGGAATGCTCAGAAGAAAAGTCCTGTTTCATCAAGATAACGCCCGTGTTCACACGTCAGTACAGTCAATGGCTGAAATTCACAACTGTGGCTTTGAACTGTTACCGCATCCGCCGTATTCACCTGATCTGGCACCATCAGACTTCTTTCTGTTCCCTAACCTAAAAAAGCACTTGGGAGGTCAAAGATTTTCGACAAACGACGAGGTCAAAGCAGCTGTAGACGCATATTTTGACTCTAAGGAAGAATCATTTTTTTTCAACGGTCTAAATGCTTGGAAGGGGAGGTTGCAAAAGTGTATTGAACTTGATAGTGATTATGTAGAAAAATAAAAATATAACTGATTTAGTATGTGTTTATTTTCTTGGTTAGGCCGAGTACTTTTCAATCCACCCTCGTACTAAAAAAGGGCTCGAAAAAATAGATTTTCTCAAAAAAGAAAGGAACTTGAAAAAAAAATCAAAAAAAAGTCGGTCGGTCGGTCTGGGCTTGAACCGGGTTTTTACGAGTGCTTAAAAAATCATGAGTGCAATTAGTTTAATTTAAATTTTAGTGTGTTTAAAAAATACTAAAAAAAGGGCTCGAAAAAATAGATTTTCTCAAAAAAGAACTTGAAAAAAAATTTAAAAAAAGTCGGTCGGTCGGTCTGGGCTCGAACCATGGTATTACGATTTTGCGACCGCCCAATATACCATTAAGCTATTTGTAATCATTAATAAGCCGTCAAAATTTACCTTCTTATTCTAACGATATTATAGCAGTTTTTCATTGCCTAAAAACACGGACAAAAAGACATTTTCTAAAAATAAATCCTAGCTAGATCGATTTATTGCCCCCGAAACTCCCTGCACACAAAATTTTATGAAAATCGTTGGAGCCGTTTCCGAGATCCCGATTATATATATATATATATATATATATATATATATACATATATACAAGAATTGCTCGTTTAATAGTATAGGATTAACAAGCTGTCAAAATTTACCTTCTTATTCTAACGATATTGCAGCAATTTTTCATTGCCTAAAAACACGGACAAAAATACATTTTCTAAAAATAAAACCTAGCTAGATCGATTTATTATCCTTGAAACTCCCTGGACACTAAATTTTATGTAAATCGTTGGAGCCGTTTCCGAGATCCCGAGAGACATCCCCGACATCCCGAGATATATATATATATATATATATATATATATATATATATATATATATATATATATATATATATATATATATATATATATATATATATACAAGAATTGCTCGTTTAATATTATAGGATTCTGTGCTTACTATGTAAACCTTTCATAACTTTTGAAAGTCTTGATCGATTGAGATGCGGTTTGCGGCGTTCTAAAGATCTTAATGTGGAATAGATTTGGTGATAATATTTACTGATTCGGATTTAGGACGAGTAGATTTCGAGAAATCTCAAAAATAAAAAATTTGAAAAACTGTTTTTTTGGAATAACTTTTAAACGGCCTTACCCGTCGATTTCAATACCTAATCAGCTCTAAATCTCTAAAAATGACGTCGAATGCCGTTTGGAAAATAAAAATCGGTTCATTCGTCCGTGGGATATCGAAGGAGAAGAAATTAAAAAATAACCTTTTTAAACATAATTTCGCAACATAATTTGGTGGAATTTGGAGCGCTTTGCATTTGAAATTAACGGGAAGTTCCAGAGCTGGCCTGCAGGGTCAACCAATTTTTTTTGTAATTATACGTACATTGTATTTGAGTATATCCTCACATACATAACTAATTACTATTGGAATAAAACATATTAACAGTATTGAAATGCTTGTTTACTAAACATTAATTTAATTTGTAAATTGTAAAATTCCGATGGAACAACCGAACAACCCATCACATCTGTTGAGCAAACCAGGATGTTGACATATACTATATACTCAACTTAAATTTATTTGTATGATTACCTTTTCATCCTTTTGAGTTTATATCTATGACTTAGGTGGACATTCTGTGTATGATGTAATTGATTTTGTTTATACAAAAGACTATTATGCTCTTTGAGCCTTTCGTCTATACTCTATACTCTGAAAAATAAGGTCAAATATATATTGACTCTATCAGAATAATAAATAATTGGCGATAAATATAGAGGAACGGGTCATAAAATAGTATCAATTATTTGTAAAGATAAAGACTTGTAGAGAAAATTAGTTAAGCTTACATTTCGCTTTCATTGTACAATAGTTACTTTACATTTTATGTGTTAATATATACGAGGTGTGTTCAAAAAGTAAGGTGACTTTATATTTTTATGAAAAACTATTTATTTATTCATCAATATTTATGTTGTCCCCTTCAATGTAATCCCCCTCAGATATAATACACTTGTGCCAACGCTATTTCTAATCGTCAAAGCATTTCTGATAATCACTTTCTGGTATAGCCTTCAGCTCTTTCAGCGATGCAGTTTTTATCTCTTCAATCGTTGCAAATCTTCGTCCTTTCATAGGTCTCTTCAGTTTTGGGAACATGAAAAAGTCACATGGGGCCAAATCCGGTGAATATGGTGGCTGAGGCATGGTTGTAGTGTTGTTTTTGGTCAAAAAACCTCTCACAAGCAACGATGAGTGAACAGGTGCATTATCGTGATACAAAAACCATGAATTGTTTACCCACAATTCGGGACGTTTCTTACGTATTGCTTCTCGCAAATGGCGCATAACTTCAAGGTAATACTCCTTATTGACCGTACGACCTTGTGGCAACTCGTGATGCACCACACCCCTACAGTCGAAGAAAACTGTAAGCAAAACCTTCACATTTGATCGAACTTGGCGTGCTTTTTTTGGTCTTGGTGATTCAGTGTGCTTCCACTGGGACGATTGAGTCTTAGTTTCGACGTCCTAACCGTATACCCATGTTTCGTCACCTGTTATGACCCTTTTGAGCAAATCTGGGTCGTTGTTGACATCGTCCAGTAGCTCTTGAGCGATTGTCATGCGACGGTTGTTTTGGTCGAAATTGAGCAATTTTGGAACAAATTTCGCTGACACACGTTTCATGCCCAAAATATCCGAAAAAATTTCATAGCAAGAGCCAACCGATATGCCAACATCCTCCGCAACTTCTCTGATGGTGATTCGACGATTTTCCAAAACAATTTTCTTCACTATTTCAACGTTTTCATCGGTTGTTGACGTGCTGGGGCGTCCAGAGTGAGGTTCGTCATTGGCATCTTCTCGGCCATCTTGAAAGAGCTTGTACCACTTATAAACGTTTTTTTTACTAAGAGTAGACTCACCGTATGCAACTGTCAGCATTTCAAGTGTTTTGGAGCACGTAATTCAATTTTTTACACAAAATTTGATGCAAATTCTTTGAACCATTTTTTTTGATAGAAGAAAATCGCCGAGCACACCAAAGTTCGTCTGACCTTTGTAACTGTCAAAAATAAACTAAACATGCTATACACTTCAAACTTGAAACATATTCTCAGGACATGTGTACCAACGCAACAAAATACAAAAATCGAAAATCGAATGTGCGTTGCCCGCGAAATTCAAAAAGTCACCTTACTTTTTGAACACACCTCGTACTTACTTTTTGGCACTCATTTTAATGTAAATAAATCGATTTGAAGAACAGAAAACGTTATTTTATTTGATTATTGAAAAACAAACACTTGTTTCAATTCAAATTCAAAATCACGAGCAATGATAAAAAAATAATGACTGTGAGTTTGTGACTTAGAGTAGACATCAAATTAGATGTATTTTGTAGTTTTTTTTTTATAATGGCAATAATTGCAGGGATACGTTTATATCCTCTTTTATCTACTGTGGATATTACATCCACCATAGCCCCATGCTCGCAGGTTGGATAAAACTCTGGCTTAGGGATAAGATAATTTTATCTCTTGTGAGTGAATATGATCGTGGAATAAAAATGTAGTCTCCTGCCCATGCTAGTCCGGCAGGTGAGCCGTATGCTCGTTTGCCCCCTCTCCTATCTACACTTATAATATTATAAAGAGGAAAAATATGTTTGTTTGAATTGAATAGGATCAGAAACTACTGAACCGATTTCAAAAATTCTAATTACCATTGGAATTCTACATTATCTCTGATGAACATAGGCTATAGCATATTTTCAAAAAAGTTAGGGATCCGTATGAAAATGTCGTTAATGTAACCCACGGTGTGAAAAAAATACCAAAAGAATCCTTATATCGCGTACGCTGAGGAAAATATTCACAATAGAGCTTCGTAATATACTACAGTTTCATAGAAAGTATTAGTATCTACAAAAAATTCCGCGATGTCATATGTCTAACTATTTGTGTCTAACTATGTGTGTTGTATAGTGTTGTAGTTGACTGGTTTTGAAGTTACTTGTTTGGTCCCCGACAGCGAATTCAGGTGCAAGAGGTTTTTCCCTCCTGGACTACTACAGCTGCTGGTGTACCACAAGGTGGCGTGTTGTCTCCTCTCCTTTTTGCAATTTTCATTAACTCTATAAGTCATAATTTGTCCTCTTCCTACCACTTGTATGCTGATGATCTCCAAATCTATACTCAGTCCTCTCTTGAAGATCTATCTAAAGCAGTTGACACTATTAACGCTGATCTGACTTGTATTTCGAATTGGAGTAAATGTTATGGTTTAACGATTAATCCTAAGAAAACTCAGGTCATTGTCATCGGTAGTTCTAGATTAATTGGTAAAATTGACTGGTCTTCCCTACCCCCTATTATACTAGATATAAATAATAAACGTAAATAATACGATATAAATAATATCGTAATATATAAAAAATAAGAATTGAATTATGAGTAAAGTAATTAAAAAACTTAGTAAACAAATAATAATGATACTTGTAATGCTCATCTTCTCAAAATGTCGTCTGTATAAAAAGATATAATATAATATGAAGAAATAATTTGCAAACACTAAATGGAAATAATTGCTTAAGATAAAAACAAGTCAGCAAGTAGCAACGTAAACATATAAAACTCCTCTAGATAAGACAAAGATCTTACGATCAGATTTGGTGACTCGAAGCTCGAAAAGCCTATGCCTCACTACCAATAACGAAATCAAGATAGCTACTTAACGATTAATTTATAAATTATCGGAGCGGATTCCTCAGACCAGCTCTTCACCTCGGGTTAAGCAATATAGTTCCTCTGGTCACCGTGAGTGACCACGGTTGCTAAGCCCCCGACATGACAAGGCGAGAACCCATTCGGAAATCCTAACGTAAGATTAAGTTAAACCTTAGTATCATACTAAATACAGTACAATAGAAACATACTTATTTAGTATGAACATACTGACGCAATTTTTACTTCGCCTTTTTAATTTTTGCTTTCTTGGTTGTGCTCTGTAGTGGTGCATCATCAAAGCACACATGCGAATCGCATCACAACTTATCCCGTATCTGTCAGAAATGAGAGAAGGCCAGTGCCAGGACGTATATAGACCATAACTTTAACTTAACTTTTATTTAGTTTAAATTTTAAAATCTTTTACTCCGAAACCACTACACAAGCCCTTTAAAATATAACTCTTCAAGGCCTTATAAAAAAGTCATGGTCATCGCGAAAATCATTATACAACTACCTATTTTTAATCGCAGGACTTTTATTAGTTTATTGTTACAAAATCATGTTTATATCTTTTACATTTAATACGCTACAAACGTCATTGAAATAATCTTATCTGTGAATGCATGTGTAAAGTTACAATAACAAGTTCGTATTGTAAAAACAAAAAATAAAATAAAGATACCGCAAAAAACTAATCTTTTTTGGTCTTAGACCTGCCTGTTATGTGAATGATTATTCCTATAAAACAACTGATGATAAAATTACACACTACATGTAAAAAGTGAGCCAAGTCGTTACGGACAAATGACGTTCGGGGTTATCGGATTTAAGCGGGTCGCAAGTTCATAGCAGATTAAAGATTATCGAGTTATTACTTTTTGGGGTCACCCATGACCCGTGTTGTGATTAATGAAACATTATTATTATCTAACTTTCGTTACTTTTAACTTAATTTTTTTAAATCCCGCTTACATCAACTTCACTTCTTCTAAGAAATTAAACGTTAGGTATTAGACACTGAATGTATATCCGAGTACTCAGAATCAGATGATTTTGGACGCTGCATCTAAGCATCGTCTTTTTCCTTTCCGAGTTTAGGTAACACCGCTCCGTGTGTCTTATTATATGAATCGACGATATTAGATAAGAAATAAAGAACACATCAAAATTATCTTTTCTTAAAGTATTTTAACATATTAAATTAATTAAGAACTTCTAAAAATTAGTTTATAGTAAATAAACTTGAAACCAAAAAGCTTATCTGTTTGATTAAAAAAAAATCTATTTTTATAGCTAATCTTTAATTATTATGTTAAATGGATTGCGGCTTACATACATTATATAAACTTTGATAGTTCGATAACAATATAAGCGTTATCTCGATATCTTTATTTTTATTAGAGCACAACCATTCGCAAATTTTCAACATTTCTATTAGCAAAGCGTCAGAAATGCTCATAGTTGAACGAACGACACACGATCCGACCTAAATTACGTTATTGTGGACTTTGGAACCGCAATAGATGCGTACACAATACGTTTAATTGTTTATGTATCTCTTGAAATACATAGATCTAAAATTAAGGATTATGATTTTTAGTAATATAAATGCATTACGTATGCATAAATAACTTCTTCAATTTAATAATTCTATCTACCTGTTGAAAACATTAGAAATATAAGAACAAAGAATGAAACGAAATAACAAATCTTATGTACATTAAATAAACAAACAAAACATGATATAATATGTATATATTGCTATGATGTTGTTTCTCGTTTACACCGAAAAAGTATTTTCGGTTAATTTCTCAGTTTCAGTTTTCTAAGGACTTCGAACGCTGACGAAATCCGTAATGATATTGACGACATAACAGGAAGAAGGGCGTTGTGCTATTCTGGTCCCAGCTAAACGCGTAACATGCGAGCCATTCATAATTTTATAGGTACATAGTTAACTACTGTAGTGATGACCAAGACCACCAGACTGGAAACGCTGTTTGCTTTGAGTCTGGTAAATTTGTAAATATAAATGTAATACTGTGAATTATGATGGGTAACAGTAAATTTTCGTAGAATATTTAAAATAAATCCTTACAGCAGTTACTACTGTTAATAAATAAAGCACAAAAATATGTAAAGTATACTAGTGCTGTTAAACGGATATTCGGATACGTGGGCGTCGCGTCGTAGGATATATTATCAGATACATGTTAATATGTTAATGAGTATTTTTAGTAGTATTTTTTCAAAACAACATCAGTATTTTAGTGGGTTATCTCAAAACTGTTTACAAGGTGACACTGCACGAAATGTGGGAATTGTTTATATAAATTTATATTACGTATTTTGTCTGCAACACGAATGGGACGGCTCGCCCGGGAAAGGACCACGCTCAATCAGATATCAGCATATCGGTAATGAAGCTGTTTCGAATCGTAAGTAACCAGAACCGTAGAACATTTGAACTGGTGACGATGTATTTATTCCATCTAAGACTTCAGGCGTAGTAACGTATTTGATCTTTAGATTTTTATCGACGATAGATGACGGTATCTATGGACCACAATATCCACTTACCATCAACTAGACCATGAATTCGTTTACCACCACAGAAATGGTAATAATCTTAATTCTTAACGATGTGGCGACATCGGTTTTGGAAGTAATCAAGCGCTAATTCATTTCTATTGTCTTATCACGATTTCTGTGGTTTGCCACTCTTACTTCTAGTACAAGCTATTTTAAAATAAATCACTAGCAATCTCTATGCAGAATGTTCTATCTAATGCATCTAGACTTATCTAATGCATATAGACTTATCGCAGCGATGACTCAGCGATATAAGTCTAGCTGCGAATAGATAGAATAGGTGAGCTGACATTGACCTAAAGACATGGCGGCAAGCCAGGTTAAACATATTTCCGAGTGCGTTCCTTCTTGAGTTTTATTTGGTACACTTTCTCACCGCAATATCAAACAAAAATATTACAGTTTAAGAAAAGTCAAACAGCCTTGATCATGAGCTCTAGTGATTCCAATGAGGTTGAGTCATGAAATTATTGTTTTGTTATCGGTTTGCAAAATTTCAGATTATTCAGACGTCTGCGAGCGTAAAAACTAAATAACAAAATTCCATTACATTTATGCATACTGATACAAAGATATACACACGCTGATATAAAGCGTGTAATTTTGTTTTTTACAGAAGAGGGGGCATACGAGCATGCGGCTCACCAGATGGTAAGCGACTACCGCCGCCCATGAACAACCGCAACACCAGGGGAATAACAGATGCGTTGCGCGCCTTTTAGAAAGAGTAAGCTCTCTTCTTGAAGGTCCCAAAGTCGTATCGGTCCGGAAAGTCGCCGGTGGTAAATAATTCCACAGAGAAGTAGTACGAGGACGAAAACTCCTAGTAAAACGCACATTGGTGCACCGCCAAGCATCCAGATGGTGAGAATGGTATCGGGAATTTTCACGTTGTGTGTTCGTGAAATTTGGCGGCTGGAACTTATCCGAACAATTCCTCAGAACACTCCCCATGGTAGATATGATAGAAAACGCAAAGGGATGCAACATGCCTACGCAGCGCCAGTGAATCGAGCCGATGAGAAAGAACTTGGTCGTCGACGATGCGAATCGCTCTACGCTGGATACGGTCAAGTGGAAGGAGAGTGAGTGGCATTGGGGTGCTCCGGCCCAGAGATGAAAACAGTATTCTATGTAAGGCCGAACTTGCGCTTTGTAAAGTTGAAAGTGATGTGCCGGCATGAAATACTGTCTCGCTCTGCTCTGCTGAGCACGCCAAGCTTTTTAGAGGCAATTTGGCCTTCCCCTCCAAGTGACCACGAAACTGCACCCTATTCGATATGTCGATGCCGAGGATTGCGATGCAATTTTCTTTCCGTAAATTTGCATTCCGACTGAGATAACAAAGGGAATGCCTTCAAACTGAGGAGATACGACAAAGAGGTCATTATTAGCGGTTAACGCGCAATTTTGTCTCTCATGGGGATTGAATTGGACTAGATTTAGTCGCCCCCAATTTGAGACTTAGTTCAGCAAAGACTGGACTTCAGAAACAAGTTTGTCCCGGTACTCGGCGACATTTTTCCAAGAAATGCACTATTATTGCATTGTATTAGTTATAACGGATAGCTAATATTACAGTTGCCGTTCTTTACACGAGAATTTTAATTACGCCTTCATAAAGAAACTATAACCATATGAGAAAATCCAGCGTGGTAGGCCGATTGTTCAGCAGTGGACGGGTAAACTGTAGACGTCCGGTACTCGCATACGGTGGTGGGAGATGGAGGGGGATGGGTGGGGGTCATGGGAAGCCCTCCCTACCCTTCCGCCGTTACGGAAATGTATAGTTTATGGGTAATAATTTTTTTTAATTATAACCTCACTTTTTTGTATAGAAATATTGACACAAAGTTACTTTTGCAACGACCGTACGGTGTTGGGAGGGGGGAGAGGGGAAGGTCATGGGAAGCTCCCCTACCCTTCCCCCGTAGAGGAAATGTATAGTTTATGAGTAATAACTTTTTCTGTTATAAATTATAACCTCGCTTTTTATAGAGGAATATTGACGCAAAATTACTTCTGCAATGGCTTCGGCACTGCGGGAAGTGCAGCCCTATCGCCCTTGCGTAGCAAATCACAGGCACCCATACTGGCCTCCGTAGCTTCGGCTCACTTAGGTGCCTGTGATTTGCTACAGCGGGTGGGGCCTGCTCTTTCTCTGTGTCTACAGCTTTACAAAAACACTCTAGGGGTAGGGCAGACACGACTACATGGAGTCCGGGTGTGCTAATTCGGTTTTAGAACCGATTCGACCAATCTTATCTATAAAGTCTGGTTGTCCTAAACTCTGCTATCATCATCATCATCATCATTACAGCCCTTCACAAGTCCACTGCTGAACATAGGCCTCCCCCAAGTAACGCCACAAAGCACGGTCCTAAGCCACCTGCATCCATCAACTTCCTGCATGTCTTACCAGGTCGTCACTCCATCTAGTGGGGGGTCGCCCTACACTACGCCTACCGGTACGAGGCTGCCACTCGAGAACCTTACTAATCCGTAACTCTGCTATGATAGTGGTAAATGAAATAATGTAATGTGAATTGTTATAATTTTGTTTTCTGAAAAACCTCTTGACTGCTCTCCACGGTGCTACTTAATTTGTTGTATATAAGTCATCTCCAGCCACAAATGGATTGTCTGGGTCAAAGGGATTAACTTTTTTATGTCAAAGAAACAAATTGACATATTTGTATTTCGTTATATGCAATTTTTAGAGAAATTTATTTTTATCGTAATTAATTCAAAAGGCATTTTCGAAATCCAAAATCAGTGTAAATGGTTCGAGCACAAATAGTCCCTGACAATCCTCCTAAATTGAAAACAATATTAAAAAAATCAAGTACAGGACATCTACTTGATAATAAGAGAACAAATTGACATATTTGTGTTTTGTTATTACACAATTTTTGGTGAAATTTGTTTTTATCGTAATTAATTCAAAATGCATTTCAGACATCTAAAAGCAGTGTAATAGGTTCAAGCTTAACCTTAACAAGCCTCCTAGACTAAAAACATTAAAATCAAGTACCAGATGTCTATAGCCAACCCCAGTGGACTTCTGAAAGGCTGTTATGAACTTATGAATAAGGATAATATTTTATCAGACCTGTTTTCAGATGATGCCAAACTTTGTGTTAGTAAATAAGAGTAAGAAAGAGAGTAAGTTAAGTAATTAAAAAGTTTATTTGTTTTTCATTTGCAACTACCAGGATGTTATAATCGCATCAGCGACAAAGCTCTTTTTCTAAGAATAAAATTAAAAAAAAACAAGAGATGTTAGAAGTGATGTTAAAAACAATATGGGTTACAAAACTGTAATATAAAAGCAATCCGTTAAAAAAATTGTCCATAAATAATGAATGAAACATAGAAATATAGAGTTGGATAAAGCAACAAAATAAGTAAAGAATTTTATATTAGACAAATTAGTAGAATGATAGCAGGTAATTAGCAACACTGTACATATGGTGCATTAGCAATATTATTTGAAGATAAAATTATATCTTACATACCAAATGATAGTGTTAAGTCAAGTGGTTTAAAGAACTAATTTTTACCAAAATGTTATTTAACCAATTGATTAATTTAACACCAAATGATATTATGGGTATTGATATAAAGATATTAAATAACCCCCGGATACTGTTATCCCAGATAGCTTTGCTTGGCTCTAAAAATTACAACATTAAGTGTGTAACCTATTAGATAAACTTGGTAAGTAGAACATTATCTAAATACAAAAATTCATTGTAAATTGAAATTCTAAAAAATTATAAATAGAATGAAAAGTGCATTGAAATAAATATTACTAGCATTTTTAATTCTTTGACAAAATTCACAGAAAAAAAAGTTCCTTTTAAAAGAATGGTAAAAAGTCCAATTTTTATTATTTGTAATTATTTTTATGCTATAATGAATAAAAATTATTCTATTCTATTTGTTTTCAACAAAAAAAAAATGCCTGCAAGAATGAAAGACAGGTAGTACAAAAGTAAAGGATTTTGAAGTTTATCATTGACTACAATATAAATTTTCCCTAAAACAAATTATTAATTATTAATGCTAGTAATTCATTTTCCTCTTTCCTCATAAACTGAAGCATGTATAACATAATGTTTCTAATATTATTTTATTCTTGAGATTATGTCTCAGCAGATTACAAAAAGAAAATATTTTATACCTATTTATGAAGAGTGAAGATAGAACTGAAGTACTGATTCAGTGGAAATTTACAAAATTATTAAATAACAAATAAATAAGGGCTCGAAATTAAAGCTGCTCCAACGATCGACCTTGGGGTCGAATTCACAGCCAATTTCTAAGCAAAATAAATTTAATGTAATCAATTTTGTAACTTATTGCACACTCAATAACTGTGTTGTTAATCAATATAGTTAACTTACCAAAATCGATAAACTGCTTAATAGATAACGGCGATGGATTAAATTGAGAATAAAAGTCCAACATTTTCGTAACATTAGTAAAAATAGTCCCCGCCAACCTCATTTTGTAAGTTTTATAAACAAACAATAAAAAATATAGCTAAGAAATATAATGTTAAATTTCACTTCAGTAAATTATAATTCACAAACACTTTACACTTTTATCACAAAGCTATTTCAATAACTGAAAATCCCAAGTAAAGAAATACAAGAACTGCAACTATCTACTCCGATAAAAAGATAATTTTAGACCATAGAGGAAAGTAATATATCGTACATAGAGGAAAGTAATATATCGTACATAGAGGAAAGTAATATATCGTACATTTTAGACTGTTTTGTGTTTTATATTTTATTCTAATATACCACCACAGAGTACTTTGTAATATACTCCACAAGAACAACCTTCTCGTCCACAGAGTACATTATATATAGTTCTCGTCTTTGGTCTCGATCGAACGTCAAACCTTCCTGCTTACTCTACTCTATGCTTCCTGCATTTCGATTTCCTGTATAGAAATGACAGTTACTATTATTACGTAGACAGTAGGTTTCTCTGTCTACGTATTATTATTACTTATCTTTGGTCAAAATGCAAAAAAAAATAACAAAATCGGTAGAGCTGCCAACAAAAATAGGTAAATTTTTCTTACTACTTTCTGGTAGATTTGCACTCTCTGTATATGAAAAAAATACTTACTTGCTTATTTTAAACATCTTTTTTTAACCTTCTTCAATAAAAATAACATAAATAATAAACTTTATGAAGTGAAAATTTCTTCAAAATTTCTTACGCCAAACTGCACGTGTGTGACGGGTCCTTAATTAATTTTTTTTATAGGATACGGTGACAAATTAGCACACAGTCCACCTGATGGTAAGTGGTTGCTGTAGCCCATAAACATCTACATCTATCCTCGATTACGAATCAAAATGCAGATGTGTTGTCACCCGTGCGGACTAAGATGGAATGCCTCGTTTCCAGTAAAACGGGTCTTTGTACTTTTAATTCATGAATGAATTAAAAGTACAAAGACCCGACACACGGAAATCGGTTTTAGGATTCCGTTTCAGGATTCTGATGATCTCGGGATTCCGAACGCAATAAGTCCATATAAAATCAATGACATGTCATACACCTACGGTAGTTTTCCGTTCAAAATTTTGCGGCAAAAACGGGATTGCGAATGTGTGTAGCTTACCCATTCGAAATTCCGAAACTGAATCAATTGTACTATCACTTTGTTGTACTACGTGATGAAGGCAGACCAATTTCAAAATTTTGATATTTCGCACATATCGTTAAGCTTACGGTGAATAGTAATATAAAGTTAAAGCACATCAAACTATCCTTCTGGGGAATACCCTAGCCTAGCATAGCCCTAGGTAGATGTCCCGTTTTATTTTTAAGCAGTTGTCTGTTTAAGTTCACTTTGTTAAACTATTATATTTTGTAAAATTACTTTATTTTCCTAATTTATTAAATATTTCCAGATAGTTTATTTAAAAACTCTTGAAAATCAACATTTTTTATTAAATAGTGGTTTTGTTGTTGAATATATAAGGCATAATAAAAACAAAAACTTGGTTCACACCATCTAAGACGATAAACTGATACGACTTTTCATTTCACAAATCTGATTTTAAAATAAGTTAACTAAACCTCCCATTTCGAATTGTTACATGTTTTAAATTTCATCCTGCATAATGTAAAATAAACCTGTAGCAAAATAATAAACTTACTTTCAATAATTTCAAAGTTTTTTTTCCGAAGATCATTTTTAAATATTAAAAAAAAAAGAATTTCAAATAACACCTTCGAATTATTTATCTATTTATTATTTATAATCAAATAAAAATATTATGCGGACTATAGTGATTTGTTTATCGATAAAAAATATCGATATAGTCCACGCCCTACGTTGCTTACGTATGCAAACAGCGACACCAGTGTATCGACACATGTCCAATTTGATGGTTTGCGTAATTGCAATGAACACAAACACATATCATGTAGTGTGCGTTTATAGTGACGCGATTTAATTTTGCATTTGTAGTTAAGTATACAATTGTGTGTTTTTCTTGCGCCCCCCTGATGTTGACAGAATTTTTGTTCAGGTATCAACGCGCATGGCCTCTTCAGTTGGTTGAATACTCAAAGTAACTGTTACAAATATCGGTTACAAAGAAGCTTTAATGATTTCTTAAATTTACGCGAACACTACACATTGAATAAAACTATTATTTCCGGATTTTATCGCGTTTAATTACTTTAATTTATTTTTGTCATTATCCCGACGTTTCGGGTGCTTTACAGCGCCCATGGTCCCCCCGTGACTATGGGCGCTGTAAAGCACCCGAAACGTCGGGATAATAATAAAAATAAATTAAAGTAATTAAACGCGATAAAATCCGGAAATAATAGTTTTATTCAAGAAGTTTTAATTAAAATATTTTTAGCGATTTAGCTACATTAGCAGCACTGGCGCCGTTCGCCCGCCTGGCCTGTGGCCGGTTAGTACGAGGTACGAATGCGACAGCCTTGTATGCGTCACGTCCCAAGTGTCTTGAATTATAACATAAGATAAGTATATATAATTTTTGTTAAGTTTTTATTGTGGAAGTTTAGTTTTCATTGTGAATTTTTGCTAATCATGCCTAAAAGGGTGAAGAAAACTGAGCTTAAAAATGAAACCGCGTGAGTTTGTAATTCACTTATGCGATTATTTTGAGCGTGAGTGACAAAGTGGCGGACAATTATTGCCATTTTCCCAAGCACGGCGACGTGTATTTTTTTATTATGTGCGAGCAGCTATGCAGGTCTAGGGAAAGAGACCAGTATCACTGCGACCCAAAAGATCAGTTGTGATCACTGATATGGATATAGTTCACTGCTAAGCCCTATGTATTCAATGAATAGAAGGAGTTGCTTAGCTGTGAGCAATTTCACCTTACGTACTTCTGGTCGAAGTACATAGTTTCCCAGATGAGTGTTACGTTTGCGCATTAAGGTTCCGCAATCAGTTAAGATTTGTAGAGGCGTTTTTTCCGTTATGGAACAGAACCGAAACATCCTTGAGTTGCTCAGTACCAGGATGGACATGTGCTTTTTAAGACAACAGTGTCCAGTTAGGGCTCTTGCCAGAATTCGCTATTTATTTATACTTAATCCCAGGGCTTTTGAAGCGAATTTACGATCAAAAGCCCAGATTAAGGTTTTAGAATGTTTTAAGCCTGGTGTGTCAGACCAGATATTAAGTGATTTATTGTGATAAAGAGTTTCAAGGGTCAACGGGCTAGGCTTCTTGAGATTCCACAAAATGGAGCAGGTTCAAATTGGGTGCACTTTGATCCCTCCCGTGCAAGTTTGTCGGCAAATTAGTTGCCTGCAAAAACCTCGTGACCCGGAACCCATCTTAAAACGACCCTGTTGTTACATCCCAGGGCATTTAAACGGTTTACGCAGTCTCCAACTAGCTTCGAGTTCACTAAGTTTGACCTCAGCGCTAGCAGTGCTGTTTGACTATCAGAGTTTATGTAAATTATATGGATGACGTAGTGTTTTGCAGATTGATTTCCGCACACCGAAGTATGGTGAAAATTTCTGCCTGGAAGATAGAGGTGTATCTACCCAAATTCATACTAAGTTTGAATTTGGGGCGTTTCCCGTAAATCCTAAAGCCTACGTCGAGGCCCATTTTAGACCCATCGGTATACCATATGAGGCTACAGACCTCACAGATAAACTGGCCTTTCAGCCAGTCTTCTCTGGAGTGTAATTCCGCGATTTACTTTTTATCAAAAGTGTGTAGTGGACGCAACATATCTGAGATCATGCATAAGACCGGCTATTCCTTAATTGAGTCGTGCATGGATCTCTCAATCTGTAGGAGAGCAAGCTCAGACCGCTCTGGGCGTTAATCGTATACAAACTAGCCCTCGCCTTCTTGTCTAGATAAAGATTAAGGGGCGTTAGGCATAGAAGTGCATTAAGAGCCGCTCTATGCGATGATCGCATAGCTCCAGTTGCAATTAAGCAGGCAGTCCTTTGTAGAGTATTTAGTCTGTCCACAGTCGTCTTTGAGTATTAAACCAAAGGAGACGGCATCGCAAGGCATACCCCTCTGTAAAAGGTAGGAGAGTTCGACTCATACCCGTTATATAAAAGTAGTTGCTCCGCGTCGTGCGCCATTCCGAAGTGATCGTGCCAGTAAATCGAGCTCCGACAAAATGCCGAATTGCAGTGTATTTGCATGAAAAGAACAATCAAAAACATGAAATATATAAAAGAACAACGTGACTTTTCAACTATGAGTATTTTTAACATAATATTAAAGTAAATTTATATTAAAACCCGTACTTTCTGAATATTTTCGTCCAATACCAAGTGCCATAGTTCATAAAGGGAAAAATAATATATTTTTAAATTAATATAATTTACTACACAAGTTAAATATATTAACAAAAATATATTTCGTAATAACTAAATCGGTT
This sequence comes from Parnassius smintheus behrii, assembly GCA_036936625.1. NCBI lineage: Eukaryota > Metazoa > Arthropoda > Insecta > Lepidoptera > Papilionidae > Parnassius > Parnassius smintheus. The sequence continues at coordinate 20,262,321 of JAUPFT010000024.1, read as the reverse complement.
TGTGATGAGTAATAATCATTACATACAGATGTGTAGTGGATTTTGTTAAATGATTTATATATTCAGCTCAATTTCAAGACGATACTGAATATTATATCACTAAATATAATCGATAACTAGTATTTATCAAAATATTATACAAAATAAAGGCCAAATAAGTCAAATTGAAACCAGCTACCTCGCAGCAAAAGTGTACAATTTTTATAAAAATAAACTGGTATCACTGCAACCGAAAGTATTGCACTATAGTGATGAACGCCACAACTCTCTGACTTGATTAACGCCACAATTCTCTGACTTGATTATCACGAATTTTATGTTGGCAAAAAATAAATATTCGAAACAAAATATGTCAAAGTTAGATAACGTCAAAATTTTCAAAGTTAGAAGGTTTACTAGTATTTATCAGAAATAACTCAATCCCGAAAGTTTTAATTACGAATCAACAAACATGCGAATAGTCTTTCAGTCGAAAATAAATTCCATTTTCGATGTAAACTTGTAGTGATTTTTATTATGATAATTAATTAAGTTTACAAATATTGAAAATGGATTGAAATTGTTTTATTCATTTTCTTATTAATAATTATATTGTTTGAGCTTTAACTTAATGTTATATAAATAATTAATAATAATAAATAGCTTAAGTACAGTCTTATAAGTTAATAGTTATTTTGTAATGGAGATTATTTTATCGGCTTACGGTACTTCTTATTTCGTTACAATAATTTTTCTGAAATATTGATTTTTATGGATGAACGGTAATTCACCTGTTTGTATTTCGGTATAGTTTCGTAGATGTATTCAGAAAATGCGATAATACTCAAGGTAACCTATGTAACTACCATAAAAAATTAATGCACCACATAATAAGAAATAAAATTAAAACAGAAGACGAGTTTCATGTATTACATGTGAGATATCATGAAAGGGGTATTTCGCGGGCTTCATAGCCTAGATAAGATCAATTTACCTATCGTGGCAACTTCGGTATCCCGTGAGCGGTTATTTTCAGAGGCTGGATCTATAATCACCCAGTAGAGAAACCACTTACTAGGCACCAGGTTGTCAAAATTGTTATTTTAAAATTCAACTCGAAAGAAATAAACGTAAAAGTAAAAAAAATATTTAATTAATTCTTGTTCTCTGATAATTATTCGATAAAATTAAATGTGTAAAAATAAATAGTGTAAAACTTCCTAAAATAACATAAATATAATGTTTGATTATTATACTTCTTTGTTTCATTTCTGCCCAAAATTTTTATTTATTCCTTATGTATATATTTAAATGATGATAAAAAACCTCGAAACAATCAATAACATAAGCTTCGATGTTTTTAATGAGCGATGTTGCATCCTATTGATGTGCTTACTTGGAAATATTACGACTCGAGTTAACTTAAGTTCAAATTCACACAACTCGAACTAAACTCTAGTTATGCAACTAGAGTTAGCAGGACGAAACACAGTAAATGATTTGTTACAATTACTTTAAAAATATCGATTCAATAAATATATATATATATACATTTTTCACTGACTGAGTAAGAGCGTAAAATCAGAGTAGTGTAATAAATAACTGACGTCTCTAACTAGGGGCCACGCCCACCCGTCATTTAGGGCCCTGATTCAGGGTGGTGTAATAGGGGCATTAGTTATCTGTGGCCACAACTTTAGCTATCGAAAAGTTAATTAACCATGCGGGTTTGTCTGCCGATCCGGTTTGTAGTTTTTATTTAGATTTTACAATAAAGTATTACAAAAAGTAATAAATTTTTCTATTATTGTTTTGTTTTTACAGATTTTCAAGAACTCCTCTTAGATTACCTCTTAGATCCTCTTTAGATTCTAGCTTGTAGAAACCATGCATCTTGGATACCTACACGGACTAGCACCATTTGCTCCGAACATTTTGAAAAATCATATTGCATACCCCAAAGCTTACAATAAAAGATGGTTAGCTGACACTGCAGTACCAACCTTGAACTTGTGGGAGGTAATGTTTGGCTGTAATTATATTTGGATTAAATATTTTTATTATTAACCTCTTGCAAGAATGGTTCTCATGCAATTTATTAACTATTAATGTATCAAAAACTATGTCATCTTTTCCGCTAAAAACAAAAATACACCAGACTTTTCGCCTTTCACAATAAATAATGCACATATAAATAAAGCAAATAAGGAAAAATACCTAGGACTTATATTAGATAACAGGTTGACGTGGAAGCCACACATTCAGATAATAAATTCTAAATTTTCTTCTTTTTTAGGAAATGTGCGAAATATAGTAGGATATCTCCCACTAAATGTTCCATATATTTTATATAATACACTTGTTAAACCACATATTGACTATTTAATCGAGGTGTGGGGAACAGCATACAAAACAAATTTACGTAGACTGCAAACTACCCAAAACAAATTAATCAAGGTACTTTTTAATTATAAATATTTGAAACCATCTAATATTATATATAGGTAAAGAAACCAAAAAACCAAATTATTAAATATATCACAAATATATCGATATAACACTTGCATATCAATACGTAAAATACTTAAAAACGACATTCATTCGCCAATATTGTTTAAAAAAATATAGATTTACACAATCGTAACCTTAGACGTGCCCATGATATATACATACAAAAAGTTAGAACAGAGTATTGTAAGAAAAATATAATGTTTGACGGTGCAAAACTGTATAACACTTTACCTAAAAATATAAAAGAATCAAAAACGTTATCTTTATTTAAAAACTTATTGAAATGCCATATTTTGGAAAATTAACCAAAAAAAAACAAGATAAAATTGAATCTAACTTAGTTTGTACGTACCCTTATTTCTGTTTCGGTTGCATTAATTGTACCGTCATTACAAATTATGCGCGATGTTCAAACCTATGTTCACTCTTCTTTTAATTATTTACGTTTTACCCACATATTTTGTATGCTTGTAATGGATTCCTTTATTATTGTTTGTAAATTTTTTAATACCTTCGACACCAATATTATTCTAATATATATATATATATATATATATATATATATATATATATATATATATATATATATATATATATATATATATATATACACCACCACTGCGAGTACGAGCCAACACTTAGGCCAAGAAAAATTAAACTGAAAAATACCTTGACATAAAAACAATAGCATAAATAGGCTTCACAAGTTTTCAAGAAATACTTTGCCCTAACACTTAACTATTACTCACCAAAAGCCTGTAAAAAAATGTACGTAAAACTTTTGGAACATGTTTGCCTCCACCACGGACATTGACTAAGTGGTACACTACCGTCGATCGCCGACCAGGGCTTACTCAAGAAGCGCTGACGACATTAAAATTGAGAGCGGAGAGTAACCCTGATAAAATTTATTGTTCCTTGGTCATGGATGAAATGGAAATTAAGCAATTGACGGAATACTATGCTAGCAGCCAATTATGTATATAACCAAAATGTCTTTTAGAACTTGCATGGGTACTCCGTCAATTGTTTTGTTTTCATTTCGTCTATCACTAATACACAATACAATTTCTTGTCAGGGTTACTCTCTAGTCTAAGTTTTAAAACAGTTAACGCTTTTTTTGTGCAGCCAAATCGGCCATCAATTTTACTATGCCACTTTGTTATAGTACGTGATGAAGGCAGACAAATTTCAAAACTTTTGATATTTCGCTCACATCGTTAAGCTTTTGTAGAATAGTAATGTAAAGTTAATGTTAAACATCTTTCTGGGTAATACTTAGCCCTAGGTAGATGTCCCGTTTTATTTTTAAGCAGTTGTCTGTTTAAAGTTCACTTTATTCAACAATTATCTAGGCTGTTTGAAGGTCGATGCAAAGCCATAAAGCGGAGCTAGTATAGACTATTTAGAACCATTTGAACCCAACTTGTCTTAGACGAAGTGCGACTATTATATTTTTATCAAGCTTTAATGATTTTTGATGACAAACTCACAATTTTGGAGTTAGCTGAAAATTGTGGCCAGTTTGAAATACAAATTATTTCCTTTTTATTTTATTTTATTGAAGTAATGTGTAAACAGGCTAATGTAACATGATTCAGGCATCTGTGTCATGAAATAAGTTTTTTACAGATATTTGAGGTCAATAATTTATTTAAAGATTGAGGAAAGCTGTTATTTGACGGCATTAAAAAAATACGGGTGGTGTTGTTTTCGTTCAAACATTTTTTAAAACATGCCTAGTTATTGTTCTTTCTTTTGAGGCATTAACGACGCGGATAGCTCACAAATCACAGGATCTCCTAGGTGTGCGTTGTTTGTACTTAGCAGTGGCTGCATAATTATAACCGCCGGTACGACATACTCCGCCGATCGTTGAGTTCGTTTACTCCGTTAGGCGTCGAGGTCACCGGCTCCTAGGTAGATTTTTAGGCGCTCTAAAACGATTTTACAGTGCCTAGTCGAGTTTTTTAGTACCACCATTTGCACTTACCCCAACCCTTTCATTAGGAAAGGGGTAGGCAGTGCCCCAATGCCAAAGCTAACATCTTGTATCACCCCTACCATCGCGTCGCGCATCACAGCCTGTCGTCGTTGGTAACACAGATAGGGCCCAAAGAATACGTTGAACACTTCACAGTAGGTAGACTATTAGCGATGTGTCGGACAAGGGGGAGCCACCCCCTCCGCAGACTAGAAAACCACCGGACTATAAAGGGATTTTGGACCGACCATTATTAGTTAGGGACCTTGCGAACCCGGAACGCTCTAGAATAGTGCCGTCCTTTTCGCAGATTCCGACTAGGAAGCCCGTTTCGTAGCGCATTAAGCCCGCACCGGGCGTCGCGCTCACGCCGGCCGTGTCTGAGCACACGGTTAGGCAGGAACCGTCGCCCCAACTGCAGCGGGCGAAGAAAACGGCCAGATGCTACACCCCTCCGGAGACCGAGGCCTCTTTATTTGAAAAGAGGCAACGGATAGGTTCCAACCCGATGTACCAACATCATCCTGGGAAGATGAAGAGCGCCATCAAGCGGCAACGAAGAGGGTGCACAAGTCACCGCCGAAGTCGCCATCATAAATCATAAATTTTTATTTGCAAGAATCACGGTATAAAAAGATCTTACAATTTGTCTAGTGCAATCGTGTTTCGCTAACAATGGTAAATAGCATGCAAATACAGAATCAACAATATTAATTATTAATTACTGTCTAAAAAATCTTTTACGTCATAATAACATTCGGTTTTTAACCAATTAAACAAATGTTTCTTAAATAATCTTTCACATAATAATTTAAATTCATTAGGTAGTTTATTAAATATTTTTATACACATATTTAGGCAACTTTTGTTGTATTTAACGATTCTAGGAATAACATCTAGAACTAGTTTTTCTGGGTCACGTCGGTTTCGGGGATATATATCACGCGCTTTAATAAACAATGACTTATTTTTAAAGACAAACATACTTACTTCATAAATGTATAGTAACGGGAGGGGTAATATACCAAGTCTCTTAAATACTGGTTTACAGAAAACATCTGGTGACATCCCGCACATTGCACGAATACATTCTTTTTAGGCAACGAATGCCCTATTTCGGTCAGTACTATTACCCCATATTATGATTCTCTATTTGTTCTTTCCAATTTATATCTTCATCTAACGTTACTCCCAGAAATTTTGTACATGTAAGTTTTTTTAGTTTTGGTATATTAAGTTTAATATTATGATTTGAATTGATAGATTTATTAAATTGTATGTAATGAGATTTATCTAAATTAATTTTCATTATTTACGTCAAGCCATTCTATTAATTTGTCAATTGAATCACATCTTCATGATTCCTAATTGTATTATTATTTTTATTACTAGTCACAATAATTGAAATGTCATCAGCGTATAAAACACATTTATGATTCGTAATGTCAACAATATCATTAATATATAATAGTAAAAGAATCGGTCCTAATATACTTCCTTGCGGAACGCCAAATTTATTATATTTATATCCAGATGAATGAGATGTTAAGTTACTGTCTTTATCTATTTTATCATAATTAAATATGACGATAACCACTGAAGTATTGGTCCTCTGATCCCAATTGTCTCTAATTTTTGCAATAATTCACCACCACAACCTCCCCGCTCAATATCACCGGACCGGCGTAGCTATGACTCGGCCCAGTATGAGCAGGGAGATGAGGAGTCATACAGCTCCTCCACCACATATGCGACCCTTGCAGCATCCGCCGGCTGATCGTCGCCGGTGCAAACCACCAATCCGTCCGGGCTTCCACAAGATGATGGATAACGGCCCTCTACCAGCTATGCCCATATGGTAGCAGCACAAGCAGTGCCACGACCGCAAGCGGTGGTAGAGCCTGCAGACAAGTCTGCAGACCAGGAGAAGGCTAGATACCCGCCCCTAGTGGCTGAATGCGTCCCGGATTGGACGAGGCATTTTGAGGAGCTCAACAGAAAGTTGGGCCACCCTCCAAATGTCCGTCCGTTCGGGAAAGGAGTTCGATTTACCCCGGAGAGCGCCGACGAGTTCCGTACCATCCAACGGTACATGGTCGAGTTCTCGAAGGAGATACCATCATTGTCGTGGTACTGTTACACCACGGAGGAGGAAAAGCCCACTAAAGTGGGCATCCGGGGACACGGATACCAAAACGATAGAGGAGGCTATCAGGGCAAAAGGCCCAATTAAATACGTCAAGGCAATACCACCATGTAGGGGCAGATCTGGATGCCTCTACTTTGCCCAACTGGATTAACTGAGCCTGGAACAGCTCCAGGATCTATACAAAACCAACGAGCTCCTCTACATGAGAGGGGTCGTCATCGAGGCCTGGCAGAGGAAAGCAGGACCAGCACAATGCCACCGCTGCCAGGCTTTCGGGCACGCCTCCGCCAACTGCTTCAGGCCAGTAAAGCGCGTACGCTGTGCCGGGGATCATATTACAAGCCTTTGTCCTCGGGGTAGGGAAGAAGAACCGAAGTGTGCCAACTGGGGCAAAAAAAAACACGGCAAACGATCGCCACTGCCCAGTCCTGAGGACTGCTAAGAGGCAGGGTATCACCTTGCCGGGACTACTCCCGGAGGACCCGAAAAGGATCCCCCAGAGTCGCCCAAGAGCGGTAACTATCCAAGAGGACGGGTGGGCTACCGTAACAGGGAAGGGTAGGCAACCAGCCACCACCCCCCCACCCGCAACACCTATGGAAACGGTGGAACCCGAAGAAGCGAGGGCAACCACCGGGGCGACTCTACAGCCCCCCGCTAATGCCGCCACAGAGCGGCAGCCCTCAAGAAGGAGGAAGCGGACAAGGAGCAAAAAGAAGTCGCAGCCTCCTCAGGCTGTTACCTCTACCCCGACACCAGCAGGACCGGTAGCCTCATAGGCGCAGGTTACTAGCGAAGCACCAAAGAAGAGAGTGGGTAGAGTGCCAGAAAGGGCTCTATCAGAAAATAGAGCCCGCTCTACACATAGAGCGCGCTCTACCACAAGCCAAGAGCGTAAGATCAAGACCAACGCCCGAGATCAGTGCCAACGCCTTCAGAAAGGAGAACACCCACAGCCGGCTTCGAGACAGCAAACGCCATCCAACGTTTGGTTGGCATTGCTATCGAGGTCGGCAGTTAAGTCCTGGCCGACATAAGAGCCGGGACAGATCCCATCACGGTGGTTATGAAGGCGCTGGCAAACCTCCTGGTCCGTCATCATAGAGGAGAGTAACCTGCGCCTCCTCTATTGGAACCCGGACGGAATATAGCAGAAGCTGCATGAACTCACAGTCGCCCAACAACAAGACATCCAAATCATCTTGCTGGGAGAGACAAAATTAAATACAAACACGCATTTAAAGCTGCCGAATTACCACATATACAAGAGAGATCATCCTTGGCCTAAAGGCGGTGCCTACGCCGCCCAGAACATTCAAGACACGTATCGACTGGAGGCTCTACTATCAACAGCTGCAGGAGAGACCTCCAGTCCACCATCCCATAAGCACAGTGGAGGACGTAGAGGCCGCTGCAACCAGATTAACCAAGAACATCCAGGAGGCCCTCCATGCGGCCTCTACGATCGTCCCGGTCACAGCAAGGCGAGACGATCTGCCGCGAGAGATATGCGTGCAGATCAGGCGCAAGAGAGCGTTGGGGAAGCTCTGGGCGCGTACTCGCTGCCCTAGATTGAAAACTCAACTCAACACCGGAGGAACCGTCGGTTGCAGTCCAGGCCTACAGTGGAAAGGCCCGGGAGCGACGCATATGGTTGCTCTACAAACTGAACCGACTGTTGAACAAAGCCAGATCTCCGGTTTGCCCCTTGCTGACCAACAGCGCGGGTGAACATTGCTATCATGCCAAGGGCAGAGCGGATATCCTAGTTGAGCACTTCGAGGAGCAATTTATGCCGAACACAGCAAGTGCGGAATTCATGGAGCTTCATGCCCTGAAGGAGAGTTGCGTACAGGAGTTCCTATCGTCGCCCACGCCACCGCTTTCAGGAGAGTGATTCATCTCCCCCGCTGAACTGCGGAAGACAGTAACCCGCCTGCAACCGAGGAAGGTGCCTGGGCACGATGGGATTACCAACGCTGCACTCCGACAGCTGCCCAATAGAGTCCTTGTAGAGCTTGGTCGACTATACAATGGGATACTGCGGACATCCCACTTCCCGGAGGACTGAAAGAAAGGCAAAGTGATCGTCTTGCCGAAACCCGGGAAGGACAGGCGTAGAGCTGCCAGCTACAGGCCCATCACGCTATTACCGCACATAGCTAAACTGTTAGAAAGATTGCCGCTGAGACGTCTCCGTCCGTGCATCCAACTTCGGGCGGAGCAGCACGGATTCAGGAGGGGTCACTCGACAGTCACAACTGACTAGAGTGCTGCACCTGCTTGCGGCAGAATACAACCGTGGCCGCATATCGTCGGGCGCCTTTCTCGATATCGAGAAGGCGTTCTGCAGGGTGTGGTACTCAGGATTACTTTATAACCTGCATGAACAGACCAGTGTCCCTCTTGCTGTGTTGCGGCTAATGGCGTCTTTCCTGGAAGACAGGAAGTTCTACGTCTGCGTAGAGGACGCCGAGTCCGCAACCAGATCCATCAGAGCCGGCGTTCCACAGGGTAGCTGTTTGTCTCCAGTCCTGTACGCGGCTTACACCAACGACATCTCAACACTGACAGGAAGGCTGCAAGAGTGGGAGGACTACATGGAGCTGGCGTTATGTGCGGACGATAACACCTATTTTACCTCGTCCAGAAGAGCCCACATTGCCACTGCCAGAATGCAGCGTCTGCTTGACCTGTTGCCACCATGGTTGGACGAATGGAGGATGGTCGTCAACGTTGGTAAGAAGACCGCTCTGCTTACTTGCCGTCTCAGAAATCTACCACCTCCGCTGATCCTCAATGGCCAGAAGATCGCGTACAAGAAGGTCGTGACCTACCTTGGGTGCCGGATTGACAAGACGCTGCGCATGACCGCGCACGTCGACTTCGTCGTCCGTAGAGCCAGATGTGCGCGGAAGACGCTCTTGCCAGTCCTGGCATCCAAGTTGCCAACCAAGACTAAGCTCAAATTGTACAAAATGTACATTTGTACCATAATTACTTACGCTGCTCCGGCCAGGTACGCGCTTCTTAGCGACCCTCTGAGGCGGCGACTGCAGACCCAGCAGAACCTGACATTAAGGACGATCGTCGGAGCAGGTCGCTACGTCCGGAATGACGTCATAGCGGCCGATCTGAAAGTCGAGACCATCACAGACTTCGTGGTCCGGCTGGCGCGCGGCATGTTCGGCTGCGCCGACAACGGGCTACATGAACACCTCAACAGCTTTGCGCCGCTGCACACACGGCCCCCGGATGGGCGACCTTATCCAAGATAACTCCTCTCTATATAGATTAGAGAGTCGAGTAAAACCCACAATGCCCAGATAGGCCAACTTCGACCTCAACTGATAACCTCCTTTTTTCCGTAGTTTAACCGACTACGGGAAAAATTCTGACTGCGGACTAATCCGCCGAAACCAGCCATGCCTAGAAAAGGCTCCCAGGACTGGCCCATAGCTGTGGGCCATGAGGAAGATCCGGGCAATGGGGGCATACCCCGAGGCCCGAGACCTGCAAGGCATAGGAATGCCTTGTAGACGACAACAGCGCCATCATTGTATCGAAACGTGTACAATTTGATGGTATGCGCTTCTTAGAGACCCTCGCGACGCGATGAACACAAACCCAAATGCTGTAGTGTGCGTTTATGTTGACAGAATTTTTGTTTAGGAATTAACACGCATGGCCTCTCCAGTTGGTTGAATACTCAAAGGCAATCGTCTTTTGGTTGGCCTTGTTACACCAGACAATAGAGGCGTAGGTAAGAATCGGCCTCACTATGCTGTTGCTGCTGTACAGCCATAGGACCATACTGGGACGCAAGCCCCAGTTGTTCCCGACCAAACGACTGCACGTACCTAAAGCAATTTTTGCCTTATTGCATACGTTGCTAAGGTGAGAGTTCCAAGTTAGTTTTTGGTCGATTGTTACGCCCAAGTACTTAACTTCCGTGGAAAATGGTACTTCTTTACCTTTAAGTTATGGTTGGACTAATTTGTCCTACCGTCTCTTTTTGGTAAAGGGTATTATAACCGTTTTATCAGCTTAGTTTTTAGCATTAACTGATAAACTGTTATCCCTACACCTGTTATTTATGGTGTTTAGGGCTATTTGTATTATTGACGATAAAGTACTTTGACAAAAGCCCCTTGAAATGATCACAAGGTCATCAGCATAACCCAGTGTATCAATACGTAGGTCTGCCATTTTGTACAATAGTTGGTCAACCGCAAGAGTCGAAAGAAGGGGTGAAAAACACCTCCTTGTGGGCAGCCCTTGTAGTTGCAATCTCAATCGAAGTTTGAAACAGCGCCAAACAGCCATTCTGTTTGAGAGCATCGACTTTACTCATCTGATGGTTGTGGGGTCAACATTTTTAGATGTCAGGCCCCCAATCAGCAGTGATGTGGGGCTACTGTCGAAGGCGCCTTCAATATTTAGAAAGGCACAAATAACTATTTCTTTATCCTCCAGTGCTTTTTCGACCCTGTCAATGACACTGATCAGGGCTGTTTCCGTAGATTAGCCTCTGCGGTAAGCATGCTGGTTGTAATGTATGGGCCTCGTAGCTAGAGCTATATCCCTTAAGACATTGGAAATGGTTATATCTATATATAACCTTTTCCAATGTCTTGAGGAGAAAGGAAGATAGGCTTATATATCTAAAGGACTTTGTTAAAGCGTAGTCCTTTCTACTAGCCTTAGGTGTAAACAGAACCTTGACAATCGTCCATCTAGAATATTCTAGAATATATCCCCATGCAAAATTTGCTCTGAAGATTTTTACCAGATAAGGAAGAAGGATGTCGATACCCCTCTGTAGTTGGATGGAAATTATACCATCTTCCCCGCTTGATTTAAATGGTTTAAAGGAATCAACAGCCCACTGCACCAGGTTTGGCCTTATTATCTTTGCAGCCCTATACCAATCCTCATTACAAGGCCTTCGTAGGGCTCTGCAATAATTCAAGGCTGAAATCTTGTGTGACTCCAATGTTTCTGTTTCACTATTAGTGAAGTTACCATCAGGCTTTTCAAAAAGTCCGATCTGATTTGGTTTAGCTTTCGATAGCATTTTGTGTAGTCTTGCACTGCGAGGCAATGACTCAACTTCTTCGGATAGCTTCTTTCACGATGCTCTCTTGGTTTTCCTAATTTCTTTATTACATTCAGTTAGGGCTGCGCTATAAACATCCCACTCCTTTGTTTTCTTAGCCCTATTAAATAGTTTCCTGGGCTTTTCCCTAAGTTCTTTTAGCTTATTATTCCGCCAAGACACTTTTCGTGTTGAGTTTTTGGTTTTGAAGGGGCAACTGTCCTCGAAGGCTTCACGTATACCTACGGTTATTGTCTCCGTTGCTAACTCCAGACCTTCAATCGTTTTGATGCTTTTGGGATACGTTTCCTAATTCCTCCTTAGGCTATCTCTTTAGATATCCCAGGAGGTTTATACTTTTGGATCCCTAAAAGTAACGTTTTCATTGGTTGGTGATGCTCCAATCACAAACTTAATGTGCTTGTGATCAGACATCAAGTTTTTGCTACTAACGTGCCAGTCATTTATCCACCTGGACATGTTATTGGTAGCAAAGGTTATGTCTAATACTTTTTGCCTAGCATGCGTTACAAAGGTTGGTGCACAACCTAAGTTTAGGCTTACCAGGCGGATGGAGATGAGAAAATCATAAAGTGACTCACCTCTTTCGTTGATATTGGTGCTTCCCAAGGCTGTGTGGTGAGCATTAGCATCATAACCCACCATAAGTTCGGCGTTGTGTTTTCGGGGAACTCCGCCACTCGCTCTAACTCGATGGTAGGATCTGCGTTCTCTCCGGGAAGATAGGCTGATAGGCTGAGCAAATGATTACTCTGGCCCTGTGCGCATCCCTTGAGATTTATGAAGGCTGTAACCAGGTCATCATTGCAGTACTCTGGAACAGCTAAAAGTTCAATATTTTCAATATAAATTATACAAGCTCTGGGTCTACTGCCTTTAGTATTGACAAGAATCTTACCGGCAGCTGCCAATCCCAGAACTTGACCGTTGGCCACCCAAGGCTCTTGTATAAAGGCAAGGTCAATGTTGTCCTCTGCAAAGCAAACCTCAATCACGACAGAAGCAGCTGCTGCATGGTGAAGATTTGCGGACCCTTGACCCTTGGGTTTAGCCATTATGGGCGTGGGTGGGGGGGGGGGGGCTTTTCCGCCGGTCGAGGATGAGGACATCTTTTACTTGCGCACTTGACCCCGCTTTACCTTTCGTCAAACCGCTCCCACATCCCCTCCCTCCAGGCCTGGACGACACCAGCGGAGGCCGTCAGACCGAGGCGAAATGTGCGCCTTGGGTCTTCGTTACTCTCACCGGTGGCGTTCCAGCCTCACTCCGAGAGGTGGATGGCTCGGGGGATTGGAGGTGGGGCGTTTCGGTCTCCATTGCCACGTCAGAGCCTCCCCTGACTTTAAAAGTTACCATCTTGCCAAGCTAAGGACGACTCTGCCGCCTGCCTTCCGAAGAACCGTTGCCGACGGGTCGTCCAGAGAAAGGTTAATAAGAACCCATTCTCCTCGTCCCTACGGTGAAGGATTCACCAGAGCTCAGTATAGAGCCCTTCATTTTGTGCCCTCAACAGCACAGCCACCTCGTCTGGAGAGTCGGCTTCGCCACGGGGCGAGTAGGTAATGCCCAGCTGAGGCTTAGGAAGTTCGCCCTCGGGTATTACCGAGAGCTCTGCCTTCTGCCAGGGCTTCAGTTTTCCGATTTCACCCCAAATCCAGTCCTAACTTGCCTTATTCAGGAACGTTACCAGTATCCAACCTGGCTGGTGGGTAAACCCGAAAATTTTGGATCCATTCCTGGTTGCGTCCCACACGCCGTCTAGCGATGGCCTGTGTTAGTGGCCCAGCCGCATCTGCTCCACACTCATAGGATTCGAATTCCTATACGCACTGAGCCTGCAACGGCACTGAAGCTGAGCTTCTTCTCCCCCGTTGCCAGCTTCACAGACTTCCTGGGCTGGTCTTTGGGGGACTCCTCCTCCTCCTCCGACCGACTGCATTTTTTCACCTTCGTAACTGGGAGAGGCTTGGGCAGAGGAATTTCGTCCCAGGGCAAGAAAATAAAAGCAGTTTCTGGCAGAGAGAGAGAGAGGGCCTTTTCGGCTCCTATCTCAGCTGTTATCAGCCTTCGGTACCTTTTCCATGCTGCCCCATTAAGCTTATAAGGTCTAGCGAACTTTTTCTTTTCCCCTCCCTGGTTCTTTTCCGATTGTGGTTTGGCTGCAGACTTGCCCTCCGCTTCACGGCTCGTCCCAGGTTGGGGCGCAATATTGCAAGGTGTTGGTGAGGCTAAAAGAGCCTCTTCCAAATCTACAGCTAGTTCCATTAAAGGAGATTTCTCAATATTTTTTTTCATAATGTCGGTTTTCGTCCATTTTGTTTCCACGATTAGCTAGGGAAATACTCGGTCACCCCCGGCAGAGCCCCGCATGCTGAGGAAAGGGCTAAAATACTACCCGAATCGCCCTAGTCTTGGGTAGGCACCTTTTGCGACTGGACTCCCTCTAACCACGCATCCATCGGCACGGTACGCGTGACACCATGGATTGGGTTAGGATAGGAAAAGGGGGTGGGATAAAAGATCTATTGATGATACTATTGAACTAGACCAACAGGCGGCAATCACGTGAAGGAGAACTCCTCAGACTTGCAAAACTGCTCGCCGGACGGGAGAGTAGAATAGGTGTTAATCTAGTCCTATTTATAATATCAAAAAATTTAGGAGTAGACTAACCCCCGCCCGCGGAGACGTGTAGCTGACGTTTTGGGAATTGGATAAGCTACTGTAACACGTATATCGCCTGAAAAATTTAGCAAAGAAAGTGATGAGGAGAATAAGCTGTCGACTCCTAATAAGAAAACGAAGGTGTATCGATACCGAATCTACAGTCGATATTGACAATTTTCAATGTGCGACTATACGAAACCACATTTATGGGTATTATTCAAGGAAAGAGTTACCCACACTTGACAAGTTGCTGGGAACATTAAGATAAGGATAAGTTAGTTTATATGACGGTGGTCCAACCTCGCTGTCAAAACTATTAAAAAAAATTGGTTTTCATTACCAAAAATCAAACAATCGCAAGATCCTTATGGAAAAAACAACATAGCACTCAAAAGATTTGATTTTTTTAAGAAAAGCTAAAAATATTTCTGATTGGGAGAAGATTGCGTTTTTAGACGAAACGTGGTTGAATGCCAATCACATTGTGAAAAAACATACAACGATGATACGGCTCAATCATCCACAAAAGGACCAGAAGGAAAGGGGGAGAGGCTAAAAATTTGCGCGCAGGTACCGCCAAAGGTTTTGTGTTAAACTGTTTACTGGCATTTAAATCCAAAAAAAAAACTAATGAATACTACAAACAGATGAACTTCGAAACTTTTTCAGAATAGTTCAATAAAATGATGGACAACCTGGACGGTCCTCATATAATAATAATGGATAATGTATCCTACCACTCCACACAGCAGCAGACAAGGCTCTGACGAAAAAAAAAAGCCAATATAATAGAGTGCCTCATAAAGAAGGGCGTAAAAGCCGCTATGACAATACTCAAGTGCGAACTGCTTGGGCTGGTGGCCACACACAAACCAATTGAGCCAGGGTATTTTATTTATTAAATATTATAACATATTTGCAGTCAATAATTTTTATTGCATCAAATAGTATTACTTTATTCATCACTTATTTTTTTTGAAAAGGACGAAGAGAGAACGAAATGTGAAATATGGGTAAATCAGGAATGTCTAGAACAGGTAAATGAAATTGTATACTTGGGGAGTGCTTTCAGCCGGGATGGAAGATGTGATTTGGATGTGGATAGGCGTGTCGCTGCCGGAAACAAAGTCAATGGTGCCCTGAATGCATTAGTAAAAAGGCAAGGCGTGGTGAAGAGTGCACGCCTTGCAATACATAACGCAGTGTTGGTACCGACTTTGTTATATGGCAGCGAAACCTGGGTATGCCAGAAGAAGCATAAAAGCAAGTTGAATGCAGTGGAGATGCGATCTCTTCGTAAAATGTGTGGCGTTACCATAGCCGACCGAAAGCGAAACGAAGAGATTCGCAATATGGCAGGATTGAAAGATGACCTTATCACAAAAATTGATAGGGGCGTACTCCAATGGTTTGGGCACGTTGAACGAATGAGTGAAGACCGAATGGTGAAGAAAATATATAGAGCGAAAGTTAATATTAAAAGGTGTCGAGGTAGACCGAGACTAACTTTCGAAGACCATGTGAGCAAATTGCTCGAAGAGGGGAGGGTCAAGAGTATTCGGATACCTAGACGTGCATGTATGAAGAAGTTAATGAACCTGAAAGAAGCGAAAGAGGTATGTAAGGATCGTGACACTTGGCGATCTGTTCTCTCTGGCTACCCCGTTAGGGATTGTGCGTGAAGATAAGTAAGTAAGTAAGTAAGTTATTCATCACTTATTTCATTCACAGGACATGCAGCACGCAATAACACATCTTCTCCCTTCATCGCAAACAAAATGCTGCGTTTGTTGGAAGAAGCTTGTGGTCAAGTGACCGCTGAAAACTGGGTGAATGTTGATCGACACGTGAAAAAAGTTTTGTCTGACTGCGTGATGTGAACTTCGACAATTGCGTTGAAAACGAATTAATAATTCAAGTTGTAGATGATGACACAATTTCTGATAACGACTCCGACGATGAAAATCTCTCTTGTGCTTATCTTCCCGATTAGAAACTATGTTTTAAAAAGAAAACTTTATTTTATTTTTCAACCTTGATTTTAATTCAATATTATATGAGTAATATAACCCATTGTCGCTTACTTACCCAGTGTGTCTGTATGTCTGTCTGTATGTGTGTTTATATGTCTAGTGCAATAAAGTTGATTGATGAATGAATTAATTTATTTTGAATAGTTTAAAACATGTATGTTTTAAACTATTCAAAATAAATTACTAACGCAATTATTAACGCAAATTCATACCATTTCATCACAGTTACAAGTACCTATAGAAAAGCCACACAATACCGTGCGTCGAAAAAAGTGTAACCACTATCTAACCGCGACGACGTAGCTTTGAAATTACTAAACATTTTAATTAAACATATATCTATCTCACTTACACAGGTTGCGAAAACAATACCGTCACTGAGATAAGATAAAGATAGACACACAAACATGCAATGACGAGTTGGTGCGGCTTATTATATGAAATTTTACCCAAAATCCATATCCATACTAATATTATAGTCATAGTCATAGTCATAGTCTTTATGCGATTATATCTATAAATTATTATATCTATAAATGCGAAAGTGTGTTTGTTTGTTTGTTTGTCCTTCTTTCACGTCGCAACAGAGCGTCGGCATGGCATGAATTTTGGTATGGGGATAGTTCGGTGGCTGTAGAGTGACTTAGACTACTCTTTTGTATAGCCCGTCCAGTGCAATTGTATTAGAGGTCAGTGTTTTCAAGTCTCAAATTTATAAATGAATTTATAAATTTGAATTTGGAATTCCTAACCAAAGAGCAGATATTTGAGATCAAATTGGTCAGTACGACAAAACGCTAATTACATATGTAAGGACCCAAGGATATATACATATATATATATATATATATATATATATATATATATATATATATATATATATATATATATATATATATATAGTACCTGGTTGACCGAGCTTTGCTCGGTATTTTTCGCTCGATTTTTTTTTAATTCGTGTGTTTTGGAAATTATATTTAGATACAAATTACATACTGAAATATAAATAATATTTTTTGATCTTAGCGACATAACAGAAAAAACGGAACTGGTTATTTGAATAAAAAATCATGAGTGCAATTATTTAAATTAAAATTTTCGTGTTTTTAAAAAATACTAAAAAAAGGGCTCGAAAAAATAGATTTTCTCAGTCGGTCGGTCTGGGCTCGAACCGGGGTTTTACGATTCTGTGACCGACCATTATACCAATTAAGCTATTTATAATCACTAACAATCCGTCAAAATTTACCTTCTTATTCTAACGATACTGTAGCAGTTTTCATTGCCTAAAAACACGGACAAAAAGACATTTTCTAAAAATAAATCCTAGCTAGATCGATTTATTATCCCCGAAACTCCCTGGACACTAAATTTTATAAAAATCGTAAAAACGCGATAACATCCGTAAAAGTAGTTCTAATCAATGTATAGTGTTCGCGTATATATAAGAAATTCACTGAGCTTATTCGTAGTCTGTGTACCAGACTATTAATTTCAAGTTAATTTGTAGACTTGGGCACCTTCAGAATACTTTAGAACTTGAGTTACCATTGGTTACCATCATCGAATCTCCGCTAGGTTGAGCTTTCGTCAAATCTCTCTAAAATAAGACGCATCAGCATATTGTGAAGAAAAAATCTATAAAAACGAAGATTCCGACTCACAAACAATAATAAGTGCGTTATTCCAGATAAAAGGAAGATATGGCTTAAAAGAGAACCACCCAAGCCAAAAATCTTAATAAAAAATGAAACAGTTGAACATGGAGATTACAGAACAGGAAAACGATCGCTGTATATATAAAATAGTGTCCCAGAAATATGGACAAAATAAGTGAGGCACTGCGATCACTAAGTTGTCTCAATTATTTTAGTTATTATAAATATTATAAATTTTTACACATATAAATTATTAATTATTATTGTACTATTATTTTTATATATATTTCACCATTTTTTAATGTTTTTTTCTCAAAAATTTAAAAATTACTTCGCAGATACTACTTACTGACGGCAGCGCAGCTATAAATTATACTAATTTTCAGGGACAGGCGGGCTATGCTTTAGCACGTAGCGATCGTTCTCCTGTTCTCTAACCTCCATGGTTTTGATCATAGATTTCGTAGACAGAGAAACCTATAGACAAATTGACGCCTTCTTTCCCATTCGCACACGAAAAAGATAGATTTATGCATACGTCTTGCATAGAAATGAGATAGAGCAGTGTGATTGTTTGTCCCTTTCTCCGTGCCGGTTTTTTTGTTTAGCAAACTGTAGCGATTTAAGGAGTTTACAAGTTGGTTTAAGTGGGAAAAAAGTGTTTTGTGAGCTTAAGATTGGTGAATCTTGTTCAGTTCAGTTCTTGGAACAATTAAAATTTTTATCTAAATGTGTTTAAAAGTCATAAAGATTATTGTATAACCTAAAAATTCGTTATCGTCCTTTCTCACTCGAGGCCACGCCGATCATTAGTCTATAGGTTTCTCTGTCTACGATAGATTTAGTATAAACTCCAGGTTGGAGTTTATTCTACATCTATGGTCGTCTGCTGTACCCGTAAACATGGGGGAAATTGTTGTTTTTGAAATGTTTACTACTCTTTCTGGGTACTTTATGCCTCTTTTATAAATAAAGGTTTTACAACCTGGATCATCTGTGAGGTTGTTCTTATCATAGTTGACAATGCAGTCTGGGGTGACACCTTTGACAGATTTCACATAGTTTTCGAGAAAACTATCAATTTCGTCACTTGTAATTTTGGCTCGATCACTAGAAATATTAGACGCATTGCGATTTGAAATTGCGTATTTGTATCTTAAAAGTAAGTTGCCTGCCCAATCAGTACCTGGTATATATTTTTGCCGTAGATACATACAGTCGAAGGGAAATCCCCATTCAGTTAGTATTTATATGTTCTGAATAAATGAATTTTCCTCTTCGGGAGACTCTTTCTAAGCAAAGTTGAATATCCCGCTTTATCTTGCGCGCAATTTATGTTTCTATATTTTCTACAAAGCGTGCTCTTTGGTACATCATAAATATCGGCAGCATCGGCTAACTTAAGTTTTCCAGACTGTACAGCCTCTATAGCTTTTTCCAAATTTTTTTTCGAATAATTATGTTAAAAAAGTGTAAAAGATTTACCATTTCTGCAATTAGTGTAATTTCTTTGGTAAGTACGCACCATATTTCCTAAACCGTTATATAAAATAAAAAAGAAATTTATAGCTTCCCCTTAAATTTGTACTTATTTGAGACAGCGATCTTAAACTTAGTAAAATTAAAACACACCAAAACAGGTGTTATTTGGTACAGGATTAATGGTGGTTAATATAGCGCATAGCACCATATTATATCACGCTATCTCTTCATAACGCATAGCGCGTGCTATGCAAGTAGTCGCTATGGTGCTATGACGCTATGACGCTTTGGCGCTATTCATATCAAACGGCAATTAGTTCTAGCAGCAGCGCTGTTGGGGGCAGACGTGTGACGTAAATATAATCTAGCAGCACGCTATTCATCGCGCGCGTAGCACGAACTAATTTAGTGTTAGACGTTATTTAGTTAGTGTATACTGTTTATTTATAAGTGATCGAAAACACAGTTGTCTGCTACAACAGTAGCCTAACTAATCTTTTTAAATGTAAATAATATATATATATATATATATATATATATATATATATATATATATATATATATATATATATATATATATATATATATATATATATATATATATATATAATGGATTTTTGTATATACAATCAATAAACTTTTAAATGCACCTTTGATTTATAATTTATATTAAGGTTAAAATAACGTTTACATCAATTATAATAAAAAGTGATTAATTTTATTTTATTTTAAAAAGTACAGTCCTTAAAAATATTTTTAGGATTATTGTGGTAACACATAATGGGAAATTTTACAAAGGTGGTGTGGGCAACACTCTCTCTCGATCTCTGGACAAGTTAAGCGAATGTAAGTGTGTTCTAATAAAATTCGTGAATTAATTAATTTCGCGTTTCAATAAACATATCAAATTATTATTATAACCTAGTAATATAACTAGAAAAATAAAATACAACAATTATAAAAAGTTGTAAGCCTGAAAATTATGAAAGAGCGTTCTTAAATTTTTTTTCACCACTTTATTTTATTTTAATCTAAAATGCGACTGCGATCTATCCAATGAACGACATATAATGTAGCGTGCTCCGGGATATAGCGTGCTGCTAAACTTAACGCGCTTGCCAGCCTACTACACAATTATTTATAAATAGTGCGCTATAACATAGCGTATTTAATAGCGCGCTAGAAATTTCTAGTTTATAGTCTGTAGCGTGCTAATGATTTATAGTCGTTTTAAACAACTTTATACAGGATTCCAAATAGCCTCAAACTTGTGCCAAAAAGCCCCATTGTCCAAAACACATAAAATATGACGTTTAAAACAGATCTGAAACACCAATAAAATCCTAAGAAAACATACGTATACATGAACGAACTCATTTTCTACTTACTTTTAAAATGTTGATATATCAACTGGAAGTAAAGTACGTACAAAACACGATTTGACAAGCTTTTTTCAAAAATGTTTTAAACCATTTGCTTATAGTGCCACCAACTTATCTGTTCAGTTTACAGAGTCGCTAGTGGAGTGCTTACTATTGCCATTTAAGAAATTCGCCGAGGAAATAGGTGACTACATATTCATTAGGTACACATAATATAAAATAAAACAAATTTCGTGTTAATATATTAAAATTAGTGAGAATTAGTGTTATTATATATATTATTTATATTTTATAAAAATGTCATTTACAAAATGGCGGCCTTAGTTCCAATTTTGTCCACCTGAACAGATAAGTTGGTGGCACTATACACTTTGATAACCTCTAAATTTCGCCGGTGACATTGACATTAGTTGTAGAATTGCCATATTGTAAAATAAATATTCTACTGTTACTAGAAGAAAAAATATATTAAATCAAATCTTTTATTTTCAAAGTTCTGAATAGCCCCTGGAGTCTCAAAAACTTTACGGTACTTTAAAAAATTATATATAAATGTAATGATTCGATTACTTGAAAATGTTTACGGATTAGTTGAAAATTTTGCTTTGATTTGATTCAAATATATGCGAATAATCGCACAATGAATTTGAATCATCAAACACTACGGTAATACATAGGCTGCACTAAAAGTATCGGGATTGGAATATTTCCACTGTTCCTGTCATATTAAAATCTTTTTAATTGAAAACTCCTTGGTTTTAAAAATCGAATACCATTTATTTATTTAAAAAAGATTCTCGGTCTTGTTACAAGGTTTTGTCAAACTTGTTTAGTCGTTGAGAAAATGGAATTGACTCAAGAAAATTCAAGAGTGATGATTTATTATGACTTTCGAAGTGGTTTAACACGAAAACAGTGTGTTGACCGGATGATTTCTGCATTTGGTTATGAAGCCCCATCCAAAACCACAATTTATCGCTGATTTGCTGAATTTCATCGTGGACGTTTCAAGCTCAGTGATGATCCCCGTCAAGGTCGTCCAAAAACTGCAGTCACCCAAGAAAACGTTGATGCTGTGCGTAAGCTGATTGAGGAAGATCGACATGTGACATACCGCGAAATTCAGGCAACTTACACACACTACATTGGCATGAGTCAAATACAAATAATCTTGCATGAACAATTAGGTGTAAAAACTTGTTTTCCTGATGGATACCGCATTCGCTCTGTGAAGAGCAAAAAGCGGCTCGCGTTACTTGGTTCATCAGAACTCTCGAAAGATTCCACGCAAAATCCTCAAATGCTGTATACAACATCGTATCAGGTGACGAATCTTGGATATACGCGTACGAACCCGAAACAAAAAACCAGTCACGAGTTTGGGTTTCGAAAATGATTTAAGGCAACAAAATTTGTTCGTTTTCACGGAGTGTTGCAAAAAAAAGTTGTTGAGAACTGCAACCGCCGCATCATCCTCCATCACGACAATGCGAGTTCTCACACCGCACACAGAACAAAAGAGTTTTTAGAGCAAGAAAACATAGAATTATTAGACCATCCGCCGTACAGCCCCGACCTAAGCCCTAATGATTTCTATACTTTCCCTAAAATAAAGAATAAATTGCGTGGACAGAGATTTTCATCGCCTGAAAAAGTTGTGGATGCCTACGAAACGGCCATTTTGGAAACCCCAACTTCCGAATGGAATGGTTGCTTCAATGATTGGTTCCATCGTATGGAAAAATGTGTCAAATTTCGCGGAGAATACTTCGAAAAGAAATAAATACATTTTTAAATAGTAATGTTGTGTCACTTCCTTGATTCCCGAAATTTTCAGTGCCGCCCTCGTATACACAGCGACATATCATTGTAACAACGTCACTTAAAAAAGTTAATACTGGTTATTTTTTATATTTTGCTTTGTTTGAAGAATTCAAATTTTAATTGGTGATAAAAAACTACACACGTTATAATGAAATATAGATAAGTTCAAAATGCTTCGGATTTACGAAAAAGATTATTTTAAATCGTGTCAGTACGCTGGTGCAAAGTTATTGCGGAATGATTAATGTGAAACTTCAAAAGGTATTTCTTAGATTTGGTCACAGACTACTAAGAGTTGGTTGACTATTGTCAAAAAATTTAAAATCTATGGCAAAATTAAAATCTGAAAATAGAAACACTGATACTTATAATAATTTGAATTTGATAATGATATATTTTTGCACTTCTGAAATAGTAGCTAGTATATATACAGTAATCTATGAATAGTAGTTTCAGTTTATACAAAGGTACTCTGTGAATAGTACATTATATATACCTGGAATAGAGTTGCTAGTCGATTCTGTGGTACAGAGACATCTATAGTGGAGTTGTCGAACCAAACGGATGATATATCTATCTATAAATATATACTATATATATAGTACAGCCCCGTCCCTGGTATACTGATTATTTTTAACGAATTTTATAAGACCACATAATTCTGCAACTATATGCACAAAACTAGTTGCAGAATTATGTGATCAAAGGTAAAGCATAAAAAATAAAACTCAATTAAAAAATAATAATCTTTATTCAGGCAATTTACACCCATAACCAGTAAAATCAATGAATTAAAAATTAAGCAATCTACACAATTTTAGAAATAAATAAAAAATTGAAATGTAACAATTTTAAAATAATAAATCCAACATGACAATGACAGTATAGAAAATAAATTAATCGAAATAAAGTAAAATAAAAGTTTATTTACATAAGAGCTTGATATTTAAAATAATAAAGCAACTTAACTACTACACAATCATAAGAAAAATAAAACAAGACGCACAAATTAAAAAAAATAGTATAATAGACAAAAAATCGGCAATTTTTATAAAAAAAAAATTAAATATCCAATATCTTGAAAACGGTTAAGTTCGGTGTATGGTGTTATTGTTGTTTTTAGTAGGTAATGATGCAAACTACAACCCCTTAGAGGATCTAGGTCAATTTAACATGTAACTCTGTATATATATTTCCATATTTATCGACTATGTTCCAAATTATGATTCAAAATGCAATCAACTTGCTACAATTAAATTTATTTGTACAAAACTACAGTACAAATTGTCCAGGTTGTCTATATAAATATAATGTTTTGTCATTTTAAATTCAGGCTTGAAGGTGACTAAACCCAAAAGGACTAAAATTAGTATAAGAATTAATGTGTTAAAAAGAAACTTAAAAGCATGAATATAGCAAATGAGAAATATTCAAAAAGACTTAAGAAGGCAATGAATCTACCAGAAAATACAACTTTCTTGAAAGCAATTAAAAGTTTTACCTCAATAGCAACAATTTTTACTATGCTCCAATTCCGAGAATGTGGTAAACACAAAATGGGCAGAAGATTCACACCAGATGAAAAAGTGATGGCATTACATTTTTTTAAACGTTGACCAAAAGCCTACAAGATGCCGCAAGATATTTGTTCTGCCATCACCTTTCACCTTAAGCAAGATAGTATCTAAGGCCAATATTAAGCCTGGTATAAATGAAAACATATTTTACCAACTTAAGAAGCAAGCATCTAAAATGAAAGCCAATGATAAATTGTGTACACTGATTTTTGATGAAATGGCCTTAACACCACATATTGATTATGACAGAAAAATGACAGGATTACTGGTTTAGTTGACAATGGTGATGTGTTGAGGACACAAATAGCTGATCATGTGTTAGTCTTTATGATTAGAGGTATTCTAAAAAACTATAAACAGCCGATATCATATTCATTTTGTGCTGGCAGTACAAAAAAAGCTGAATTAGCCTTAATGATTAAGAGACATATAAGAAAATTGAAGGAATCTGGCTTTAAAGTCCTTGCTACCGTATGTGACCAGGGAACGTCAAATGTTAGTGCCATTAACCACTTGATTGAACAAACAAGGTTGGATTATGCAAGAGTGGGTAAAGAAGCAAGGGATGGAGTATTTGAGGTTGATAATGAAGAAGTGGTACCATTGTTTGATGTGCCTCACTTATTAAAAGGAATCCGAAATAACTTGCTCACAAAAAATTTAAAATACACTATGGAAGGCACTGATAGAATCGCAAAATGGGACCACATTATGAAACTCTTTGAAAATAACCCTACATATAAAGGCATAAGATTAATTAAAAAGCTAACAGAATCTCATTGTGACCCAAATAAAATACTTAAAATGAAAGTCAAGCATGCAACTCAAATTTTCAGTCATACTGTAGGAGATAATATGGGATATCTAGCTGGTAAGTTCAAATGAATCTATGTGTACTGTGTGAAATCTTAGAGTTATTGTAGAAAGTCTGAAAGTCATATAGATTATTATATTATACCACTGGTTCGCAAAAAAACCTGTCCTGGGAAGAACCAGCAAGAAACCAAGTGGGACATTTTTAAACATATTTCAATTTACAATAATTTTATTTTGTACAATGTTTCTATGAATTTTTATAGAACCAGCATGGTGGCGATCACTTCATTCCCA
The DNA here is from genome assembly GCA_036936625.1 of Parnassius smintheus behrii. Taxonomy (NCBI): domain Eukaryota; kingdom Metazoa; phylum Arthropoda; class Insecta; order Lepidoptera; family Papilionidae; genus Parnassius; species Parnassius smintheus. The sequence continues at coordinate 20,236,845 of JAUPFT010000024.1, read as the reverse complement.
GGGGTTATTTTCATTTATGTATTCATTTATAATATAATAACCTCTTTTGTACAATTTTTCTTTAATAAAACATTTAAACTTGTTTAATGACAAATTTTGTTCATTTTCTGGGATTTTGTTGTAAAAGCGTATACATTGTCCCATAAATGAAAAATTAATTCTGTAGAGTCCAGTAACTGATATTACAAGCTTATGTTTATTCCTAGTGTTTAAAGTATGAAAATCTGTATTCTTATGAAAGCTACAAGATGTATCTCATTATATAATTAAGAAAAGGCCAGATATACCAATGGTTAAAAGGCCAATGTTTTTATGTACATACATTACATTTTCATAAATATATTGCGATGCCAAAGTTAATATTATTTAATTATTTAATAAAATAAAATTATTTTTTTAACTATTTCCTCTTTCTTTTATTATTATATTCCGATGCTAAACATTGCAGCACATCTTCTCTGTCATAGTGGGTATTACTACCAGCAATTATTTTATTTACCTCCCGACACCAATCATATAAAAAGAATATGCATGAAGAGTTAATAATTTTTTCTATTATTTCTTTTTTATGAGTTTCACATGCCAAAAATTTAAAATCTAATCTGATTTCTAAAATTATTTTTATATAATTTCTTATATTATTTATATCCGGCCTTGTCTTGATTATATAATGAAATACATCTTGTATAATGGAAAAACAACTAACCAAATCAAGGGTAGGGTATGTTAGATAGTTTTTTTTCCTATTGTATTCTCTTAATTTTAAGTAATTATTTTCTTTACGAGAATACAAATTTGCGAAACAAGTTTTACAATTTTTAAAAACTTTTGAGCGACACTGTCGTAATAAGTAACCAGTTACGTACTCTAAAGCAGCCATTATTCGTGGGTCCCTTTTCTTTATATTTAAATCTACCATCATTTCATCACTGTAAATATCCTCGCATCGAATTTCTGAACAAACATTATCTTCCTTGCTATGTTTTGTAAAGAACAAAGCCTTTAACGATTTAAATATAAAGCCTGAATCATCCTCGCAGTTAGAACCAGGCGAATAAGTGCTGCTTAAATTATTCACCACAAGTGCTACAAAGGCGGATTCAAATCCTGCACATGTTGGAGAATTATTTCGATAGCCATGACTTCTTACACTACCGAAAAAATTCTCCAACGGGTCTTGGTTAAAATGCCGGCACCAGATTGATTTTATATTGTACACATTGAATAATGTACTTTTTAATCTTTCCATATTTTCAATGGTACGTATCCAGTTACTTATTGACGGAACCACACCAACATTACCCTTTTTGGATACGAATTTCATAGATTTGAGGATGATTTTTGATTTTGTCCAAACTTCTTGATGCTCTGAGTTTGGTGTAAGCGCTAGCAGCAATGGTTTGCCACTTCTCTTTGAGGAGTTATTGAAGCTGCCATTCAATGAGTCGAACAAATTGTCAAAAAATAATAGTACGTCCGCTGTATCTTTACATTCATTTGGCAGTAATCCTTGATCTGAAATAGAAAATAAAATTCAAGTGAAGCTATATTTTATCTATTTTACTGTAAGTATATTATATAAGTCATTATTAAGTTTCAGCACAGAAACTGCAATTCAATTCTGCTATTCTGAAAGTCAGCTGCAGACTTTCAGACAACACCCAAATCGAAGCCTTCCGCGGCAGCATCCAAGAAGGCAGCCGCTGCTAAAAAGTAAGGTCCGCTGTGTGTCACCGCCTTCCGTCGCTATAACCGCCGCCGCTGCGATTCTACGTGAAGTGTTCGTTCAGTGAAGTAGTGTTCAACGACGTAGGCTGGGCTGACAGCAGCACGACGGGAGAAGGATTCTCTCCTATATCTCTACAATAACTCTAAGATTTCACACACTACACATAGACTCATTTGAACTTACCAGCTAAATATCCCATATTAACTCCTACAGTATGACTGAAAATTTGAGTTGCATGCTTGACTTTCATTTTAGGTATTTTATTTGGGTCACAATGAGATTCTGTTAGCTTTTTAATTAATCTTATGCCTTTATATGTAGGGTTATTTTCAAAGAGTTTCATAATGTGGTCCCATTTTGCGATTCTATCAGTGCCTTCCATAGTGTATTTTAAATTTTTAGTGAGCAAGTTATTTCGGATTCCTTTTAATAAGTGAGGCACATCAAACAATGGTACCACTTCTTCATTATCAACCTCAAATACTCCATCCCTTGCTTCTTTACCCACTCTTGCATAATCCAACCTTGTTTGTTCAATCAAGTGGTTAATGGCACTAACATTTGACGTTCCCTGGTCACATACGGTAGCAAGGACTTTAAAGCCAGATTCCTTCAATTTTCTTATATGTCTCTTAATCATTAAGGCTAATTCAGCTTTTTTTGTACTGCCAGCACAAAATGAATATGATATTGGCTGTTTATAGTTTTTTAGAATACCTCTAATCATAAAGACTAACACATGATCAGCTATTTCTGTCCTCACCACATCACCATTGTCAACTAAACCAGTAATCCTGTCATTTTTCTTGTCATAATCAATATGTGGTGTTAAGGCCATTTCATCAAAAATCAGTGTACACAATTTATCATTGGCTTTCATTTTAGATGCTTGCTTCTTAAGTTGGTAAAATATGTTTTCATTTATACCAGGCTTAATATTGGCCTTAGACACCATCTTGCTTAAGGTGAAAGGTGATGGCAGAACAAATATCTTTTGCAACATCCTGTAGGCTCTTGGCCCACGTTTAAAAAAATGTAATGCCATCACTTTTTCATCTGGTGTGAATCTTCTGCCCATTTTGTGTTTACCACATTCTCGGAATTGGAGCATAGTAAAAATTGTTGCTATTGAGGTAAAACTTTTAATTGCTTTCAAGAAAGTTGTATTTTCTGGTAGATTCATTGCCTTCTTAAGTCTTTTTGAATATTTCTCATTTGCTATATTCATGCTTTTAAGTTTCTTTTTCAACACATTAATTTTTGTGCTAATTTGAGTCCTTTTGGGCTTAGTCACCTTCAAGCCTGAAATTAAAATAACAAAACATTATATTTATATAGACAACCTAGAAAATTTGTACCATATTTTAGTAAAAATAAATTTAATTGTTGATTGCATTTTGAATCATAATTTGAAACATAGTCGATAAATATTGAAATATATATACAGGGTTACATGTTAAGTTGACCTTTAGGGGGTTGTAGTTTGCATCATCACTGACTGTTTTGACTATGAGTCACCATACCCCAAACTTAACCGTTTTCAAGATATTGGATATTTAATTTTTTTTAAATTAGTACAATAGACAAAAATTGCTAAGTTTTTGTGTAGTATACTAATTTTTTTGTAATTAGAACATTTTATTTTATTTTTCTTATTACTTTTGTGTAGTAGATAAGTTGCTTTATTATTTTAAACACCAATATTTTATTGAATAAAACTATATTTACAGATTTTATCGTGTTTAATCAATCTACTTTTTTAACTTATTTTTATTTCCCGATGTTTTGACCAAGATCTTAGGTAAATATACAATCTAGGTCGTAGTAGACGATTGATAATTGAAAAAGTATTTTTTTCTTTGAGGAATATTTAAAAAAAATCTATGGCAGGTTCTTATGGCATGGCAGGTATGTTGCAGATGTACGTAAAAATATCTACGTATCTTCAGCTATCCAAAAAGGTATAACAATATAGGGTATTACCAGAAGATATATACAATCTTTAACGTAATTAACGCACACCCTCAGACACCCCAATTAGTATATTATGTTATAATCATAATACATACACTAAATTTTTAGTTAAACATTTTTATGCACTAATTATTAATCAAATTAGTTATACTAATTCCGGAAGAATGTTGTGGTCACAATACAAATCCACGAACGCAAAGACTTTAACATGCTTGAAATTATCATTCTCTAAACCATTTCCCATTATCTGGGGTCGGCGCAGTAAACCTTCTTGTTCCATTCCTCTCTATCAGCCGTCATTTCCATACTTACTCCTTTCATTCTCATATCACTCTTCACACAATCGATCCATCTTTTATTCGGCCTTCCTCTGCCCGTGTGTCCCTCCACATTCATATTCAACACTCGTTTTGTGACATGACTTTCATTCCTCCGCATCACATGCCCAAACCATGCCAATCTGCTTCCTCTCACCTTTTCTACCACTGGCGCTACTTTCAGGCTTCCTCTTATATACTCATTCCTTATCTTATCCATCCTTGTCACACCACACATCCATCGTAACATTCTCATTTCATTCGCATGCAGTCTATTTTCATCCTTCTTCTTGACGGCCCAGCATTCACTTCCATACATGACGACAGGTCGGATGATCGATTTGTAAATTTTCCCCTTCAGCCTTATTGGCATTCGGGGATCGCACGTTGTGGCTGTGACCTGTCGCCATTTCATCCACCCTGCGTTAATCCTATGCTGCACAGCTCTATCTATTCCGCCGTCGCCTTGAATGAGGGAATCGGGGTACTTGAAATCTGAGCAGGTAGGCAGTATAGCGCCATCCAACGACATGGGTACAGGACTGGAAAGACCGCCGAAATCACAGCACAGATATTCGGTTTTGGATCTGCTGATCTTCAAGCCAACACTTTCCAGCCTCTGCTGCCACCCCGTCAGTCTGCTCTGTACCTCGATGCCTTCTTCCCCGACAAGCACGATGTCATCGGCAAAGAGCATGCACCAGGGTGCCTCATCCTGCAGGTCCAACGTCAAAGCGTCCATAATCAGTAGGAAGAGGTAAGGGCTCAATGCCGACCCTTGGTGCAGCCCTACCGCCACATCGATACTGCCCGTAGTTCCCGCGGCAGATCGTACACATGTACGGGATGCTCTGTACATAGCACGGACTAACCTCACATACTTCCCAGGCATACCTTTCATCTTTAACGCCCACCACAAAACCTCACGGGGAACCCGATCGTACGCCTTTTCAAGGTCGACAAAAACCATGTGCAGATTTTTATGCACGCGCTTGTACTTTTCGCACAATTGGCGTAATGCGAAAATGGCATCTGTCGTACCTCGACCGGGCATGAATCCGAACTGGTTTTGTGTTATCTCACACTCTTCTCTCATTCTTCTCTCTATTATTCTTTCCCAGACTTTCATCGTATGTGACATGAGTTTTATTCCCCGGTAACTGCTGCAGTTTTGAACGTCTCCTTTGTTTTTAAAAATGGGGACCAGTATACTACTGCACCATTCCTCAGGTATTTGTTCTTCCTGCAACAATTTACCGAAAAATAAACTCAACCACTTCCATTCATCCGCCCTCAGCAACTTCCACACTTCTACTGGTATTCCATCTGGGCCGACTGCCTTCCCATTCTTCATATTCCTAACAGCCATTTTTACTTCTTCCACACTAATTACTCTCACTAAGCCCATATTCACTGGTGGGTTTTCAAGCATACCATTCCATTCATTCTCCTCATTCATCAATTTCTCAAAATACTCCTTCCATCGCTTCTTTATACTTTCATCATCAGTCAAAATCCTTCCAGAATCATCTTTTATACATTTTACATGTGAAACATCTCTTCCATTCCTTTCTCTCGCTCTTGCAATTTGAAAAAATCGTTTTTGACCTTCGGGGCTTTCAAGGGACCGATATAATTTATCTTGCGCCTCTGCCCTACAAATAGCAACTTCCTTCTTCGCTCTCTTCTTACATTCTTTATACGCCCCTCTCTTACTTTCTTTTATGGATTCATTCTGGTCTTCTACGCTCTGCCATTCTTTAAAGGCATTTTTCTTTTCTCTCAAAACTTCTCTAATACTTTCACTCCACCACCACCCATCCTTATCTATCATACGCTTCCCTTTTGTTTCTCCTAACACCTTCCTTGCCACACTTCGGATACAATCAGCCATTTCCTTCCAGCACTCATTCACACTCATTCCTTCCATATCACCCATCTCTATCATCTTGTTTACAACTAGCTCTCTAAATTCACTTGCATACTCCTCCTTATGCAACAAATGCCACTTTATTTTGGGTGGGGGACGATCCTTATGTTTGTTGAACATGCTTGAAATAAACTTCATTTTTCTTTATATTTATTGAATGACAGAATTGGTAATAATACAAATAAAACTGCACTCTTAAAAGTCTTATTGCCTTAAGTTACGGTCCATTTCAGTTTGTTTTGACTGTACAGATTTAGTGTGACTGTAATTTTAGTAGTTTTAATTATTTTTGGGATAAAAAATTACCTATATTAAAAATGATAGGAATCGATTCAGTAAACGATTCTGAACAAACTACGTTCTCAAAGTGCATTAATTATGTTACGTGTTGTAGATCGGAACAAAAATTAATAATTATAATCTATGGTAACCACAGTTAACTATGACATCTGGACATTGAACATCTCAGTCCCCCCTGTGACCATGGGTGCTGTAAAGTGCTCGAAATGTCGGGTATATAAAAAAGTTAATAAACGTGATAAAATCCGTAAAAACTAGTATTATTTAAATGTGTAGTGTTCGCGTAAGTATAAGAAATTATTATATTACCAGAATTCCTAGAAGAAACTTAGATGGAATGCTCACAGGTAGTATTAAAAAATAACATATTTTAGTGATGCAATAGTGGAGTACTTGTGCAGGCCGAACATTATGAAATATAATAGCAAAAGTGATAAAATATGTTTACTTATTAAAGTAAACATTTTGGTGTTTTATTTGGTACAAAAGCAAGCAAAGCAAGCTCGGGACTTGGGGCACACCAACTCAGATAGGTTTGGTTAGAAGGATTTGTGGTTATTTTCTCATAAAGCATCCAGAAATAGCGGGGCTCCATCAACTAAACTTTGGTATTGCTTCCTTGAAGAGGGGCCACGCCCCCTCTCCCCAACTACCTATTAAGGTGATGTTTCTTATAAATCATTTAATAAAATTTTGATCTTTAACATTTAATATTAAAATACTATGCATCTTAATAAAATACTATGCGGGGGGGCAGGTGGGGGCGAATCTACCCGTCTCCACCTCCCTTCCCCCTCGCCACACACAGGGGGTTGATACTAAGCCTTTACCAGAACCAGCACGAAACCCAGTGGGAATTTTTTTTGAAATAAAATAAATTTTAACTTACTTGATGTTTGAGCAGTAGTTGTCTCTTGCACATAACTTGATGTTGAGGCAATTTCATGTGTATTGGTTGTTTTAAGAGTAGTATTTTTATTTGTTACTTCAGCTAAGGGTGGCCTTTTAGCAACAGCACCTGTTAATTCAATATTTAAAATGAATGATTATATTTTGCTTCAAACATATTGACAACTTAACAATAGTACAGTGAGAAATGTGAACTGACGGCTCTAACAAAACTTCTAACCTGCTTGGGTTTGTTCATTGCAAAGATTAGTTTCTCTACTACCAATCAGCAAAAAATTACAGCATACACATATTAGCAACCCTATTTAGCAAATGAAAGAGTAAAACAGAAGTACTACCAACATCTTCCAACAGACAATATCAAACAACAAATGCCACAAGTAGCATAATAAAATAAAACAAATAAAAATGAAGCTGCTGATAGTTACACATTCGATTTTATTAAAATAGAAGTTTATTATTAGTATTAGTTGCATTATAGAACACCTGTGAAAAATATGCAAAATATAATGTAAATTATGGATCTTACAGCAATATCAAATTTTACAAAGACTGAGGCAAATTAAGTAACTTCTTTTGTGATAAACTAAATTTATTAATAAGACCAAATGAAATACTAACTTTTTTTGTTTTTAAACAAATGAATACTGCACAAAGGAGGATGGCCAAATCGTACCAGACAACGAAATGATAGCGTCCCAATATGAAATATTTATGTAAAATACCCTTATTGTTTAAGGTCTTAAAACACACTAGAAATACCTTTCTAAGTCGCCAGAAAAAAAGTTATCCATTTATTTCTATTTTTGTAACTGTTCAAAATTATTGCAAATTATAGTTTCAGAATGCACCTAATGACGATTCATTTCGTGTGTGAAAGGACTTGGTATTCAAAGACTATAATTATTCACGTTTGTATAAAAAGTTGTTAATTTTAATTCAATTCAATTAGTATGTACACATCAAATCAACTACTATGCTGATTTATTATGTATTGGATTCTTGTCATAAAAATAATTATATAGGTCATAGTAGGCTTAACGTTTTGTTCAATTACATATGTACAACGGAACGTCATTTGTAATCGCTTACTCTGTGATCATCGATTCGCGCCAGTATTATTGGTTATTTTTTATTTCCTTCTGTTGTTTTGACCTCGGTATTTTTCTACGGACTGATTTTTTCACATCTTGGATAATTGTGAGAAACATCATGCAAACACAACAAAGACAAGTAGGTGTGCGATTGCTTTGTGTTAACATATGCATTGATAAACTTCGCCACCATCTCGTTTTTGAGCTTGATACAAGAGTAACTTCTAAGATCTGCGAGTGGAATTTTTCAATAATAGTACGTATTTACATACTTACTTATTTTATTACACTAACATAATACATTATCATAATACAACTCTAATTCTTATTTTAGATCACCGAAGAAGATTACGTATGTGATGCCTGTCAGCAATTGGCAATACAGCATGTCAACTCCGGGTTACCTAATGAACTGGTGCCTCATCTTCCCGTGGCCACAAGCATGTTTGCATACTTTGTGGAAGTTCTCTGAGGACTCGTAAACGCGATGTTGTTGTGAGAGAGAATCCGTCTCAGTTGCAACAAGCAATACATGTTGAGCTTGAAAATAGAATTGCCCCATGGCAGGTAATAATTACCTTTTTATTTTGTACTTTTTTTGTTTTGTCTTGGTATCAATGTTATATAGTGAATTTATCACTGCAATTATATATTGTTTGTAAAAGTGTTTCTGTTTGCTCGGGTTTAATAATAATTAGCCAAAACATTTATATTAAGACAAAGCTGTATGGTTGTTTCAGGCAACTTCAACAGACCATGTTTGTCATCCCTATTGGCTGAGACTCAAGAGAGTTGCAACACGCAATATGCAGCAGACAGAGCCAGAGCTGGAGCAGGAGCCAGAGCCTCAACCCCAAGAACCTCAAAGCCCACCAAATACCGACCAGCAAGATGACGAAATACCTCGGGTGATTAGTTTGCCGCAGTATAGACGAGCGGCAAACACTGCAGCACATTGTGTTTTTTCTGGTTGCCAGAACACAGATTTGCATAGAATTTCTGACCCTCCAAGAGCAACAACTCTTAGCAAACACAAATATTACTTGCCTATAAATGCTCGTATTTGTGCAGAGCATACATTTAGTACTGATTGGGATATGTTGTTCAATTCTCAAAATAGTTTGAGAACATTTACGGCTGAACAAGTGGAACATGCTCTTTCTTTTATAAACGCTTTCAACACATTTCTTGATTTCTCGAATATGGAAAGTGTTGAAAGAATTGATGAGCATTTGTTTCATTATTGGCTCGGAATGAATAAACAACAATTCGAACTTTTAGTATATGAAACACCCCGTCTTGTAGAAACAAATAAAGGCATGTTAGGTTTATGTGCTCTTCTAATGAGGATGAGAACTGGTGAATCAGATGATCGGTTATCACAGTTATTAATGTATCCAAGGCAAACATTAGAAAGATCAATGGATAAGGTTAGGGAAATATTGGTACAAGATTTTGTGCCTAGAAATCTGGGAATTGAACACATATCACGTGAGCAATTATTGCAACACAATGTAATGATTCCAAATGCAATTTATAATCAAAATAATGAAAATGCGATAGTTATATGTGATGGGACATATATTTTTATAAACAAAAGTTCCAATTATATGTTCCAAAAGGACACATATTCCTTACATAAATACAAAAACTTCTTAGAACCATTTTTGCTGGTGACACCTGATGGCTACATTGTAGACTGCTTTGGCCCATACAAAGCTACCACAACTGATGCAGATATAATGAAGTCTCTTTTCAGAGATGAAAACTCTCCTCTCAGACAATACTTTCAAAATAACGATGTTTTTATTCTAGACAGGGGATTTAGAGATTTAATTAGTTTGTTAGAGGCTTGCAGCTACAGAACATATATGCCAGAATCCCTGCTTGAGGGCGAACATCTGCTCACCACCGAGCAAGCTAACAGGAGTCGTTGTGTGACCATATGCCGATGGGTGGTGGAAGTTGTTAACAGGTACTTCAAACGAGACTTTAAAATATTTCAGCAAGATTTTTTTTAATAAAACTGTTCCACATATGATGCAAATGATTTCCATAGCTGCAAGCATTTTAATGCCTGCAGCTATGGAAGCATAAAATGATGTTCGATTAAAAAACAGGAATGATGCTGAGCAAATCATAAATGTGATTAGAGAACGATTTCCATTAAATAATAATTTATCTGATTTTATAAATAGTATGAATATGAATAGACGAACATCTGATTTTACTAGTATTACAGCTCATTCCAATACTAATATTATATTCCCCCATCTAGAATATAGTGAAGTTATATTATTTGCCCTAGGAACATATCAAATTCAACAGGCAAGGTCCTATTATAGTGAACATGTCAGGTTTCACGGAGGGTACAGAATTGAAATAAGCAAACATTAATGAACCAGAGTATTGTTTTAGAGGAAGTGGAAACAATTCACTTATAAGAGGCAAAATCAAATCCAGACACATTTCTAGAAAAGTATATTATGTGTATAAATTAATTGAAAATAATTTGTCTGGAAGGGAAGCTATAATAGAGTATTGCTGCAATTGTTTAGTTGGTAGAAGAACAGTTGGGTGCTATGCACATGTTATGACGCTTGTGTGGTATCTTGGGTGGGCCAGGCATCAGCCGACAATACCAGCACATGCAGCATTCCTTGATGCTGTAGTTGTAAGAGAGGATGATTAATAAAAAGTAATTTTCTCTTTTTTTATAGAAATAAGGAGACAAACGAGCACACAGTCCACCTGATGGTAAGTGGATGCTGTGGCCCATAGACATCTACATTTATCTTCAATTTAAAATCAAAATGTTGATGTGTTACCAGCCCTGAGGACTGAGATAGAATGCCTTGTTACCATTAAAAAGGGTCTCCGGTTCTCTATACTCACCATTTGAAACACAGCAGCATTAAGCTGCTATTTTAGTTTGGTTTCTATCATGGGCATAGCATCGAGATGAGGTTGATCCACCTGCATCTTTTTTATATGATATATTACCATCAAGTGATGATATTGAAAATACAGAATGATGATTATAACCTTAATGCGTATTAATATTGTTATATTAATGATGATTTTTGCCATAGTTGCTACACTTGTGGCAACCAAAGTTTTTTGTGGTATTCTATAGGAAGATGCCGCTGCCCATCTCCTGATATTTTTATTTTACTCTGCCGACTTTTACAACACCATATGGGATGGGGTGGCAATTCACGAAAGGCCTGTGTAATATTTTACATTATATATTTAGTTTAGGAGGCCTATGTTGAGCAGTGGACTGTCGCAATGATGATTAATAATGATCAATTAAAATTGTAATGTTGTTTATTTTACCTATTTCAATTTTACTGTGTGCTTTTATTTTCTGTTATATATTATGTTATATGTGTAATTTATAAATAAATGCCAAGCAAAGTTGAATTTAATGCTCTGGCACTCTTTTTTATCTCTTTTAATTCACAATCTCCTTCTGATTTATAATTATATAAATGGGTAAGTATCTCTAGATATTATATTTTAATGATGTTTGGAATTTATACTTGCTAATAAATGAATACTTTAATAAACAAAGGGCCCGCACTGCACCTATCTACTGTGTTATTTTTAAGAAAGGACTTATAAAATGCCTACGATTTTTAGAATAATAAATGCAGTGATATTATACATGATGTTTGGGATTTATAGGACAGATGTATGGTGCGCTTTAAAAGATGCCCTATTATTGCGTGATAAATAGTTGTTGTATGGTTCCACCACATATTCCTCTACAAGATGCAAGAGTGTATAAGCTTGATTGTGAATGTGGTCTCTCTTATATAGGACAAACAAAAAGATCAATTAGAACCCGCATAAAAGAACATATAGCTGATGTGAAGCATCAACGTTCCGGGAAGTCTGCAGTTTGCGATCATATCCTAGACGGGCCCAACCATTACATCAGATTTTAAAGACCACAAATCCTCGCGAAAGAACACCGATTCCTACCAAGGATGATACGTGAGGCTATTGAAATTAAAAAACATCCTAATTTCAATACATAAGGAGGCTGGGTACTACCACCTGCTTGGGATCCTATTATCAATAAAATTAAAACTAAACCCAAGCATACCACTGCAAGACCTCAGGACATAGTCAGTTAATTTAGCATAGATCGGACCATAAATAATAATTAAAAAAAGCTGAAGGTACTCCGGGTTTAACAATGACATTGGGACGTCAGTCATCTCAGTCCCCCATGACCATGGGTGCTGGAAAGCGCCTGAAACGTCGGGAATTAAAAATAATAGTAAAATAAACGCGATAAAATCCGTAAAAGTAGGTTTTAATCAATGTGTAGTGCTCGCGTAAATATAAGAAATCATTATAGATACTAAAGGACAATAAGATTAAAAAATAATTACAAATATTCTAGAATATAGTATGTTCTCACTGGAAAATATCTTTAAATCACTATATATTTGTTATTGCAACATAAACTCATGTTTCTTCCCAGATGTACTCTGAGAAAGTTTAATATTTATGTACTGGTGTAGATTTTGATATTCATATAAGCTTTATAATAACCTTAATTTATAAGCTTTTTATTATCGTTTGAATCAAATAGTTATTCAAAAATAAAATTGCTTTGCATATCATGCACAATATTTTGTCAACATGGAAGTTGAAAATTAGTATTGCAGAACATAGTTTAACAATGAATCAACATTTATACATTCAATTGTTCATGTTTGATAGTAAATAACAAACTACCATATTAACTTTAACATTCATAATATTAAGAATAGATCATTACAACAATGTTAATGCAAATCTTTACTAACCTTTCATATGCAATGTTGGTATTGCAATATTGCTTAACATTTTACTCCTGGTCCAGTACTTGGAATCAAAATGTGTATGACAAATTCTTCGGTACTTAAATACATATACCTATATCATCTAAGCACAGAAGGTTTCCACCAACTGCTTGAACCCATGTACAAAATCGTGTCGGATCTTTTGTAGGATTCGGAAATTTGTGAAGTACATAGCCATCTTCACCTACAAAAAAAATTTAATATTTTAGAAGTGTTTTTGAAAAGTGTAATGACAGTAGTATAAGCAGTAGTGTTATAAGTATACATAGCAAAGTAGTGGCTCTAAGGGTGCAAAAGTGATACAGAACTCTTGGTCTACCTGCGTCCGCGCTAGGTATCACTTTGTTGCCCAAGGTGACACTGACTTATGTATAAAAGAGAAAGAGAAATAATATATTAATTGGTGGAATCTGTAAATAATTGGATTTACTCACGGCTTTTAGTACATCCTGAAACACAGCATATTTTATCCGCTGCCATCACTGAACTATATGAACTATGTCCGGAGGATAGATAATTGAAGTCCCTTTCACGTGCGTGGGTCACTGTATTAAGCAAAGATAATCGGAGTCCAAGAAAAGCCAAGTCGTAAGAAAATATAGGAAAAATCTAAAACATTCAAAGCACAGTCAAATTCAAAACAAACAAAATGGTGGTAGTGGGTGGTCACGTTTAGAAATTATAATTACGTGTTATAACACCAATATTCCATCTTCCAATTAAACAAATAAACTAGACTTATAGCAGATAAATCTTAATAAATTAGTTGTTTAACTAATTTTCTGGTGAAAATATTTAAATTCACATTATTAACACGTTGATTTAATCAATGTAATACGATCATTGAATTTGATTTAATTAATTAAAACAACGCGTTTTCGGACGTAAACTTACTCCAGCGCCGTCCTTTGGGGAGTTGTGGAACTAAATATGCAATGCCAGTTTCTATAGAACAGAAAAATGTTCTAACTACAAAGGCCCTGAATAGTAGTAACCAGGCTCTACAATCTTAGAACAAAAAACTTGGAAACCTATGAAATGCTATCATGTAAAATTAAGACGCACTTAGTAAACTATTTAAAACCATATCTATTGACTACTTTTTATTTTAGTCGTATTATAAAATCGGTATTATTCCAACATACAATAATAGGTGACACTGTTCGCAATTTCAAGCGAATATTATAAATTAATTCGTTCATCACATACTAGATGTCGCCACTACCTGTTGGTAGCTTTACAAAATATTTAAAAAAAATTCCAATTAGTAGAAAATAAGTGTAGCTGAAATTAAGATATTTTCTTTTGTTTAAAGTTAATAAAAATCTGTGATGAAAGTTTTTAACGTTTGCTTATAAATAAATACCGATTACATGTGCTGTTGATTAAAAAAACCATAACTAGATGTTTTTGGTATGATCATAGATAAGAGTGTATATACGGAAAGATATGATTTTGAAACTAAATCTGGCAGCACATCATCCTGCCCATATAGTCAGTAATCTATGATCCTGCCATTACGTGAATTTTTCTTTACTCTATGCGTGAATTTACCTCCAGGGTATTCAATCTCAGTACTAATTGTTAGGATATTTAAAAAAAATATTCGTACTAGTTAGGGTTGAATGTAAAATGTTAGAAAACCAATACAAATTTGTGGTTTTTTAACATAGTAGCATTATTATTTATTACTTCTATAGCAGTAATACAGGGAACGCCACCGGCGATAGATTATGGTACCAAATTTGAAACATATCTGATCGTGCGAACTCTAACTGTGTTGGGCGTACTCCTAAATTAGTCTCATAACCTGTCTAACCATGTACGAATTTATTTCTCTTTTGGTAGAATTTTACGAACGTATAGAAGAAGAAAAAATTTCCGTGCGTTTCGTAAAATATAGTTTTTATTAAATAATTATTTTTGTCTCATTATTTTAGCGAACAGTTTACACGATTAACATAGAACAAATCTTTTTTACTATTTTTGGTTTAAAGTATAGTAGAAATAAAAATTTTATTGCCGGCCATTTTGAACGGGACTTATCAAAATCCAAAATGTCCTCTAATGTCAATTTAACATTCTTCCAGTTGGTTGTTTGTTTAAATTCGATATTTTTGCATTTTGTTGTTGAGTTTATTGAGTTGAGTTGAGTGCCTTGTCCTCCTCCTCCAGGTCTACGTTGGGTTGTGTGAAATTGTTCACTGTTTGTGTTTGAGATAGAGTTTTGTTTGTTAAATACTTTTGTTTTTGTTTTAAAAGACTTCAGACATTATGTCGCTATCTAGTAAAAAGTGTTGTGTTCCTGGTTGTTTGGATTCAGGAAGTAAGTTTTTTAAATATTATCAAGTTTTAGCATTCAGTCAAATATATAATTCAAATGCTTAAGAAAAAATGCATGTAGGTGCCTGCGTAGCATTACTAATAGGTTTGCCATATTACTCATTTTGGTCAGAGTGTCAGTCTATAACTAGAATAAGTGCTTAAAATAGTGATCCAAAAGGTTGAACTAGATCCATATAATTTTATACAGATGAAAGTGATATCTTTTGGACTGAGACCAGTAAATTTTGAAGGTCTTTTGACTACACTCTGAGAAGGTCAACCATGTAACTTCAATAAGAGTTAATAACTTTAATTAACATATTGTGTTTATTTCTGTTCAGGTATGCAGATGCCTCTGCATTTATTTCCAAATCCAGAAAAAGATAGACTACGCTTTAATATATGGGTCCATTCTATTGGAGGTGATATTATTGGGTTGGACTCTGATGACATATACAAACACCGCCGTGTGTGTCATGCACACTTTGAAGAAAAGTTTTGTTGTCGCTATGGTAGATTGAGTAATATTGCTACACCAACATTAAACCTGCCAGGTTAGTTTTAGCATCTTATGTACTATTTGTGTTTTATATTATTATTATATTTTATATGTCCCTTGATTTCACAGGCAATCTCTAGCTCTTTAACACTAGGCATTAATGGAACCTTGGCCACTACTAGGAGCCCTTTTGAATAAAGAAACAAATAATTCAAATGTATGACTTGTGAATAAAAAAAAACTATTGTAAATAAAAAGGGGAAGGAACTTTTTGTATTGGGCTATAGGGATAATTTTTTGTTGAAACCTTATATCTAATCTATAAAACGACTGGTACCTGCCTACTCTCAAATACAGGACAAATTATGAAGCATTACCTAAATTATATATCAGGGCAACTTTTCATTATTTAAAGACAATGCTGCTTCTGTTCTTATTGTGATGGACCATTCTATAACTTTTTATTGGGAAAAATAATATCAATAAATCATTCAATCAATGTTAAAGTGTAAGATTGAACGTATTTGGCAATATAATTTCACAATTAGAAACCAGTTGGAGAAACATTTTTTTTTGATCAACCTATTTAAATATGCTAGATCTTTAATCTTAACTTATGCTCTTTCCAAAAATAGCAGTTTTATTGAAAAAAAAATTGTTGCCAACAAAAAGAAGTATTAGTTTTCAGCAAATAAATAAAAAATAGGCCATGTAGTGATGGTGTAAGAAAAACCACTACCCTATATCATCCCATGGGTGTCGTAAGAGGCGACAGAGGAAAACAAATCAGGTAAAAAATGCGGTTGCCAAGCATGGCAGCTATGGCAAATATTCCCCAATGAGGCAATCTTTAGGGGTGGCTTATGTATGTTCAGCAGTGGACTTTAGTAGGTCGTTACGAAATTAAAAAAGTGACACTTTATAATGTTTGTGGACCCTTTAATATTTTTTGTTAAAATAATATTAAATTGACTACATACCAATTGCAATTTATTATTGTCTCATATTTTATTTCTGTTAAGCTTTTGGCTAAAAATCTAAAGTACTAAGACTTAATTTGAAACTTGGTTCACTTGAATAAAAGTTTTTTGTCTAAGTTCTTGCACATCTATGTTTCAGGACCACTGGCCCTACCCAAATTCACCTTTGTAGAAAGAAGACCACTTCGACAGATGAAGCACTCACCAGAAGATGAACCATCAACCACAAAAGGTAGATAGCTAGCTAGATCAGTGATGATTCTAATTGGTTTGAGCTGCTGTTTGAAATTGGTGTCATAATGACTATTTTCGGCGCAATTATATACATTCATATACTTTCTATTTCAGATTTTGCGGTTGATGCCATGGCTACATCCAGCACTTATGCCTGGATGAAAGAAAACATTGGTATGTTCCGCTGTTTAATACTAAACTAAAATGCAACATGCGACATAATTTTTGCATTGCTTTATCTTTTGCTGGAGCAGGATGCAACTAAATAGGTCCAATAATACTTTGTCTTGCTCGGCATAACGAGAGAGACATCTTAGCTCACTGCAGGAAAGAATAAATTTTCTGGAATGAACTATTTTTATTACAGAAATTTTTCACGAAACCAATTTTAGTCTGATTGAGTAAAAGACATGCAGCTTGTCTATATAACCAGTGATGTCAGTGGCTCTTCCCTTATGCGGTTCAGATTAACTATATTACAGTTTTGTTATCCATTTGATTGATTCAGTTTATAGTATTTTTTTATAAGATAGGGTGACAAATTATTAAGCTACTATTTTACGCTGGTATTCTGTAAGAGCGTGGTCCTTCCCCGGTCGAGCCGACCCATTCATGCTACAACTATCCTACTAATATAACCGTGGCATGGCTCTACCAAATGTCTAAATCTACTATATTAAATAGCATATTGCTTTGAGACTGCCTCGTTGGTCTAGTGGTTGTAGTAGTGCGACTGCTGATCATGAGGTCCTGGGTTCGAATCCTGGGTCGGGCCAAAAAATTAACTATTGATTTTTCCGTCAAGAAATTCTCAGTAGTTGCCCGGAGTCGGGAAGTTGGCGGTGTCTCACCCCCGTGCTTCGGAAAGCACGTAAAGCCGTTGATCCTGCACCTGATCTCTCTCCGGTCGTGTCAGTTTACCGTCCCATCGGATTATGAGGGTAAGGGAAGAGAGAGTGCACCTGTGCTTGCGCATACACTTGGGCACTATAATCCTGTCCTGCGCGGATGGCTGGCCGCCGTTGAGGCAGACCGCCGTGGCCGAAATTCAGTCGGGAGGACATTATTCCTTTTAGACTTCTATTCTGAACCTTATAGTTTATTTATGTACTGGTCACTGCTGAGAATACTTTTTGTGGTAAAATTTGTGGTAAAACTGTTTGTCTCCCTTTAGTTATAGTGTGATATTTTTGGAGATGCTAATATTTTGTAGATCTGACAGTTAAAAACATGAAATTCCCACACAAACTTACATATGTACTGATTTTGTTTCTTCAAGTTTTACTATAGTAGGTATATAGATATAGATACAGATAATTTATTGTCTTGATTTGTTTCTTATTTTTAGTATCAGTACTTAGCATTATAATACACATTATAATGTATGTATACTAATACTCATGTTTCAGATCCATCTGTCAACATCCCAGAGGTGTCAAATATTGTTACTGATATAAATGTAGCTAAGAAAGTAATACCAGAAGTGTCAAACATTGTAAAAGAATCTGCTTTTGAAATAAATGTATCTGAAAACATATATAACAGTGAGTAACTTGAAATTATTTTTAATACAAATTATATACATTGATGCGAAATGTGTTGCTTGAATGACCACAAAAAGTACTAGATTGCTTGTATCAGAATATTGTACATGCCCTAAGCGACGCGGCAAGTAAGTCCAGTATGACTCGTGGGGGAAGGAACAAGAATGACAGTCTTGAAATAATACTAGTTTTTAAGGAATTTATCGCGTATATTTAACTTTTTAATTACCCGACGTTTCGAGAGCTTTACAGCACCCATGGTAACGGGAAGGACTGAGATGTTCAACGTTCAGATGTCATAGTTAACCGCGTTTACCATATATTAAAATTTAACTTTATATTTTTTTATTCCGTAAAAACCAGTATTATTTCAATGTGTAGTGTTCGCGTAAATATAAGAATAACAGTCATTTATGTGGGTGGAAAAACCATGTTTATGACGCTCACAAGCAGGCCATGCTTAACTATCAAGTGTGGTTGCTATTTAATCGGCCTAAGTCTGGTAGATTCTATGAGCAGATGTACCAATCACATAAAATATTCAAAAGTCGACTAAAATGGTGCCAACAAAATCTAGAAAATGGATGTTTTGGCCAAACATAGATCTACTAAAAATTTTGATTGTTTCTGGAAGGCAACAAGAAAGCTTGATGTTAAGTCTGGTTTGCCAACAAGTGTTGAGGGGGAGAATGAGCCTGCTCCTATTACAGAAATGTTTAGGGCTCATTTTAATGTCAACTCGCCACTGGGCCCCTCGGTTCCTACTTTTAACAAGCCAGCAAAAAAAGCAGAGAAAATAAACTAGTGCATGTTACAGCAGAACAAGTGCGAAATACACTAAAAAACATAACTGGTGGCAAGTCTCCTGGGCATGATGGCATTAGCGTTGAGCATCTTAAGTATGCTGGTGTTCACCTCCCGAGGGTTCTGACTCTGTTTTTTACGATGTGTAAAACAAAAATGTCGCTAAGGTGCTGGACGGTGTGCTTAATTCTTACCTTGAAAAAGTAGCTAACCTACATGACGCGCAGTTTGGATTTCGGTCTGGGCTATCTACTGAGAGTGCAATTGTAAGTCCAAAGCACACTGTCCAATACTATACTAATCGCATGACACAGGTGTATGGCAGTTTCACTTGAGTTTAAGTAGGAATTCACTACATATAAGCTAATATTGGCATAGCTATTATTAGAATAGATAAACTTATGCCAGTACGCTGTTTTATTTGTTTCTGATACAAAGTTTTTTGCTTCTAGGGTGCACTAAAAGGAAAACGAAGTCCATTGTTTCTAAAAAAATCAAAGCTGTAACAACATTAGAACATGATTTATACCAGAAGCTTATTCAAGTGAAAAACAAACTAAGCAAGTATAAAAACCAAGTTAAAAAGCAGTCTGCAAGTCTCAAAGCAGCGAAAAAACTAACTTCTAATCCTGCATTTATAAAAGCCATTGATAAGTTGCCCAGCACAGCTAAGATATTAACTTTACTGCAGTTCAGGGAAATTAAAAAGAAGTACAAAGGTCGACGATTTTCTCTAGAGGAAAAAATTGTAGCTTTGTCAATTTTAAAACAAAGTCCAAAGTGCTATAGATTTTTAAGAAAAATATTCATCTTGCCAACTCCACAAACTCTCACAAAACTTTTAAACCATGCAAATGTAAAACCAGGAATAAATAAAAGAATATTTGCTCAGATCAAAAAAGCTACAGAAAAGTTTAAAGTAGAAGAGAGACTGTGCATAGTTTTATTCGACGAAATGACATTGAAAGCCAATGTAACTTATAATGAGCGGAAAGACAGGGTAATTGGTTTCGCCACTGATGGCCGGAAAACTAGTCCTGACTATGCTGATCATGCACAAGTGTTCATGATACGGGGATTGATAAAAAATTATAAACAACCCGTATCATATACATTTTCTGCAGGAGCAACAAGTGGACCGGAATTAGCAGTGCAACTCAAAGATGTAATTAAAGAATTACAAGAGGCTGGGCTAATTGTAATAGCAACAGTGTCTGATCAAGGCACCAATAATAGGCATGCCATTAAACTTTTACTACAGGAGACTAGAGGGATTTTTATAAAGTCTGGACGAGAGCCTATAGAGAATATGTTTCTTGTCAACGATCAGGAAGTCATTCCACTATATGACCCTCCCCATCTAATAAAATGCACTCGTAATAATTTAATAACAAAAAACCTAACATATGTACGTGATCAGCAAATGCGAACAGCAAAATGGCACCATATTGAATTGCTACTCAAAGAAAACCCTGGGTACAAAGGTATAAGGCTAATGCCAAAGCTTACGGACAATCATGTCATACCAAATAAAATTTCCAAAATGAAGGTCAAATATGCCACACAAATCTTCAGTCAAACAGTAGCATCCAACATGGGATATTTAGCAGGTAAAATAAAGTACCTTTATACATTAATTACTCATCATGTATTAAGAACTTTTAATGTTGTGTATAAAGGTAACATTTAGATTGTGGCAGTCACAGCCCGACAGGCGCGACTGCGATCTAGCAACCACGGCCGTGATTGCAGCAGTTGGCCGTGGTATTTGGAAGAGCCTGCTAAGATCGGAATGCACTTCTATCTAGTCTACACAAACTTTTAATATTATTTTGTCAAATGTTGTTCTCAAGTGTAGCTTAATAGTATTTACATTCGGAATTATGTTGCTAAAACATTTTTTTTTTACAGACAAAGGAATTCTCTCCGAAGAATGTAAAGAGACAGCTGATGTTCTCCTTTTTTTCGATCAACTGTTTGATTCTTTAAACGGGAGTTATACAAAGCGAAAACAACATGGAAAGCCATTATTAGGACCTGCAAGACCAAATTCTTGTCATAATAATGTATGGAATAAGGCTAAAATAGAATTAAGAAATATGAAATTTACTAACATTGTAACAGGTAAAGCTGAGAAAGTCCCTACTTTAGAAAATTGGGTATGGACAATAGATGGTGTTCAAATACTTTTAAAAAAATTAAAAAATGACTATGGCATAACTTCTGTTTGGATGAGGCACCTAAACCAAGACCCCATAGAAAACTTTTTCGGGGCTATTAGAAGCCATGGGTGCCGCAACACAAACCCCACAACAGAAAGGTTTGAAAGTGCCTACACTAGCTTATTAATAAATAACATATCTAGTGTCCATGCCCCTGGGGCAAATTGTGAAAAAGACTATTGTGAAGTTTTATACACCCTCATAATAGATGACTGCCAAGCCACGGTGACCAGTGAAATTGATAGCATACCCACAGTGCAAGTAACTGAACTAAGTCAAAAGGAAAATGATCCCCGAGTACTAGGCGCTCTACAATATGTGAGTGGATATTTTGTACACAGTGCTAGAAAGAAAATATTTAAAAATTGTCAGCAATGCGCTAAAAACATGGTTGCCTCTCAAGAAAATGAATATATTAAATGCCGAGAATATGCTGGCAGACGTTGGCTTGTCAGTCCTTCCGAATCTCTCCTCTCTTGCATATCTGCAATGCAAGACATTACCAACGAAATTTTAAAACGTTATTTATATTATGAAAATCTAAAAGAATTCATAAAAACTATATTATTTCTACATATAGAATTTGATTTTTTAAATTGTGATCAACACAAAGACAAAATTATAGAATTTATTATAAATTTATCTTGCAGATTTTTCATAAACAATTACTGTAATGATATAAACAAAATATTAAAAGGGAAGAGAGACTCCAATGATTATGAGGATGTATTTCAAATAAAGGCGAAAAAATACTTCCATAAGTGTTATAAAAGACGAATTAAATGATTAATTTAAAGACATTGTGGTTTTACACTGCAAGGACTGCAGGACTGCAAAAACTACCGTGGTATCAGCTTGCTTAGTATTGTGAGTAAACTGTATGCTAAGGTGTTAATTGAAAGAGTTATGAAAGAAACTGATGGAAAAATTTGGGATGTGCAAGCGGGTTTTAGAAAGGGAATGGGGTGTACAGATCAAGTCTTCCATGCGCATGATTGCGGAGAAGTTTTTGGCTAAAAACCAGAAAGTTTTTTGTGCATTCATGGACTTGGAAAAGGCTTATGACAGAGTGGACAGGAATGTGTTATGGCAAACACTGAACTCATATGGGTTGAGCGCTGGTTTGATACAGGCATTAAGGTCTCTTTATAGGGACTCGAGTGCTTGTGTCAGGATCAATGGGGTCTACTCGGACTGGTTTGGCATCCGAAAAGGTGTCAGACAGGGCTGTGTAGTTTCCCCGTGGCTGTTCAACCTATTTATGGACAGGTGTTTGCAAACTTTGAAAGATGAAGAATGCGGGTTAAGAATGGGCGAGTTAACCGTCAAATGCCTTTTGTATGCCGATGATCAAGTCATATTTGCGTCATCGGCGGCTGAGTTGCAAATGATGGTTACATTAATGAACTGGGCATTAAAAGAAAGGGGAATGAAAGTGAACGCAAGTAAGACGAAAGTGATGGTTTTTTAAAGAGAAGAAAGCAAAACGGTATGTGAAATAAGAATAGAAGGAGAGTTAATTGAACAAGTGGATGAGTTTGTGTATTTGGGATGTGTATTTAGCAGGGATGGTAGATATGATAAGGATATAGAACGACGAGTAAATGCAGGGAATAGAGTGAATGGGACACTACACTCTATTGTGAGGAACCAGAATGTGTCAAAAAAGGCACGTATGGTAATTCATAATGCTGTGTTAGTCCCTACTTTAATGTATGGTAGTGAAAGCTGGGTGTGGCAGAAGAAGCACGAAAGTAGAATAAATGCTGTAGAAATGCGGTCTTTAAGGAGTATGCTAGGGTTGAATCTGAATGACAGGGTGAGAAATTGCGTGATAAGAGATAAATGTGGTATGCAAGATGATGTTGTGACCAGGATTAAGAAAGGAATGCTTCGGTGGTTTGGTCATGTAGAAAGAATGAATGAGGAAAGAGTGACAAAGCAAATTTATATGGCAGATGTGAACGGCAGAGTCGGGAAGGGACGCCCTAGAAAAAAGTTTATCGACCAAATTGGCGATATTTTGAAAATGGGCCACGTTAGAAGTACCCTTAACGAAACCTTAAAAAAGTACCTTAACGGCGAAAGAGGTATGTCAGGATCGTGTCAAATGGAAGTCCGTAGTCTCTGCCTACCCCTCTGGGTGACAGGCGTGAGTGTTTATGTTATGTTATATGTTATGGTTTTATTATAGTAAATTCTCTCTTCTAGTACAAAAATTATCGTTAAATTATTTTATAAGTGTTTTAAAAGACGAATTAAATGATTAATTTAAAGACATTGTGGTTTTACTATTGTAAATTTTCCCTTCTAGTACAAAAATATCGTTAGTTTATTTTATTTATTACATTCTTTTATTTTATTATATAACTACTTTTCCCTATTCCGTGTGTGCATATAATGTAATGTGAGAATATATACTAAGTAGAGAAAATGTACTCGGTATAATATACCACACGGAATAAGGATAATTAGTTATATAAATTAATTAATAAAATAATAACAATGAATATTTAAGAAGGCATCCTACCTATGTATATCTAGTTATACACTGAAAGTAGTTCCATATCATTCATGCAGACGGCAGCACCGTCATTGTCGATTCCTATTTGAAGGCGTCGAGAGAGACCTCTATTCCCTATATAAAAAAGTACTCTGTGTCTACCTCTGTGTTATTTACGCTTTCCGTAATCCGTACCACCATTTTCAATTGTTTGAATTTTGTAAATAAATATGTAAGCTTAGCCCGGATTTAAGGACAGTGACAGTATATCATCTCGTCTAAACAACTTGCATCAGCCCTTGATGCAAGTTATTTGTGATAAGCATAAGTGTTAACTAAATAAGTTTTTTTTATATGTATCTCTTCAGTATTTTATGCATGCATCATGTTCTTCACGGATTTCCAAACATGGAAAACGATAGTGAACGATTTAGGGTATGGCTTTACGCAATTGGCGGTTATTTACTAGACCTCGAAAATATGCACATATTCAACTTGTATCACCATGTGTCATTCACATTTTGAAGAAAAGTTTCAATGCAGAAATAACAGAATCAGTAACATTGCTGTGCCTACTTTGAATATACCAGGTTTGTCTTTATAGATTATAGAATAAGTAAACATATTATGGAATGAATTTGGAACATAATATAGTATGAATTATGTATATAGTTTCTTTATAAAATATGCCTAAGTAAGTAGTTATCTAACTAGTAGTAATTTTACCATGATTCATTCATTAATGTAACTAGGATATTATTACATACTATTTATATGCACTATCGGACTTAAAAGGATAATGCATGTAATGATTACGGCTGACAGAAGGATGACGCTTTGATGATCAACCATTAGGTCTAGTTTTCATAAATATTAAGCTTGCAATGTGTTATCACCCCTCTTTTATACTTTTTAAAAATAAATTATTTTATAATATTATACAGTGAAAATATACTTTTGTAAGTCATCACAGATACTGGTATAATGATATAAATAATTTCAAAGTTAATCCTATTATTGTCTTTTAGCTACATCATCAAATAAATCAGCAGTTATGAGAAGAAAACCCATGAAATATATTTTGAACCTGGCAAAGTTGTCAACACCTACAGGTACTGATATTTTTCAACAAGTCTGCTATATATACTTACAATCATAATACTATCATCATTACAGCACATCACAAATCCACTGCTGAACATAGTATGTGATCTTCTCAAGGGGACTAATATTTTAATACTTCCATCATTGTTTATTTATGAGTATGTCATAATATACATATGGAAAAATGTAAATTTATTATTAAAAAAAGAGAGAAGTTTCCTGTAGAAAGGGTTGAGATGATACCATAGAAGTTCCAAGTAAATTTTGAATGACTTAAGAAGTCCATAAAATTAAATAATAAAATCTCTATAAAAATATAATGCAATAATTTAACATAAGATTTATAAAACTTACGAAGGAAATTTTGTTAAATAACTAATAAAAATTTAGTAAACCTAAAACAAAAAAAAGGAGCTGATGATCTTCAAATGGCTGAACAGATTTTCTTGAATCATAACTTAGAACACTCTTGATCTAGTCACCTTTCAATAAAAAAGCTAAATAATAGTCCATCTATGCGGCCACTATGATACTTCAGACAGAAGCTCAGATACATATGTTCAATTTATAAGACCACTTAATTTACTCAGTCCCTAGTTAAGGTTCCTTCTGTTTTAAGTTATTATGAAATTAGCTAACCTAACAACATTTTATAGTGACCATACCAATCTTTGATCAACAATACCAACTAGATAACGGGTCACGTCCAAAATCATAGCTAAATACTGTCCGCATGAATATAAACTATGAAAAGACATAAATTAAATAACATTTAGTGTGAAATCAACCTTAAATAATAACAAATAAAGTTCTTTTTCCCGTTATTGCCTTGCGAGCTACACTCTCACGTGCAAGAGCTCACGTCTCGATTTCTTGCGACGACCCGACATCTAGTTGGTATTGTTGATCGAAGATACCAATGTTAAAAATCTTTTATGTTTTAAATATATAGATTGACTTGGCCATCGCATGAAAACGCAATGTATCTCACAAGTAATACATATTATATTAAATTAGATTGCGTAATGACACAGAAGGACCCTTAAGTAGGGACTGAATAAATTAATAGACTTGGTATTACATGGATCTCACAACTTTTTACGGTAGAAGAACTGAGTTCCGAGACTTGGTTTTTATATAAGTTATGGTTTGATGGCATCTCATTTCTTTTTGTAGACAAGATAGTCCTAGTTCTTTTTCTTTCTGGTACCTTCTACTTCTTGTATACCAACAACGTACCTATCTACACCTATTATACATATAAAAGAACACTGATTCATTCACTGCAAATGTAACCCTGTAATTCTATATATTTATATCGGATTACAAAGTTATTTATGCAGTTGGTGTATCTAGAAAACTGGACCGAAATTTAAAAATTAGTTTTTCCTTGATTTATACACTAAACTCTAATTGTGTTCTAAATTTTAAGCTTATATATCTTCTAGAAGTGCCTAAGAGTTTTGATGATCGGTCAGCCAGTGAGTGACAAAATTAAGAAATTTTGACTAGTTATAATTCTTAAACTACTGGTTCAAATTAAATGAAATTTGAAATATACCATGTTTATACAATGCCTACTTGGTTACTGAAAATTCAGGCTTCTAGTTTTATCCACTATGAAGTTATAGACACAATATGACAAAATATTTCATAGCCTGACATTGTATGGTTGCGACCTTTTTCTTTCTATATTCATATTTTAATATTTTATTTTCATATTTTAATTTCTCAACACGCGTTGCTAAAGGCTTATAACGCTAATATTGCATAATTGTTTAATTTATGATTGTTATTTTTAATTAGTAAGTAATTTATAAGTGATAACTATTAATTCGTTTGTTATAATTGGATGAATATTTTTAATATTTTTTGCATGTAAAATTAAACTTTGTGTGCGTGTTGGATTTTCTGTAAGCCACAAGAGTTTTTGAATTAAATAAATAATAAATATAGGGGGAAGAAATTGGCCTGAATCACTTCGAGAAAAGTATGGTATGGCCGTGTTGCTTTTTTGCTCGAGTTGGCGGCACTTGGCATTGCCGTGCCCCCAGATAATTAACATTCCAACAGACAGATCCAAATACAATTTGCAATCCCCGCAGCATTTTCCTCAAAAAGTATGTAATATTAAATATTGAAGAAAAGGCCATATTTGTATGCGCATTTAATTTTCCTTTTCATCATATCCAGTATAATTGTGTCAATTCCAGTAAATTACAGTTAAATACTTTTTTTTTATTTAGCAGTTTAATAATTATTCAGACTGCGAGAGTGCACTTGCATTGTCTGGCAGGGTCGCCGTGTAATGTTGGTAAAGATGGTAATGAGAGGAAATGTACTCTAAACTTAACACTACATTGTCGTGGGATTTACACTTCAATCCACTGAGAAACACCCATTTCTCCTAACCTATAGTGATATATTTAGTTTGGTTATTTCTTTAAATCTTTCCTTTTCTTCTTTTGATATTTATTTATGAATTTCATTTCAGGTCATTACTCTGAACGTTCGGTAATACACAAAAATGGAAGGAAATACTTCTCACAAAGAAAATCTTGGTTAGTCTGACTTATGATGCCATTTTTTAACAGTTTCAATTTATTGAACATAAGATATAAACTTTTTTATAATGCAAAAATTTTGAATTACTCTGTATATTTAATGTGTTTCTATGATTGTAATTATAATTCTATGTTTTTAATGAAGTTCTTATAACTTATATGTGGTGGAGCCACGCCGCAAGAGCCGTGGTAGCTCAGTGGTTAACGCTCGCTGTAAATATAACAGAACGCGAGTAACCCGGGTTCGATCCCCGCCGGCACCAATGAAATTGTTAATTGCAATTTTAAGTGCTGATTTACCACGTGCTCGGCGGTGAAGGAAAACATCGTGGGAAACCTGCATGTCTGAGGAATAAGAAAAAAAAATATTTTCGAAGACATGTGAAGTTCGTCAACACGCATTTGGGCAGCGCGGCGGACACTTCCTTGCCCTAAAACCCTTTCAGAAATGAGGGCAGGCCTGAGCCCAGCAGTGGGACGTATATAGGCTGTAACTTTACTACTTTTACTTTAGAGCCACGCTGCTTAGTGTGGGTGAGTTTTGTATGGTGTTACTGGAAATGAGGTATTCTATCGTAGTCTTCAGGGGTGACAACGCATCTGCATTTTAATTTTTAATTGAATTTAAATGTAGATATCTATAGGTACAGCATCAAATTACCATCAGTTTGATTGTGTGCTCATTTGTCACAAACGCCTGTGAAAAATCATGGCTAAAAGTATTACACTAATATAAAATAGCAAAGGAATAATTATAGAAGTGAAGCATGTTGCTGAAAGAAAATTAACTAATGTTTTAGATCCAGTTACTCCAATGCAAGATCCTGTGATATCAACTAATCCTGTAGTTATAAAGAAAAGGGCTGAAATGTTTTTAGGTATGATTTATTTTGATTGAGAGATGATAACTATTTATATTTAATATTTGATAATATGATATATATTTCATATTTGTTCTGACATAGACAATATTTATATGTATCATTCATTGACACATGTTGCTTCTTCCCCGGATCTCTGTGCTGATCAGACGTGATACACTTAGTTCTTTTATCAAATAATTAAAAATTTTCGAAATTGTGAAGTGTTAAATTGTACGAAATAATAGGAGAGCATAAACTATAAGAAGACTGTGTTGTCGCTCAGTGTTAATAGTGAGTGAATCTAACACGCATTCACTTGCACTCTGAAAGTTTAATTTGCCCACTGCATACATACGCAGCTGCATACTTGTGTAACGACTACGTGCCTTGCAATGCAATGCGTGTGCAATGCTTCAAATTTTTCTGCTTGTCTAGTTCTTGCAGTTTGCTCACGCCCGGCTACTATGCCGCTTAAATGTACACCGCCTACTACGCCGACCGCAATGTTGCATGGTAAATCAGACTAATATTGCCAACCGTATTCTTAAAGAATAAAATAGATAAGTCCGTCAAGGCATACAACAAATAATATACGAGCTGCAAGTTGAATACCTCAAACTTAAAACTTGATGGTCCACCCAAACTGATTTTCGTGTCTGAGAGTTTGACAATTAAGCCGAAGAAACTCTTCTTTTTGACCAGGGAATTTGAACCTTTAAATATTGCTGGATATCAAGGGCTAAAATATAACTTCGGAGGGCGGATGGAGCTCCACTTGTAAAGGTTAATAGCGAGAGCGACCTAGATAACATTAGCAACAAATGACTATTTATTAATTTGTATTATTTATTTTCATAAATGCATGTTTTATTGTTCTCTATGTTTTATAAGCTTTTGTTGTTTAATCTTAATTATTTTAGCTTTAATTCATATGCGTATATCACTGATACCTATTCATATAATTTCGCTGACAACTCAACACATAAAATTACAATAAAGAAATTAATTAATTCGCAACCATCCGCTTAAAAATACAATGATGTGTCTTATCTGGATTGAAGAGCACCTCCCGCCCTCCCTCAATTACATGAACTAATCCCGTCACCACTGATCCCAGCACCACTACTCCCAACACCACTATTCCAGGAAAGACACACCATCGACAATACAACACGTGTTTCGCCTCTACACGAGGCATCTTCAGGTGATGTAGATTCTACGGCGGCTAACCGTTAAGAGTAAGGTAAGACACATCATTGTATTTTTAAGCGGATGGTTGCGAATTAATGTCTTTATTGTATTGAATTTCCGCAAAGTAACGCCTGATTCTATAAATTAATATAAAATTACATCATAAATTACTTACACTTAGTAATCTAGTACATAAATTTCACACTTACACTTTAGATTCAAGAATTATAAATATTAAATACTCCAGTAATATGTTACAATTAAATCAAAATATACGTCCGAGAAGAAATTGATGCATCCTCTTATGAGCCAACCTTTCACGATGGAAACTGCCTTATAATATAAATCTCGCCAGTATATACAATCATATGCTCATACCGTCCGCCTAATTTTCTTTAAAAGTTTTCTAGCAAATATTTAGAATCTATTGACCACTAATAAATACTTAATGATGTTTGTGGGGTGTTGCAATAATTGTTTCCTTTTTTCCTTTTTTAAACAAAACTGGTTGATAATTTTTTTTTAATTTTTAATTTTAAGGAGGAGCATTGGCAGACAAGAAAAAGACAACAGGTATCCTTCGAAAAGAGTACGAAGATGCTGATCTGCTGCTTTTATGGATAATATTTTCGACTCAGTTAATGGCAGTTTTTAAAAGAAAAGATGCCAAAACTCGACTTGGACCTGCAACAGCTCACTCCATACATCACAAAACATGTATGGATGCCAAAAAAGTTTTTGCGTCTATGATGTTTATCTTCTACTAGTAGAATTTATTCCAACTGTAAACAATTGGGTGTGGACACTAGAAGGGATGGAAGTTTTATTAAAAAAAAATTGAAATTGATTTTGGCATTACATCAGTTTGGTTGCGTCATCTAAATCAGGACCCACTGGAAAATTTCTTTGGATCGGTTAAACGCCATGGATGCCGTAATATTAATCCAACTTGTGACCAATATGAGTCAGCTTTTGCCACCCTTTTGATTAATAATTTAAGTAGTGTCCACACTCATGGTAAAACTGCGAGCTAGATTATTGTAATGCTGTGCACACTCATTGTTAATGAAAACTTAGAGGCATTGTCAACCTGCACATTTGATTTCACAAAAATTTTAGAAATAAACCTCACGCCAATTATAATGAAACTAAATATAAACATTGTGTTAACTGTAAATATGCAATATTGTTACTTTAGACTGACTCAACTCAACTCAACTCTGACTCAAGGAGTGCGCTTCAACACCTTGCTCGGTGGACTTCGGTTTTTCGAGGCTTACCAGTAGCATATGCGATTTTAAAGCTTCTAGTTAGTTACAGGCAGACTCCAGAATATATATTTACAATGGATACCTTCGCACATTGGCTTAGAGACTAATGAAAAAGCTTATTCTAGCCAAACAAGCTATTTCGGCTATTTTATTAATATTACCCCTTAATTTCAAAATTATACACCTTTATTAAAAAAATATTGTTATGACCTTTGGAAGAAATATTTTGACGAAAGTGCAAAAGAAAAGGGTATATGGTACCGTACGATCCAGCCGTACCCAATGCGCTCAACCTGGATAGATAACGGAATATTGTGTAGACCCGATACTGTAATAGCATTAAGACTCAGATCTGGGCACTGTTCAACTTGCAATGTTATCGATGATGCTTATCACATTTTGATAGAATGTGCCCAGAACTCCATAGAAAGAAAAAATTGTATTTTACATTTGTCATTGATTAGCAGTATTATAGTCAACCAAATCTAAGAAATACCTTTTGACGTTTCACATTAATCATTTCGCAATAACTTTGCTCAAGCGTACTCACGACATTTGAAATAACCTTTTCCGTAAATCCGAAGAATTATAAAGTTATGTATATTTCTTTACCTCGTGTATAGTTTTTATCACTAATTTAAATTCGTATCTTTCAAACAAAGCAAGATACTAAAAAAATATCCAGTATCACCTTTTTTTACTTGACGTCGTTTCAATGATATGTCGCTATGTACCTTACCGTAGTGTTTGTATCATTAAAATTCATTGTTATGTGAATAATCGGCAAAAATATTCAGATAATCGGTAAAAATATTCAAATAATGGAATCGTTATTTTTGTAATGTATGATTTGTTCAACTTAATTTTATTTTAAAATTCATCAATCATGAACAAAACAAGTTTTTTTTAAATTTGTGTAAGCAAAAAAATTCACATACAAGGCCGTGCTGAAAAAACTACTACGTAATTTCAATCTTCCGCCATTTCGGGAGCTTACTACGCGTAATTTTGTGTTTGTCTTCTTATTTTGTTGCTTTAACTTTTTGGAATATTTCTTATATATTCGTTGAAGCATGTGCCCATATCACAAACGATGATTGGACAAAAGTGGTATAAAAAACAAAAAAAATTTGATTATGGATGACTTTAAAAGAGACATTAATTTTGACTGCATTATTGAAAATCAAATAATAATCTAAACAACGACAGCTCAACTAGTTGTACTGATAGTGATTGAATAAATTTATTTTTAATCTAGTTTCAATCTTAAATTTTTATAAATGTGCCTCTAGAAATAAGCAGTAACAACAAATAAGAAGAAACTGATCAATCTTGTGTTTTAAATTATGCGTCTTTTATTTATTCTGGTATTATTCAAACCAAACTGTAAATGATTACCAACTCTAAATAATCGTTATCGATTTTTTTAAAGAATCGAATTTTGTACGTTTCCATTTTTTGGTTGGCATACTTGGTGCAATAAGTCTGACAGCTGTCAAAATGTATTTCTTAGATTTGGTTGACAATAATAGTATTTTTTCAGACCCGTTATCAGATGATGCCAAAAAACTTTGTGTTAGTAAATAAGAGATTAAATAATTAATAAGTTTATTTGTTAGTATTTATCCTATTTAAGAATTTTGTTGTACCAGGGCGTCATAATCGCTTCAGTGACAAAGCCCTTTTTCTAAGAATAAAAAAACTGTAAATATGACCTATTTTCTGAAGATGAAATATATAAAATACAGAGAATATGCAGGTGGCTTTGTATTCCTTGCAATGATTTGATTTAATCAATTTCAGATATGCGGGATATAATCAATCATATTTCAAAGGACAATTTTGAAAATGATCAGTTAAAAGAAATTATGAAAACAAGCATATTATATACTTTAATTGATTTTGATTTTATGAAATGTAATGTGCATAAAAATAAATTAGTTGATTATTTGATAAATATTGTGATGCGTTGTCTGATTTTTAATAGTTTTAAAAATATTAATAGAATATTAGCTGGGAGAAAAGATGTTCTGGTAGATGATGATGAGAACTATTTCCAAATTAAAGCCCAAAGGTTAAGAAGTAAACTTTTTAAAAGAAAGAAATGATTACTCTTGTTGCTACCAAAATGAGTTAATAATATTTAATTACTGTTACAAATTTTATATATTCATGCATTCTAAACTGATTTATCAATGATATGTAATAATAAATACGCTTAAATTGAACCACCAAATTATAAAAGTAAGATTAATGAGTCTTATTTTTTTTTTATACAAATGTATTTTTATAATTAGCAGATATGTCGTTATTAAATAGGTTAGATATACTCTATGAGTCTATAGAATGCATTATTACAATATTCATCAAATAATTTATTTTTGAACACAGTCTATTGCTAAAGATTCGTGATACCATAGAATACTATAATACACAATAGAATGTCTGTCAACTTTATTTTGTACGAGGAAGGGCGTCGACAAACCCGATTCGCTGTGTTGACAGAGTGAATCTCATTAAAAAAAATCGTTTAACACTTACATATTTATTTGTAAATAGGGTGCAATTTGGCATTTTCTAAATAATTTGCATGCAAAATTTGGAGACCATTGTAAACGTCAAAACACATATCGTGTTGACATTTATACCGTGTGAATTGACGTATTAGTGACATTTTAGTGGCTACGCGGGCTCCGCCCACTTCCCCGTTCTAATATGTATGTATTATGGTATTCTATGCGTGATACTTGTCACCGAATACGAATATTCGGCCGAAAGATCGGTAAAACTTTTACCGAACCGAATATTTGGCCGAACATTATTCAACGGGATCACCTCTGTAACTAACCAATTTATATCGAAACTTGTTACCATAAAGCGCGCGAGATTATATAGAAAAACTGACGACCAAATTAAAGTGTAAAATGTACTAATGTAATTTAATGTTTTCTTTGTTTGATTCCAAAAAAATTTTATCAAGCTTTCTATTTGCTATAATTGGAAATAAATCTAAAGTACCTCGAAAACATAACATTTCAAGTAGATTTAACCCATAAATAAAATATACTTTCAACAGTAAAATTATGAAAGACATGACATTACTCAATTCGTACAATTCAAGTGGACATTTTCAGAACCACTTAAACGAATATTCGGTGATTTAGCCGCATATTCGGCCGAGTACGAATATTCGGTAAAGCTGCCGAATACCGAATATAAAACGAATATTCGGCCCATCTCTCATTATATATATATCTTCGTCTCAATTTAATGGAGTAATAATGTAGAATTGCTTACTTAATTAGCAATTGGTTTCAAATTTATTTCAATTCCAAACGATCTCAATTGTATTCTTGACGCATTTTAAATACATATTATAATATAAGAAGTTGAGTGCAGATTTACTGTATTAAATTTTTTAAATTTAGTTCTTATCTTTGTTTTCAGGCTGTTCATTAATTTCTATATTTAAGTTGAATAAATGTACTGATATTTATTATTGTCATAACTATTATTGTATTTGTGTGCTGTTTTTTAATAAATCCTGTAAATATAATGTTACTTTTATTTATTTTGATTTTAATTATTAATATCTGTGATGAGAACAAGTATATATACGTAGGTGCTATATATATATATATATATATATATATATATATATATATATATATATATATACGGCATGTGTGTATATATATGCTTATATTTATAGATATTACAATAAAGTTGCTAACTCTGGATACTAGAGGCGCTAGTTATGCATTGCCATTTTATAGGTCGAAGATTGGTCTCTATTTCAGTTTATACTAAGGTACTCTGTGGTAGTAACCACAGAGAGATTATTGGAGATTATTTTTTATATATCTGAAAGTAGTAACAGTCAATGATATCCATAACAACTTTAGTTTTACAAAAAACTTGCTGCTTTTCTACAATTTTATGTCAAAAAAACGTGAGTTTATTGTTAATTTTGAAGTACCTACATAATTAAAATAAATTATTAAATACACACTACTAGAATGTAATTTCGAAATAGTATTTACTTTTGCACAAATACATTTCACACTTAACATGCACAATAATTTATCATTGAAATGAGGCCTTAAGTAGAATATTAAAATTAAAAGATGAAAGGAGAAGAAATTTAGAGAGTGGTAGTCGTTCTAGATGGTGGGACTAGGAAACAGCAGTGCATGGGATCTGAAGAGTATAGAAAGCCAGTATAGTTACAGCGTGTAAGGCATTCCATCTCAAGATGTGACAACAAATCTGTAGCTCTGTTTGTTTGAAGTGCATTGCAGGTGTCGTAGACTGCAGTAGCTCTCTTATCAGTAGGGTTGACTAATCAACCACGTCTCTTCAGTATTTAAACTTAAAGTTGAAGTATTTAAACTATTGAACACATTATTGAAAATGGTGTGAACTGTGTAAGAACAATTGTTACTTTTAAAAATGCTAGTTCGTAGTAGAATCTACTCTATTAAAATTATCTATGAAAAAAATGTCAGAATGTAACATGTGCTTGCTAGTTTTTTTTATCTATCTTTCAGGTGTCGATACATGCATTGCATTCTCTTTATTTTTAAATTTACAAGTAAAAAACCTAACACAGGTATTAGTTTTTTTGTTTGTGAACATTTTATAGTACATATTATCGTCATCCGTTATACGACATAGCACGACAGATTAGTAAGCTGAAATGGCAATGGGCCGGTCATATAGCTCGAAGAACCGATAACCGATGGGGAAGAAAGGTTCTCGAGTGGCAGCCTCGTACCGGTAGGCGTAGTGTAGGGCGACCCCCCACTAGATGGAGTGACGACCTGGTAAGATATGCAGGAAGTCGATGGATGCAGGTGGCTCAGGACCGTGCTTTGTGGCATTACTTGGAGGAGGCCTATGTTCAGCAGTGGACTTGTGAAGGGCTGTAATGATGATGATGATGATTATCGTCGTAAGGAAACAACATTGAAAACCATCATGTAGCCACCATGTGAGGCTGGAGTGTGATTTTGCAAACTCTTTTGCTGCACATAATTTCCTTGGTAACAGTGTGATCTACAACGGAAACTTGCTGCCATAAGATATTATATCTGATGTAAATGTAAATATGACAACTTTTTATTTTATAGAATAAGGCTGACAAACATGCACACAGTCCGCCTGATGGTAAGTGGATGCTGTGGTCCATAGACATCTACATTTAACCTCGATTAAAAATCAAAATGCAGATGCGTTGTCACCCATGAGGACTAAGATGGGATGCCTCGTTTCCAGTAAAAAGGGTCTCCGGTTCTCTACACTCACCATACAAAACACAGCAGCATTAAGCTACTATTTTACGTTGGTATTCTGTGAGAGTGTGGCCCTTCCTCGGTCGAGCCGACCTATTCGTGCTACAACTATACTACTAATATAACTGCAGCATGGCTCTACCACGTATAAGATACAAATTTTAGAACATCTCAACAAGATACAATCTCCATTTCTACAGAATGAAGCAGCTATCTTATAATTTGCAAATTGTATTATCTGTAGTTTTTCAAGCGTTAGCCAAGATTCTGTGATACATATTACTTGAAACTGTGGAAACTCTATCAAAAATGCTTCTAGTATATCTTCTAGAAGACATATGTTTTGAAATAATATTTTGAACTGTAATTTGTTTCTGGGTGTTATATTTTATATCAGATGGTGATTTGCATATAGGTTTTGTTACAGATTTATCTTCAATATTCATATTTTGTGTATTCTGATTTCATCATCATCATCATCATTACAGCCTTTCACAAGTCCACTGCTGAACATAGGCCTCCCCCAAGTAATGCCACAAAGCACGGTCCTGAGCCACCTGCATCCATCGACTTCCTGCATGTCTTACCAGGTCGTCACTCCATCTAGTGGGGGGTCGCCCTACACTACGCCTACCGGTACGAGGCTGCCACTCGAGAACCTTTCTTCCCCATCGGTTATCGGTTCTTCGAGCTATATGGCCGGCCCATTGCCACTTCAGCTTACTAATCCGTTGGGCTATGTCGGTCACTCTGGTTTTACTGCGGATATCCTCATTTCTGAGTCTATCACGCAGAGAAACTCCGAGCATAGCCCTATCCATAGCTCGCTGAGCGACCTTAAGCGTATTTATTCTGATTTATGGTAGTACTAATGAAAAAATTGATTGTCATTAGTTATCTCATCTGTCAAGTCACAATGAATATCCTTTTAGGTAGCCTAATGCCTTTTAACATCTTCTGTATTTCTTTACTTTGGTGATTTTTGATTTTATATTTATTGTCGAGAAGAGAGTTCTTGAAGTATATTTTGGCACAAATGTCTTAAGATAATATGTGGCAGCCCTAAATATGAATAGCGTAAATCTATGTAGTTAACATTCGGCAACTTCATGCTATATGACTTAAATACTCTATTTGTATTTTCCTTATTATGTTGCTTAATACCAGTTTCGCATAATATAATATTTGTGTTTTTAAGTTGACTTAAATAGTAAATAAAATAAATAATTAAAAAAATCAGTAAAGCAACTGGGTGAATCAACTATTTACTGTAATTAATCAACTTTTTGTGTTAAAAAATAAACTTAGTGTTTTTAGTTATTTAACTTTAAATATAGATAACTTAACCATCTAG
Organism: Parnassius smintheus behrii; assembly: GCA_036936625.1. Taxonomy (NCBI): domain Eukaryota; kingdom Metazoa; phylum Arthropoda; class Insecta; order Lepidoptera; family Papilionidae; genus Parnassius; species Parnassius smintheus. The sequence goes on along the minus strand of JAUPFT010000024.1, from coordinate 20,198,978 downwards.
TTTTATTATTTTATGTAGAGCATCGAACTTTTTTAAATGCTATTAGGGTTTTTAACCAAGAATGTCAGAACTGACAACTTTGAATGTCTCTTGGGTAACGGACATATTATACAATATATCGTAAGTAAAACAAAACAGAAAAGATTAATCAGTATATTTATTTTTTATTACAGTTTAAAGGAATTATTATGGGTCTTTGAAACTAAACAAATCAGTCTTATTCTTAAAATAATGACATCCCTTGTTTCTCTTGGGTCACTGGTAAAATAAATCAATACAAACTTTTACTATAACTTTTTTTTAAATAACACATGTAAGCCAAACTAATACTGTACTTACCGCCACTTATTCATCAACCATTATCTAAAAATAAAATATACCTAAGATATTTTGTTCTATTTAAATTTCGAGAGATTCATCATTAAAATTAGGGGACATTGTTGTTAGCCAGGAGACAAACTTAGTGACTCAAGAGACATAACGATATACCAACCAAAATTAAAAGAAAAATAAATTTTAAAATTGTTAATAATATAAAAAATCTGTCAAAACTCTGTTGTGTAGTCTAAATATCAAATTAAGTAAAAAGTCCAACAAAAATCACAATCACAATAAGTAAAAATATATGTAATAACGGAAACTTTAAAGTAGTGAAGTAAATAACTAATGCCAAATCACTTCTCTATAATGTGTACATTGTATTCAAATATGTAATACTGTTGGCCTTTTTTGGTAGTCGTTATAGGCTCAGCTAGAATTTATATTATGTCAGTGTAGTCGATGTCGGCTACGTCACTCTTTTCAAGACGAAATGTGTTTGTGAAATGTGAATCTTCGTGCAAATCATCGACTACACAAGCATATTTAAAAATTTTACCTTTTGTGGCATGAACGTTTACTAATAAAAAGTCCCTCTGTCTCATCTCTTCTTTCTCTTTTTGTTATAAAGTTGTGCTGTTGAACTTTTTGGTTTTAGAGATGTCATCACTGGCTCATCATCAGAAGTTTCAGGTGTTTTATAAACAAATTGATACCAATTCTTGTTGTGAGCTTGGCATAATTCTATCAACCCGATTTCTTTAAATAGTTAAAATAAGCATTAGCTTTGACTATCAAGTCCTTATTCCGGTTACTCCCAGAGATTCTTTAACTATCCCTTTTTGTGCACAGTCATTAATACTTTCAAATATGTCTCAGTATTTTCTTGTCTTTGTGTTTCTTTGTTTTTTGGTAACTTTCTTTGATAGCACCGGATAGCTTGTAAATTATAATCTAATCTATCTCTCTAAATAAACTATATTACTCTTCCTTGATAAATTTTTATGTGGAAGCATATTTTGTGGACTGTTAATACCAGATATATCCGTATCGTCATTGTTTCGATGCGGTGAATTTTGAAAAGCATCATGGGCTACCATAGCATCTGCTTCAGGTATCAATATAGAAGAAGAACTTGGAGGTTGTTATATCATCAAGAAGGCGATTTAAATTATTCCTGTTTTGTCTTAAGTTTTTCTTCCTAAGTTTCCAAGTTGTTCTTGCTCTTGTTCTATATTTCTCTTGTGGTGTTAAGTCCTTGATAAGTCTCTTTTTTGTATGATAATTCACACGCTTTTTTCTTTTATCCTATTCTTCGTAATTTTTAGAATTCAGTTTGAGTTTTTCTTTGTATCTACTCTGCCTTTCGGCGGCTGTTAAAGGCATATTTAATGAAACGATTAAACTTACACTAAATCAAAACAAACCTAATAATTAACATGAAAATACTTTACAGAGAAAACGGAATTGGTAATTGAACATTGAAATAGAATGTAAATATTTATTAAGGAGACTTATTTGTTACCATATGTAAAGAAAATGCAAGATGTCTCTTGGCTCACAAGAATCGTCTCTTGGGTCACTCGTTTTGTGACTCATTGGAACTGTGACCCAGGAGAAATAATACGATTTTTTACGCTTTTTCTTAAGAAAAGTTTCGATAAATAGATAATTACATATATTAGAGGAATTACAGATTTAAAACTTAAGAAATTAGTTTGAAAGTAACGTATTAAAATATTATCTAAAACTTAAGAAATATTACGACGTCAGCCAGCGGAAGCACAGCGAACACACGCATGCACTTTTGAAGTTACGGACGAAATGGTCGAGCCAAATCACTGCTATAGTGTAAGTAGGTAGGATCGTCCGATGTACAGAACTATTTCCTATTAGCTAAGCCACTCACATGCTATCTCTCTCGTATGTAACAATGTTTTATGCGTGTGACCCAGGAGACGCGTGTTCTACTGCTATCGTGGGGACATAAATTATAATTTTAATTCTTATACCAAAAACTAAACTTAGGGATGTGTAAAAAGAGACAAAGAAAGGAAGCATGTAGTATTTAATTTTCGTCGCAAAAGTTCATTGCATCCTTAGGAAAAAAATATAGTATCATTGCTAGATACCACGCCGACACTCCGTGGGGACACGATGAATTTGTATTAGAAGACTATTTAGTCCACTAGGTCACGAGTTTTATTTTTGGATTTTTGAGTATAACTGCAGCTAAGTATTAATTCAAATTAATTACGAAATATCTGATTTTATAACTGTACTAAAATTAAAGGCTTAATACTCAAAATGTAAGTTTTTAATAATTTATACTATTGGGGACACGTTTTGACAAAAAAAAAGTTGATACACCCAACTGCAAAAAAGACAATTTGCAGTTGGGTAAAGCAAAGTAATGCCCTTAAAAGACCGAAACAAGATTGAGTAAAGAAAACAAAATGCGATCAAAAACATAACTTGTAAAAAAAACAAGTCTCGCAACTCAGTTTGTTAACGACGCTCTCGTTGCTTCTCGGATATCTGAAATATAAATAATATTAATTAATAAAACATAGTATATGTAAAATATATACACATAAGAAATTGTAACTTACCTTTTGTGCTTGTTGTTTTTCTATAATAAATAAGTACGTGTGCATACGGGGACGGTGGTACCGCGATTTTTATTGTAGGATGTAGGTATATTTTGCAACATCGGTGTTGCACCGCGGAGTTCATGATCCCGCACTTAGTCAGTTGCACTAGAACATCATACGGGGTGACACCTATGTCTCCCTCCCCGCGGATGTACACGCGCTTACCAAATTTTTTTAGTTTATTTTACTCCCAGACGACACCAGTGGCCTACATCACCAACAAAGTGGTCCTTCGGCCGAATCCTTACGTCGTCTGTAAACAGTATAACAATAATAAGTACCAGTTATGTTTAACACGCCGGCCACGCCGCATAAAAGGCGGCGACCACGTGGCACCGCTGCAATATCGGAGTGCAAGAACAACCAAGATGTATTACCATCGTGTAGTTTAAAAGACGAAGTGCTGGAAAAACCTGGAAATGAGCAAAGTGCTTGTAGTAAGAGTAAAAAGTCGTTAAAGACCGCAGGCACATCGTCAAATATGGCACGCAAGCGGCAGTTGGAATACGAAACCGCTAAAGTTATGGATCTCGTGGAAATACAAGCAGCGGAAGCTGAAGCAGAAGCCAAGGTTAAAAGTGCTCAGGCAGAAGCTGAGCTTTGCAAGATCAAGGCAAATATTCAATCGAAGCTGCTAAACAAACAGCTTGCAGCTGAAGTGGCAGAATTGGAATCTCGATCACGTTCCTCCCACAAGACGGCTGTAGAATCTTCAACCAGCAAAGTTGAAAATTGGCTGAATACACCGGGAAACCAGCACGAGGAAAACCGGGAAGATTGCTCTCGGGAAACAATCGGCTTTGAAAAGCTGGCATATGCCTTAAATGAGGCAGTGGCTGCCTCATCCTATAAAAAACAGAACCAGGAGCTCTTAATAAGATTAGCAACGTCTAAAGACCTGCCCTTATTTTTTGGAGATCCAATGGAGTGGTTGCAGTTTAAACAAGCGTACCAAGAGTCAACCCAATTATGCAAATATAGTGACACAGAAAATGTATGGCGGCTGCGTAAGTGTCTTCGTGGCGATGCCAAAGAAGCGGTGACTTCACTCTTGATTGGTGGAACTACACCCGATTTAATAATTGACACTTTCGAACTTAGATTTGGCAAACTGGAAACAATTATGTGTAAAATAGTTCTACAGTTAAAAAAATTAAGCCCGTTGCCGTTAACTTATCATAATGATATTATTAACTTCGCTATAAAAATAAGAACTATGTGGCTGCTGCCAAAGCTTTGCAACGAAGTGATTATCTTCGCAGCCCGGAATTAATATCTGTTGTTATATCCAAGCTTCCAACTTTACTTGTTGCAAAATAGACCGATTATATTTATGAACGACGAGAGTGTAATACAACGAAATTAGAATTGCTTAGTGATTTTTTATATGAGGAAGCCACTAAAACAGCTGCATCAGGGGTAAGTCATATTCACGCCCAATATAGTTTAAAGAAGCTCGATAAACGTAAACACCGTTCACACTCGCTGTTACTGTGTACAAATAGTAATCAAATAGAAAACGCAGAAAAGTGTAAATTTTGCCGAAAAGGAGCTCATGATCTCGCAAATTGTTTACGTTTTAAGCGCGCCTTACGCAAAGATCGCTGGCGATTTGTACGCATAAATAAACTTTGCTTCAAATGCCTTGACCCTCGCCACATGAATGGTGGTGGATTTGGCGTTTGGCCTTCAACCACCAAACTGCTGGTTCAAATGTATTAAATAATGTTATGCGGTGCGGCTATTAATTTAAATAGAATAGTGGACTGTATATGAGCGCGGTGCGAGCGGTGAATGGAATTTAATTTATTCGTGATACTATGGACGTGATAGGAAGGACGTGAAGGAATGCATATGCACCCACCTGGACTTCCGCTGATCTGCCTCGTGTCTCGATGGCTGCCGGCTGTCTTCACACTTATCAACTTCACAGATAATCACGAAATATAGCGTTATTGTAAATGTCTATACTTTTTACTATATGCTTGTATAATTCAATATCCAAATTACACAAGGGCGGGAGCGATGATGCGAGATATAAGCGGTGCGGTTGATTGCGTGTGTTCTCAACTTGTGTGAGCCCGTTAACACACGAATGCACATGCTGGGCATAAAGCGGTAGATAGGAAACCGGAAATGGGCTTTGCAGTAATCTTATTGGATAATAATTAACGAATCCCTTATAAGCGTTAAGCGATAGTGCAAAGTGGCGCGAACACCCCCCCGGCCTTGAGGTATCCTCAACTAGCAAGTAAAGTATAAAAATATAGATAAATACTTTTGTAGTAGCGAAATGAAGCGACGTTATGACCTAAGAATTAAACTAAATATATAAACGATAATGTAAAATTAACTATATTAATCACTCTGTTGGTAAAGGACACAGTTTGATAAGAGGGCGTTTTAAAGTGGAATTTAAGTTTAACTTGCGCAACGCGTACCACACCATCCTTACCGGGAAACAATTCGGTGAAAACGCCTAGAGGCCACTGAAGCGGTGGAGTATTATCCACGTCTATTAGAACAATCGTCCCTACAGAAACGGCAGTAGAGTTCTTATTCCACTTCACTCTACTCTGTAATGTATGTAAGTATTCGAATCTGAAGCGTTTCCAAAAGGACTGAACTAAAGAATCTATTAAAGAAAAGCGTGATAACAGATTAATACGTTCCCTGCTTAAATCTGCAGCTGGTAAGCATTCAAGTGGTTTTAAATTTAGAAAATGTGCGGGTGTAAGTGCGGTAGGTTCCGATGGATCACTGCTTAATACATAAAGCGGGCGAGAATTTAAGATACACTCGATCTGACAAAGAGTAGTAAGCATTTCTTCATACGTGAGGATTTGCTTACCTATTACGCGAAACAAATGGGTTTTTACAACCTTAATATTGGACTCCCACAAACCCCCGAAATGTGGAGCGCTTGGAGGGTTGAGTTTCCAAACAATGCGATTATCAGTGAGCACCTGACTGAATGCCTTATAATATTCTTCTGATTTTAAAAATCCATGTAATTCATGTAAATATGAACGCGAGGCGACAAAATTAGTACCGTTATCGCTCTATATAAATCGACACGGACCTCTACGAGAGATAAATCTCTTAAAAGCGTCTAAAAAACTTGCCGAACTTAGATCAGACGCTAATTCTAAATGCACTGCCTTAGTAACGAGGCATATAAATAAACATAAATAAGCCTTCTGGCTTCGTATATCACGTTTACGCGTCAATGTGATACAAAGTGGGCCCGAAAAATCCACACCTGTGTGTGTAAACGCATTACACTGCTCTAGGCGGCAAGCAGGCAAGGCAGACATCATGGGGTAAATAGGTTTGGGTTTATGTCGAAAGCAAATGTTACACCTATGAATGTGGTATCTCACTACACGGCGAGCTGATAATATCCAATATTTCTCCCGTAATGCAGCAAGTAAATACTGAGGACCAGCGTGGAAATGTTTATAGTGATAATAATCAATTATAAGATCAACAATATGCCCCTTTTTTGGTAGCAATATTGGATGCTTTTGGGAATCCGATAAAGACGAATAATCTAACCGACCACCTACTCGAAGTACATCGTCCGTGACAAATGGCGATAACCTTCGTAATGTTGATGAACATAGTTGTCCTTTTTTAATATTTTTTTATATCTTCGGCGAAAGCGATGCCTTGCACAATTTTAATAACTGTGATTTCAGAAATCTCTATGTCGGATGCGGCTATAATTTTATTTATGCGCGGTAATTTGTTTAAAAACCTTAAAACGTAAACCACGGATCGTAAATACTTATTCCAATTAGAAAATTTTAAGCTTAACGAGATAAATGGGTTTTCTTCCATGTCACTGACTCCAAGCGACACAGTCTTTTCTTCTGGTAAACTTATATGAGTTGATGCGAACCTTTGTACAGGCCATTCTTTACACGGCAAGGAAACCCACGAAGGCCCATGTAACCAAAGGTCACAATTTAAAATTTGTGAGGGTAACAGTCCACGCGAAATATGATCTGCAGGATTTTCCGAGCCGGCGATGTGGTAAAAGTTATCCGGTAATAAATAGGACTGTATTTGCGAAATACGGTTAGCAACAAAGGTGTTGAACTTATGCGGTGAAGAACCACGCCCAACAGAGCGCGACTTCCGAATCTGAAAACGCATAAATGTTGTCGATCGGATGCCTCAATGACAACGAATCGTAAACGGTGCGTACTAACTTAGCGAGCAAAACCAAGGCACACGACTCAAGCCTGGCTAAAGTTATAACCTTTAATGGGGGCACCCGAGATTTAGAACATAGGAGCGTTATAATTGGAGGATTATTTCCGTTAACAACATGCGAATAGATGACACACCCGTAAGCTTTTTCACTAGCGTCGGCGAAGGCTAGTAGCGACACATGGGATTTTTCATTTACGCCGATATGACGTGGAATCTGTAAATGTGAGATTAAAGGTAACTCTGATATATATCGCTGCCATGTATTGACAATATTAGTGGGTGGAGTCTCATCCCAGTTAAGTTTAAGAACCCAAAAGGCTTTAATTAATAATTTGGCGTAAAGTATTACTGGACCGACAAGTCCTAAAACATCGTACAAGCGAGCGGTTGCGGAGAGGATAGCGCGTTTGGTACAAGTGACCGGTGGCGGCGAAACAAGAAAGGAAAACTTATCGGTAGCGGGATACCAACGAAGGCCTAAAATTTTTAAAATGTCATTATCATCAAATGATACCGAGTCTTGTTGACGATGTGATGCTGGTATATGTTGTAAAAGCTCCTTGCAGTTACTTGTCCACTTAACCAAATCGAATCCACCTCGTCGAAACATTTGGATAAGTTGACTGCGTTGTTGACGCAAGGCGCGGAGGAAACGAGGTCATCCATATAAATATCCCTTTCCACTACAGAAGCAGCAAGGGGATAGGACTCCCTTTCGTCAGCGGCTAACTGGCGTAAAGTGCGAAGTGCGAGGAAAGGGGAAGAGCGTAATCCGAATGTGACGCGATTAAATTCATATGTTCGTATAGTTTCTTCTGTAGAAAACCGATATAAAATGCGTTGAAAAGCGCGATGGGATTTTTGGACTTCGATACACAAGTACATTTGCCTAACATCTGCAAAGAAAGCCATGCGATAAACTCTAACGTTTAATAAAATATTAAAAATGTCTGTTTGTAAATTTTGCCCGGTGTGCAAAATGTCATTCAAAGAAATATCGTTATCCGACTTAGCACCAGCGTCTAAACGATGCGCAACTTCGTTGTACTTTTATCATTCCGTACGACAGGGTGATGCGGCAAATAAAAAGAAGGCTGTATACAATCATTATCAGAAACAGCCGATAAAATACCCTTATTAATGTATTCCCGTATAACAACATTGTATTGATCGCGAAGATCGGGATATTTGTTAAAGCGTTTTTCCAAAAGTAAGAGGCGTTTTTTTGCATTCATTAAAGAGTCACCCAATATGTCGGGCCTTTTCTTAAATGGCAGGGCGACCACATACCGTCCGTCGTTTTGGCGGTAAGTAGTAGAAGTATAAATGTCTTCACATTCCTGCTCATCACAGCTCAAATATATTTTTTGCGGAAGTTCTTCAATTTTCCAAAATTTTTCCATTATATCATTAAGACAATTTTGATTTAAATTTGTATCGTAAGAACAGGAAACAAATGAACGCGGGGAATGATGTGATATAGCGACTTCAGCATCACCCATAATAATATATCCGAGTGATGTTTCTATGGCACTAGGCCATTGCGAATGAATTAAGTTTTCAGGCGACAAAAGTTTTATGTAGGTATTAACCCCCAATAAAATATCTATAGACCCAGGTTGATAAAACTGATCATCTGCTAAGCGTATTTTATCTAAATAGCGAATTTTTGAAACATCTACTATCGAATCTGGCAACTGACCCGTGATGATCGGAACAACTAATGGTTCAATATGATAAAATTTGTTATCATTAAAACGAGACGTGAACTGCAGTGAAGTGACTCCTAAAATCTTTTGGGACACACCACCGATCCCGTGTACTTCGGTAAAACGATTTTTATTCGAAACGGAAAGAAATAAGCGTTTACAACAATCCTTCGTAATATAGTCGCTTTGGGATCCGGGGTCAACTAAACACCGAATAAAATGTTCATTGTCGTACTTATCTACGACCTTTATTTTTGCAGTCCCCAATAAAGTAGTATAGCGCGGGAGAGTACTATAATCGCGAGAAATATTACATGAAGAGGTAAGTGTTTTTTCATTTTCCTCCGTATTCGAATTGTGAACGACAGAAGAATTTACCTTATCGTTAACTGCGCGGTAATTAATCGAATGCGCGCTGCATGCATTAGCGTTACGCGTCTGCACAACCTCTGAGTGTAACGTATTGCTACTACGAAAAGCAGTCTTAGAGCCATTCTGATTCGGGTCAGAATGAATTAAAGAATGGTGGCGCCGCGCGCAGTATATACACTTACGCTTCGATTTACAAAAAGAAGTCGAGTGTTTATTACTTAAACAATTAATACAACAATTGTTTTGTTTAATAATATCGTAACGTTGTTGCGTATTTAATTTTAAAAAGCGTGGACAAACATACAAGTGTTCATGATCATTTGATTTACAAAAGATACATGAATGCGAAGGATCTGTATTAATAAATGTTTTACTAAATTTATTTGAAAGTGATTTGTTTCGATTATTATTGGATGTAGATAAAGTATGCGAATTATTAAATGTATGGCATATAGCCCTATTCTGTTCGTATAAAAATTGTACTAAAGAGGCGTAGTTTGGTATGCTAATTTTGCGACAAGACATTTCAAATGACTTAACAGCGTCATGATCTAATTTTCTAAGTGCAATATTTAAAAACAAAAAATCAGCTAAGTCCTCAATTTTTAATTGCTTTAGAGCATTAATTGAAGCATCAAATTTGTCCATAAATTTATGATAACCTCCTGTTGTGTTTGCGTTCACCTGTGTTAAATCCAATAGTTGGTTAATATACGTAGATGCGAGTGTGCGTTCGTCATTATCCTATACTATTAAACGAGCAATTCTTGTATATATGTATATATATATATATATATATAATCGGGATCTCGGAAACGGCTCCAACGATTTTCATAAAATTTAGTGTCCAGGGAGTTTCGGGGATAATAAATCGATCTAGCTAAGATTTATTTTTAGAAAATGTCTTTTTGTCCGTGTTTTTAGGCAATTAAAAACTGCTACAATATAGTTAGAATAAGAAGGTAAATTTTGACAGTTTGGTAATGATTATAAATAGCTTATTGGTATAATGGGCGGTCACAAAATCGTAAAACCCCGGTTCGAGCCCAGACCGACCGACCGACTTTTTTATTTATTTTTTCAAGTTTCTTTCTTTTTTGAGAAAATATATTTTTTTCGAGCCCTTTTTTTAGTATTTTTTAAAAACACGAAAATTTAAATAAAAATAATTGCACTCATGATTTTTTATTCAAATAACCAGTTCAGTTTTTTCTGTTATGTCGCTAAGATCAAAAAATATTATTTATAATTCATCAGTATGTAATTTGTATCTAAATATAATTTCCAAAACACACGAATTAAAAAAATCGAGCGAAAAATACCGAGCAAAGCTCGGTCAACCGGGTACTATCTTCTTATAAGCGCATTCCAAATAATGGAATAATTTTCTGCGGTAGGGGCTAACCCGGCACAAACTGATAACGCCCTGTCACTCAATTTGTTAACCAAATAATAAACACGTTCGGCATCAGTTAATTGTAAATTGTCGTGAATTAATGTCTTAAATTGTTGATAAAACATGGACCACTGGCGTATGTCTCCGTTAAATGACATTAATTCAATTGGCGGAAGTGAAGTTTGTAATTTAGTAGGAAATCTATTTTCTAACGTAACAGTGGAAGGCGATGTGGATATTTTCGTAATTTGGCACTTAATACGACTATACAAATCTTCAAATGAGTTCCAAGCCTCGTAATCAACGTCTGCATTAGGGTTTAATTTTAAATGTTTAGTATTATAGTTATCTAGAACTTCTTGAAACTCACTACGTAATTGTTCTATATTCGAAGCGATGCTAAGAAATAAATTCTGCTCGTCCAAGGAATTAAATGCGCCCTTTGAGGTCTCGTAAATTTTTTGTAATCGTTCGTAAATATAATTACGTTTAGCGATAATAATTTTTAAACTAACTTCTTCATCCGAAACCAGTTTCGATTCTTTGCTTCTTGTCGTCATTTTCAACAAACAAATGCGGACTAAAATTATTGCGATAAGTGACGGTAGAATTAGTTAACTGGGGAACGAAGCAATCTCGCGTTACTAGAGAGATGGCGGTTAATCAACAAGAAAAATATCATTAATGGAATAATGAAGCGGTGTGGTATGCGTTACAAAGGTATTATAATACATGTAATAAGCGATGCGGGACAAATAAATATTGTAGTTAGTATAATTAGAACTACAATTTATTATGATTTAATAATATATACGTATATAATTTTTTGTAATATATAAAAAAATGAATTTACTTCTCCGGGCCTAAAGGTTAATTTAATCCCGGCCGAAGTGACCAAAAAATATATGGTGGATTTGGCGTTTGACCTTCAACCACCAAACTGCTGGTTCAAATGTATTAAATAATGTTATGTGGTGCGGCTATTAATTTAAATAGAATAGTGGACTGTATATGAGCGCGGTGCGAGCGGTGAATGGAATTTAATTTATTCGTGATACTGCAAATCCTCTAAATTCGGGATATAGGAAGGACGTGAAGGAATGCATGTGCACCCACCTGGACTTCCGCTGATCTGCCTCGTGTCTCGATGGCTGCCGGCTGTCTTCACACTTATCAACTTCACAGATAATCACGAAATATAGCGTTATTGCAAATGTCTATACTTTTTACTATATGCTTGTATAATTCAATATCCAAATTACACAAGGGCGGGAGCGATGATGCGAGATATAAGCGGTGCGGTTGATTGCGTGTCTTCTCAACTTGTGTGAGCCCGTTAACACACGAATGCACATGCTGGGCATAAAGCGGTAGATAGGAAACCGGAAATGGGCTTTGCAGTAATCTTATTGGATAATAATTAAATAATCCCTTATAAGCGTTAAGCGATAGTGCAAAGTGGCGCGAACAAATGGTATGTCGTGTAATGGCAGTAATTGCGACATCGAAGGCTGCAATGAACCGCATCATCGTTTACTGCACTGGATCAAGCCCTCAAAAGAAAGCTTAAAAACTGCGGAGCAAGGTGAGGATGAGCATCCCAGCACCAATGAAACAGTGACTCATACGGTGGCATCCCACTGTCACAAGGTGCTTTTGAAAGTGGTGCCGCTCACACTTCACGGACCGAATGGCAGTTTGCATACGCATGCCCTACTGGATGATAGAGCTACCGTGATGGTGATATCCGCCGATATCGCAGATGAGCTCGGATTGCGGTTACGGTGAAAACTTTATAATGCGCGCGCGCAGCGCTTGGGACTCGGGCGAGCTTGTGTGTGAATCTCAAATAGTGAGTGTTAGTGTTACTAATCCGTATAAAGAAATGTTTACTTTCCGTGCGCGTAAAATTAAAGAATTAAATTTGCCGACACAAAAGGTGCCGAATATAGACTTTAATAATTATGGACTCGTAAGTGAAGATCTTATGTAATTGTGATGCAAAGCCGAAATTATTAATTGGTCAGGACAATCATCATTTAATTACTCCTATTCGTTGTGTTCGTGGCAAGCAGCGTGAGCCGTATGTAACTCAAACTGCGCTTGGATGGTGTGTACACGGATATATGGTAAGTGATGTTAATTGCACTGATCGCTTTGTCTCTTTCATTAATAGTTGCGCGGATAAGGCAGAAACGTCATATTCTGTTTTTCACTTACACACTGTAAAATCGATAACTAGCTATCCCTCTCTCGCTAATGATAACAGTGAATGCACCTGCGCGCAGTTGCATGACGCGGTTCGTAGGTCGTTCGCGTTAGAATCTATTGGTGTAGGTTCGAAGCCGCCCGCAGCCTATAATTGGTAAATGGACAATGGACTGTCGGCTTACCGTGGAAATAAGATGAGTTGCATTTTCCTGACTCTTACCCTAACGCTTTTAATCGGTTAAAGTCAATAGAAAGAAAATTTCAGCAAAACAAAGGGTATGCGACTCGTTACTGTGAAAGAATGAGATACTTATTTTCCAATGGTTATGCTAGAGAACTTTTGAGACCGATGAAAACTTTAATAAACGCATAATATGGTATTTGCCGCACTTTGGTGTAGATAACCCAAATAAGAAAAAAATGCGCTTAGTTTATGATGCGGCAGCAAAGTCGAACGGTTATTCTTTAAATGATTTTCTTTTACAAGGCCCTGATTTGTTACAGTCGTTATTGGGAATAATGTTAAGATTTAGAGAAAACCGAATAGGCATCATAGGGGATATTAAAGATATGTTTTTAAGGATCAATATACGAAAAGATGTTAATTCGTTGCGTTTTTTGTGGAAAGATATTTATTTACGCAATGAAAATGAACAATTAGGCTTCGAAAGTAATAAAGGGTCGAAATCACCTATGCTACATTCTGTTAAGAAATATGTTACGAAGTCACTGATTTTTGGCGCTAATTGCTCCCCGTTTATAGCCCAATATATAAATCAAAATAAAAACACGTTGCGCTTTCAGAATAAAATGCCAGACGCAGTTAATGCTATTAAAAAAATCAATATATGGACGATTTTATCCATAGTTTACCAGACGTCGCTACTGCTACAAAAATTATAAAAGATGTTTCATATATTAACCAGCAAGGTGGTTTTGTAATGCGTAACTGGTTAAGTAACAAGTCAGAGGTTCTTAATGATATGCCAGAAGAGACTTTAAATGACATGGCGATGGCGATAAGGTTTAATGTTGAATCTCAGCCTGAACGAACGCTTGGGCTTTTGTGGTTTCCCGCGAGTGATATGTTCGGGGAGTTTTTATTTCGTCTGAGTGTTCGGGTTCGATCTTTCGTTAAAACGTATACCGGATAATATTTTACAACTATCACGAAAACCGACTAAACGTGAAGTTCTTCGCATTATAATGTCTGTATATGATATTCATGGTTTTTATCACCTTTTACAATAAAATCCAAAATATTAATGCGTGAGATATGGAATATAGGTATAAAATGGGATGACGAAATAGCAGATAGTCTATTTACTTTATTTAAAGATAGGGAAGGTCCGCAATTAAAAGTAGGGGATCTTGTTGTAATAGTCTATCCATCATTATATCGTAACTGTTGGCCAATGGGTGTTATTGAAAAGGTGTATCCAGGTTCAGACGGCCGAGTTAGAGTAGTTGACGTTAGGACTAGGTCAGGAGTGATGAAACGATCAGCTGCTCGCGTGGCCTTTCTCCAGCTTGGTAATGAGTGTCGGCGAACCGACACTTGGGGGGAGGATGTTAACGACGCTCACGTTGCTTCTCGAATATCTGAAATATAAATAATATTAATTAATAAAACATAGTATATGTAAAATATATACACATAAGAAATTGTAACTTACCTTTTGTGCTTGTTGTTTTTCTATAATAAATAAGTAAGTGTGCATACGGGGACGGTGGCACTTACCGCGATTTTTATTGTAGGATGTAGGTATATTTTGCAACATCGGTGTTGCACCGCGGAGTTCATGATCCCGCGCTTAGTCAGTTGCACTAGAACATCATACGGGGTGACACCTATGTCTCCCTCCCCGCGGATGTGCACGCGCTCACCAAAATTTTTTAGTTTATTTTACTCCCAGACGACACCAGTGGCCTACATCACCAACACAGTTCTTCCACCATAAAAAGTTGTGAGATCCATGTAATACCAAGTAGGCTAATTTATTCAGTCCCTACTTAAGAGTCCTTCCAGTAGGCATTGTATAAACATGGTATATTTCAAATTTCATTCAATTTGAACCAGTAGTTTAGGAATTACATATAACTAGTCAAAATTTCTTAATTTTGTCAATCACTGACTGACCGATCATCAAAACTCTAAGGCACTTCTAGCAGACATAGAAGCTTCAAATTTAGAATGCAACTAGTGTTTAGTGTATAAATCAAGGAAAAACTAAAATATTTTTTAATATCGGTCAAGTTTTCTAGATACACCATTTGCATAAATAACTTTGTAATCCCATATAAATATATTGAATTACAAAGTTACATTTGCAGTGAATGAATCAGTGTACTTGGTATATGTATATTAGGTGTAGATATGTACGTTGTTGGTATTCGAGAAGTAGAAGGTACCGGAAAGGAAAAAAAAAGTAGGACTATCTTATCTACAAAAATAAATGAGATGCCATCAAAAACATAACTTGTAAAAAAGCCAAGTCTCGCAACTCAGTTCTTCCACCGTAAAAAGTTTTGAGATCCATGTAATACCAATGCGGTTAATTTGTTCAGTCCCTACTTAAGGGTCCTTCTGTTTTAAGTTATTACGTAATTAGCTAACATAACAACATTTTACAGTGACCATATCATGTTTAAATCTTTTATGTTTCAAATAAATACTAGGCTGCACTAAAAGTATCGGGAATGGAATATTTCCACTGTTCCTGTCATATTAAAATCTTTTTAATTGAAAACTCCTTGGTTTTAAAAATCGAACGCCATTTATTAGTTTAAAAAAAGATTCTCGGTCTTGTCACAAGGTTTGGTCAAACTTGTTTAGTCGTTGAGAAAATGGAATTGACTCGAGAAAATTCAAGACCGATGAATTATTATGACTTTCGAAGTGGTTTAACACAAAAACATTGTATTGACGGGATGATTTCTGCATTTGGTGATGAAGCCCCATCCAAAACCACAATTTATCGCTGGTTTGCTGAATTTCAACGTGGACGTGTCAAGCTCAGTGATGATCCCCGTCAAGGTCGTCCAAAAACTGCAGTCACCCAAGAAAACGTTGATGCTGTGCGTAAGCTGATTGAGGAAGATCGACATGTGACATACCGCGTAATTCAGGCAACTTTAGATATTGGCATGAGTCAAATACAAATAATCTTGCATGAACAATTAGGTGTAAAAAAGTTGTTTTCTTGATGGATACCGCATTCGCTATGTGAAGAGCAAAAAGCGGCTCGCGTTACTTGGTGCGTTAGAACTCTCGAAAGATTCCACGCAGGATCCTCAAATGCTGTATACAACATCGTATCAAGTGCCGAATCCTGGATATACGCGTACGCACCCGAAACAAAAAACCGTTCACGAGTTTGGGTGTTCGAAAATGAGTTAAATCCAACAAAAATTGTTCGTTCACGGAGGCTTGCAAAAAAAATGGTGGCCACGTTTGTCCTCAAAACCGGCCATGTTACGACTATTCCTCTTGAGGGACAAAGAACGATTAATGCAGAATGGTATGCTAGCATTTGTTTGCCGCAGGTCGTTTCTGAACTCCGTAAAGAGAACTACAACCGCCGCATCATCCTCCATCACGACAATGCGAGTTCTCACACCGCACACAGAACAAAAGAGTTTTTAGAGCAAGAAAACATAGAATTATTAGACCATCCGCCGTACAGCCCCGACCTAAGCCCTATTAATTTCTATACTTTCCCTAAAATAAAGAATAAATTGCGCGGACAGCGATTTTCATCACCTGAAGAAGCTGTGGACGCCTACAAAATGGCCATTTTGGAGACCCCAACTTCCGAATGGAATGGTTGCTTCAATGATTTGTTCCATCGGATGGAAAAATTTGTCAAATTTCGTCGAGAATACTTCGAAAAGCAATAAATACATTTTTAAATAGTAATGTTGTGTCACTTCCTTGAATCGCGAAATTTTCAGTGCCGCCCTCGTAGATTGACTTGGCTATCGCATGAAAACACAATGTATGTCACAAGTAATACATATTGTATTAAATTATATTGCTTAGTGCGATTGCCAAGTCAATATATATATATATATATATATATATATATATATATATATATATATATATATATATATATATATATATATATATATTTAAAACAAAGGATTTTTAACATTGATATGGTCACTATAAAATGTTGTTAGGTTAGCTAATTACGTAATAACTTAAAACAGAAGGACCCTTAAGTAGGGATTAAGCAACCCGGGTTGGATTCCTGACAGCACCAGTGACAATTTTAAGTGCTGTTTTACTACATGATCTGCAGTGAAGGAAGCCATCTTAATAAAAATATTTCAAAGACGCCTATTTTTAAATCCGGAAGTAGGACTGACCCAAGTAACTACAGACCAATCTCTGTCTTGCCTGTTATATCAAAGATATTTGAACGAATACTTTATAACCGCCTAAATGAATACCTAATAAAAAAGTTTTTAATTGACCAACAATATGGCTTTCGTTCCAAATCGAGCACTCTGACAGCTGCAGTAGACTTAATCACAAAAATTAAAACTCAAATCGACCAAAAAAATATCGCTTTAGGGATTTTTATTGACATAAAAAAAGCATTTGACACAGTAAGCCATCATAAATTGTTGCAGAAACTAAACAACATAGGCGTTACAGGCAAGGCCCTCGAAATGTTTACATCGTTTTTACATAATAGGCGACAAGTTGTTAAAATGGATAATTTTACCAGCTCGATTAAAAACATATCCTACGGCTGTCCTCAAGGCTCAATTATAAGTCCATTATTGTTTTTAATCTATATAAATAATATAAACAAATTAGGGCTAACAGGTCACCTAACATTATATGCTGACGACACATGTCTCTTCTATTTCGATAAATCTATTCACAACATTATAACCTATGCTCAAAAAGATCTTGACTTACTCGGAGAATGGTTAAAATATAACTTGCTAACAATTAATATGTCAAAAACATCTTTCATGCTTTTTTCTACAAAGAATAAACCTTTACCAGAGTTTGCACATCTTACTATTGAAGATAAAATAATAAAACGTTCAACTCAGGAAAAATATCTAGGTCTATTGTTAGATGATAAACTCACTTGGAGAATGCATATCGATCACGTTAAATCAAAACTGACGTCATTACTATGTGCACTACGTAAAGTCGCAAACTGTATCCCGGAAAAGGTTCGTACAATCATATATAACTCTTTAGTTAAATCACATATCGAATATCTAATTGAGATATGGGGAACAGCTGCTAAAACAAATCTAAATCCACTTCAAAGGACACAAAATAAAATTATCAAAACATTATTCCACTATCATTATCTAACGCCAACAAAAGTACTATACGAAAAAACTAACTTGCTAAACCTTACACAACTATACATTTATTGCACTTGCACTCTAATAAAAAACATTACCACTAATTCTATTCAATCAAACATACAATTACATAAAAAAAACAACAACACACAAGTTAAGAAGTAAAAATAAACTACAATTAATAACTACACGAACTAATTATGGCAAAAAAACTTTGCTGTTTGAGGGAGCACAGCTGTTCAATAGACTACCAGATGACATAAAAAATTGCAATAACATAAAATTGTTTAAAAGTAAACTTAGGAAATACGTATGTACAGTGTAATCTTTTCTGACATAGTAAATAATCTTAATCTTATATCTCATACTAAATAAGCTTAAAACTATAACACCTCCAGCATTAGAGGTAGATGCGATAGTTTTACTTTAGTATATAATTACTTTGTATCTCATTTTAAGTGAACCATTGTATGTTCTTATGAGAAATAAATTTCTTTAAACCGAAGACGTGAGATGCGCCAAAACGTATTGGGGCAGCGCAGCGTACCCCAATACGTTTTGGCGGATTTCAGCGTTCAGCGTTGCCTCAAAACCCTCTCAGAATTAAGAAGAGGCCTGCCAGCTGTGGGACGTATATAGGCTGTAACTTTAACTTTTTATATTATATGCCCAGATATTACAAATAATGCTACGAGTACTCGTATACGAACACTCGTATATTTATTACACGTAAAGTAATTTTACAAAACAAATATGTCCAACTGCTGGGCTGAGGCCTCCTCTTACTTCTGCTGCTCTGTTCCATCGTGTATAGAGGACATGTATTTAAAATATAATAATCCTCAGAAATGTAGATGTCCCCGCCATTTTCATTCACCAGTGAGCATGTGGTGTGGCATATTATGGCTAAAGTATGAATGGGTTGGCTCGTCCGGTGTAAGACAACGCCTTCACAGAATACCAGCGTAAAATAGCAGCTCAATGCTGCTGTATTTCGTATCGTGAGTGTAGAGAACCGAAGGCCCTTTTTACTAGTAACAAGGCATTCCATGTTAGTCCTCAAGGGTGACAACGCAACTGCATTTTGATTCATAATCGAGAATGGATGTAGATTTCTATGGCCGCCGATCCACTTACCATCAAGTGGACTGTGTGCTTTCACGTCAAACTTTAAATTCTTTAAAAAAAAGCACAAGCTTTTAAAAATAAGTAAAGCCATTTTTATAGATTTTTCAAAAAACTGTGCTAAGACAGAATATAAAAGAGTTACAGCTCTGACTTCAGAAGCCTTATGTAAAAATTACTTTATTCTTTTTAGTTTTTCGTAGTCCGCTCTATTATTTTAAATTAAATATTTCGTCACCTTTGAGTGGACTATTGAATGTCAAAAGCTCAATTTAACAACCAGAATATTGGGTGCGTTTGGCAGAAAAAAGCGCTAGCAAGCGCTTGTAAGCAAAATGGCGATCGTAAACGGTAAGCGCTGTCAAATCGTAAGTAGCCATTTTCCTCCCAGACACGATGTTAGTTTTAACCGGGGAGCCTAACCTAATTTAAATATATGTTTGTAAAGTATTCATATTAAAAACTTACCGATCATGAATTTTTAATAACATGTATATGTTTATTCATATCATTATATTACTTAAAACTAATATTGCACAAAACAACTCATAAACTCTACTTCAAAACAAACAAATTAAATAAGCAAAATGGCGGATTGTGTCAGCGCTACTGAAGTAGCAATCGTGTCCTGACCGAAAACTATTTCAGCGCTTATAAGCGCTTGCTAGCGCTTTTTTCTGCCAAACGCACCCATTGTCAAAATAGTTAATATCTACTCTTTTGCCACTCTCAGCGCTCTTTATAAATACACTCATGGACAAATTTGCAAGAACGCAAAAAAGTTTTAATTTCTCCTGTTGAAATTATCGTGCATACTGCCCACGAACAAGTTTGGGAATACATGTTTCTATTTAATTATTGCGTAATATTGCGTTCTTTCATCCAGCGAAAATAAATTTCCAGCTTTTAATTTGGGTTTATATTTAGGCTTTGTTTAAATGTTTGACTGCCTTGTTTGTCGTGTTAAATGTGAATTACTACTGCAAATAAACTGAGAATACTCGATCTAAACGTCGCTCAAGTTGCTAAGGCTGTTAGTATAATTGAAACTGGGCACACCTGCAAACATGTGGCCCAAGTATTATGAGTATCTAAATCTGTAGTAAACGGGGTTATCAAGAGATACCTCTACCCTTTGGCACGGCAGACCGGATAGTATACGAGACTCGCAGGACAGTGACATAAACGGAGATCTGTGGCTAGAGATAACCGGATAATCGTTATTAGCGTGCTTAGAAACCCTGCTTTAACTTCTTTTGAGGTAAGAACGAAGCTCCAAGTAGTTCGAGGAGTTACAGTAAGCACAAACACTGTAAGAAAAAGACTGAAATCGGCTTGTATAAAGTCACACTTGCCTGCCGGAGGCCCCTTTTTGCCACATGTCATCCGGTAGCTCGAGATAATTTTGTTCGCAATTACGAAAATGGCGATGACGAAGCTTGTAGTCAAGTTCTATTCATAGATGAGTCTAGATTTTGGCTAAAGCCAGATGATGGAAGGATTAAAGCGTGGAGGGAGAGAGGTAAGCTCAGTGCAACATTACTGGAAAAAAGGCATATAGTGGAGGTTTAGTTATGGTATAGAGAGGTATTTGCCTCCTTTAACGTACGAAATTCCACGTCATTGAGGATGAGTCTCCTGCATAATGTGTAACCGAGATTTTGGAAGAAATTGTAGTGCATTTGCCCCTTTTATAAGAGAGTACCTGGTTGACCGAGCTTTGCTCGGTATTTTTCGCTCGATTTTTTTAATTCGTGTGTTTTGGAAATTATATTTAGATACAAATTACATACTGATGAATTATAAATAATATTTTTTGATCTTAGCGACATAACAGAAAAAACTGAACTGGTTATTTGAATAAAAAATCATGAGTGCAATTATTTTTATTTAAATTTTCGTGTTTTTAAAAAATACTAAAAAAAGGGCTCGAAAAAAATATATTTTCTCAAAAAAGAAAGAAACTTGAAAAAATAAATAAAAAAGTCGGTCGGTCGGTCTGGGCTCGAACCGGGGTTTTACGATTTTGTGACCGCCCATTATACCAATAAGCTATTTATAATCATTACCAAACTGTCAAAATTTACCTTCTTATTCTAACTATATTGTAGCAGTTTTTAATTGCCTAAAAACACGGACAAAAAGACATTTTCTAAAAATAAATCTTAGCTAGATCGATTTATTATCCCCGAAACTCCCTGGACACTAAATTTTATGAAAATCGTTGGAGCCGTTTCCGAGATCCCGATTATATATATATATACATATATACAAGAATTGCTCGTTTAATAGTATAGGATAGGCTTTTATAAGAGAGAGTGGGGGTGCAAAAATATCCACTACCCTAAATCTTCCCGTAGATGTCGTAAAAGGCGACAGAAGAAAACTGAGGTAGGAGATGGGCATCAGCATCTTTCTGATAATAGCAATATTACAATTACGAAAACTGCGGTTGTCAACTCGCTCGCTAAGCGTGGCCATTATGGCAATATAACCCCATGGCGAGAGCTCCAAAAAGTCGGCCCCTTTATTATAACGGCGGGGCAGAGGGTGGAGGTTCGGTTGCCACCTAAGGTGATTCGTTCTGGCAACATTTAAAGCACGTACCCTGAGAAGTGACAAGAGGATCCGGGAGATGGAAGAAGAGATATACAAGTTGTGCAGGCGTAATATAAGATTATCTGAGGAGGACACGGTAATCCTTGAATCCGGCAACGTGTTCTATCACCGGAAGGGCGACCATCTGTCCTAAGGAGGAGTTAGAGTTATCGTCCACAAGTTTCTCGTTAACAACGTTGTTAAGTTTGAGTGGTTGTCGACGAGAGTTGCGTACCTTGTACTCAGTTTCACCGAACGGTATTCGTTAAAATGACCTTTAAGGAATACCGTTTTACGGGTTTACGGTCTCTCGGTACATCTAGATGAAGGAGGTGGAGGAAATATATGAGGACATCTCTAGTGTTATGCATTCCTCCAAAACCCACTAAAAGATGTTAATGAGACTCTTCAACATAAAATCAGACACAAAAAAACAGCAAACGGAAGGTAGGGAAATTCGGAATAGTGACTCTTTATGATGAGCTCTTTCTTCCAGAAGCGTCTCCACAGAAAGTGGACCCGGTCGAGCCTCAACGGTTAAACAAAAAATGAGATTGACTTCATTATGACGACCAGACGGCAAATGTTCAGTGATGTATAAATGATCGCAAATTTAAAAACTAGCAGCGATCACCAAATGGTAAGAGGCATACTGAAACTAACGTTAAGCTGGAGAGGTCACGATTAATGAAGTCAACGCTCCGTCCTCCTCGTGCTCTAATCCAGTCACAAAAAAATTCAGCTCTAGTTACATAATTATTTTTAGTGCCTATAAGACTATAATACAGTGGATGGTATGAATAACAAGCTCTTGGAAACTGACCATTTATTTTTCTTAAATGCGACCAGCTTTGCAGGACTAGGAAAAGAGACCAGTATCACTGCGACCGAAAAGATCTATTGTGATCGCTGATATGGCTATAGTTCACTGCTAAGCCCTATGTCTTCAATGAATAGAAGGAGTTGCTTAGCTGTGAGCTATTACACTTCTTCTGGGCGGAGTACATAGTTTCCCAGATGAGTGTTACATTTGCGCATTAAGGGTCCCCAATCCGTTAGGATGTGCAGAGGCGTTTCTTCTGTTATGGAGCAGAACCGACACATCCTTGAGTTGATTAATCTCAGGATGGACATGTGCTTTTTAACACAACAATGTCTAGTTAGGGCTCTTGCCAGAATGCTCAATTTATTTTTGCTTAATCCCAGAGCTTCTGAAGCGAATTTACGATCAAAATCCGGATTAAGGTTTAGTAGAATGTTTTAAGACTGGTGTGCCAGATTAGATCTTAAGTGATTTATTGTAATTAAGAGTTTCAAGGGTCAATCGGGCTAGGCTTCTTGAGATTCCACAAAATGGCTCAGGTCCAAATTGTGTACTCTTTGAGCCCTCCCGTGCGAGTTTATCGGCAAATTCATTGCCTGCAATACCCGCGTGACCCGGAAACCATCTTAAGACGACCCCGTTGTTATATAAATTCGTCAAATTTATTATATTAATATAAAATTTAGTTTAAGGAATTAATGAATATTGACATTTTATTTCTAAAAACAATTAGTAGAGCAATTCTTGTATATATATAATCGGAATCTCGGAAACGGCTCCAACGATTTTCATAAAATTTAGTGTCCAGGGAGTTTCGGGGGCAATAAATCGATCTAGCTAGGATTTATTTTTCCCTTTGTCCGTGTTTTTAAGCAATAAAAGAACTGGTACAATATAAGAAGGTAAATTTTGACAGGTTACTAACGATCGTAATAGCTCAGATGAGATGTTGTACCGGCAAGATATCGGTGTTCCGTGGTTCGCGTCCCGTCTTGAGTCCGACTTTTTTTTCAAGTTCCCTTCTTTTGTGAGAAAATCTATTATTTCGAGCCCTTTTTTTTAGTATTTTTTAAAAATACGAAAATTTTAATTAATCTAATTGCACTCATGATTTTTTATTCAAATAACCAGTTCAGTTTTTTCTATTATGTCAATAATAGAAAAAACTGAACTGGTTATTTTATCAAAAACTATTATTCATGTAATTTGTATATAAATATAACTTAAAAAAACCGAGCAAAGCTCGGTCATCCGGGTATTAATGTATTAAGTTAAATGGTAATATTTTCATAATAGGCTGAGATTTGTAAATTATAATTTTATTGTAATTAAAATTATGAATTAATTTATACTGCAGTGTAATTATTAAAATAATAATAGCTTAACTAATCTCATATAATATTTAATATTATTTATGTAACAATAATGTAATAATTCAATTAATAATTTATGAACAATTTATTGTACAAGAATTCAGATAGAGTGGATCTGTATAAGTATTTAATTGTACATAATATTTAAATTCAAAAAGAATGTTTGTACTTTGTACATAATTTTTAAGCAATGAAATAATTTTAAAATGTAACATTCGGTTAGTGTAATGAGCTATATTTCATATAATTTTAGCATGCCAATTATGGCCAAACATGTCAGTTCCACATCATTGACCATCTAATGTACCATGTTTTTAAGGAAATTGAATTTCTATCTATCTATCCCAGGGCGTTTAAACGGTTCACAAAGTCTCCAACTAGCTTCGAGTTCACTAAGTTTTACCTCAGCGCTAGCAGTGCTGCTTGACTACAGAGTTTATATTATTTATATGGTTGACGTAGTTTTTTTCAGATTGATTTCCGCACACTTATGTATCGCGAAAATGTATGCCTGGAAAATAGTGAATCTACCCAAAATCATACCAAGTTCCCCATAAATACCAAAGCCTACGTCGGGGCCCATTTTTGTCCTATCGGTATACCATATCAGGCTACCGTTTCACAGATAACCTGGCCATTCAGCTAGTTTTCTCTGAAGAGTAGTTCCACTATGTACTTTATGTCAAAAGTGTGTAGTGGACGTATGATATCTGAGATCATGCACAGCGGCGGATCTAGTCTGTGGCTCCGCCGCCAACCAAGATATTGCTGCGGACACTCCTCCTTCCGCGACTCCACCTCGACTGCAGCGGTATGAAGAGAGGGCATACCTCTCACCACAGCGCACCGACACACATCCGAAGTGGGCTCGCCAAACTCACTCAGAGTGGCCTCCTTGGGTCGGCCCTACACCGCGGGCCAGCCATGTGGGTTCCTCTTAGTCCACTGCAGGTGATAAAGCCACGGCTTCAACCCCCCCCCCCCTCGCCATGACAAGGCGGTTACCCGTCCAGAGGGGTGCTAAAAGAAGGCCTAACAAGAATAAAAAATTGGTGTGTGCCTATCACCAATTTCAAATCAATATTTTTTTAAAGTTAAGGTGAATGTTGCAGCCAATGTAAAAACTTCAGGTTGTATGGGTCAAAAAGTCTGAATGACAGAAAGTTATGTTTTTTCTCTACATTATTAACATTTATTCAATCAAAGGTCATACTATAAAAACAATATTTACACAAATAAAGATTATGATATTTACGTTGCAACCATCCGCTAAATTAAATACAATGATGTGTCTTACCTAGATTGAGGAGCACCTCCCGTCCTCCCTCAATTGCGTGCACACGGTCGGCTGACTTAGCGGTCAGCCGCCGTAGTCTACGTCACCTGAAGATGCCTCGTGTAGAGGAGAAACACGTGTCGTATTATCGTCGATGTTGTGTCTTTCCTAGAATAGTGGAATTGGGGGGGGGGGATAGTGGTATTGGGAGTAGTGGTATTGGAATTAGTGGTGACGGGATTAGTGCACGCAATTAAGGGAGGGCGGGAGGTGCTCCTCCATCTAGGTAAGACACATCATTGTATTTAATTTAGCGGACGGTTGCAACGTAAATATTAATATCTTTACTATAATGGATTTCCGCAAAGTAACGACTGATTCTATCAATTATACACAATTTATAGCTTACAAACTTAAGCACAAACAAAATGATAACAGGCATCTATATTCATACATTTACTATTTCTGGAATATAGCTGAAGTGAATTGCATAATTGATGCACTTGTCTATAGGGGTTCTACTGCATTTTTAAATTGTACGTTGTATTTTACAATCTATCTCATTTTCTGAGGAAAATTCAAATGTATTCAATTTTGCGGCTCCCGGGTTCGCGCGTACGCGTGCGGTAGACCAGCGACCGAACTAACCGAATGCTGCTGCCTATACAATCGTTGATTTTATTAAAATACACTTTCAAACTCTAGACGTATAGGAAACACAATTTTTGCTATTAATATCGTAGGTGAATATTTTAAAATTCATTACAGTTTATGAATTAAGTTTAATTTATTTGCAGATGACACACAATGTGTTTGTTTATGGTACTTTAAAGCGAAATGAACCAAATCACAACTGGCTGTCTAATTCCAAAAATGGAGTTAGTAAGTTTATCGCTGTTGGAAAAACTATCAAAAAATATCCGTTAATTATAGCAACAAAATATAATATCCCATTTATATTACATAAACCTGGATTGGGACATCACGTTGAAGGTAATTATTAAAATAATTAATGTTTAAATTAAAGTGGACAGGCCTGTTGGTCTAGTGGTTAGTGACCCTGATTGCTATGCCGGAGGTCGTGGGTTCGATTCCCACCCAGGACAAATGTTTGTGTGATGATCACGATCATTTGTTCTGTGTCTGGATGTAATTTATCTATAATATTTATGTATTTAGAAATATATAAGTATGTTTATCAGTTGTCTAGTACCCATAACACAAGCTCTGCTTAGCTTGGGACTAGATGGCGTTGTGTGATAGTTGTGGAATATTATTATTATTAAGTTAGTTGTTAAAGTTATTTATGGTTACTGATTAGAGATGGGCTGAATATTCGTTTTATATTCGGTATTCGGCATATTCGGTAGATTTACCGAATATTCGTATTCGGCCGAATATTCGGCTAAATCAACGAACATTGGTTTTTATAATGTCCAATGTATTGAAATGTACGAACTGAGTAATGCGATGTCTTTTACTATTGAAAGTATATTTTAGTTATGGGTTAAATCTACTTACTCTAGAGTGCCTCAAATGCATAAATCTATACATTTATGTTTTTGAGGCACTATGGATTTATTTCTACTTATTTACTTTGGTCGTCAGTTTCTCTAGAATAAGTCCAAATAGTAAATCTCCTGCCGCTCATTTTTATCACATAATTATCAATTTTCAGTAAGAATAAAATTCTTACGGCTCTTTATTCACTAAGAACAAAAAGCCGTGGTAGCTCAGATGGTTAGCGCTCGCTGTAAATTTCACAGTGCGGCAAGCAAACCGGGATCGATCCCCGCCGGCACCAATGAAGTTGTTAATTGCAATTTTAAGTGCTGATTGACGTGCTCAGCGGTGAAGGGAAACATCGTGAGGAACCTGCATGTCTGAGCAATATGAAAAAATATATTTCGAAGACATGTGAAGTTCGCCAACAAGCATATTGGGGCAGCGCGGCGTCCATTTCCTTGCCCTAAAACCCTCTCAGAAATGAGCGGAGGCCTGTGCCCAGGAGTGAGACGTATATAGGCTATAACTTTAACTAAGAATAAAACAACGAAATACTTTTTATCACAAGAATAGTCAAAACATAAGCATATGCCGGCAATTTGCTCAGTACTAGATGATGCAATAACTCTCAGGTGTGGCGGAGAGCGAGAGGCAGGGTCCTGCGCTAATCCCGCGCGCTTTACGGTATCAACTTTCGAAAAAAATTGGTTAGGTCCCGAGGTTATCCTGCCGAATAATGTTCGGCCAAATATTCGGTTCGGTAAAAATTTTACCGAACATTCGGCCGAATATTCGTATTCGGTGAAATCCATATTCGGCCCATCCCTATTACTGATTGTACTTAAAATAAATAATTTAATGTCAATATTTGTGTTGTGAGAAAACTATGCTAAGATACTAATTGAAAGAGTTATGAAAGAAACTGATGGAAAAACTTGGGATGTGGTGTACAGATCAAGTATTTTCCATGCATGATCGCGGAGAAGTTTTAGGCCAAAAACCAAAAAATTTTTTGTGCGTTCATGGACTTGGAAAGGGCTTATGACAGAGTGGACAGGGATTTGTTATGGCAAATACTGAACTCATTTGGGTTGAGCGCTGGGTTGATACAGGCAATGAGGTCTCTTTATAGGGACTCCAGTGCTTGTGTTAGGATCAACGGGGGCTACTCACACTGCTTTGGCATACATAGAGGTATTAGACAGGGCTGTGTGGCTTCCTCATGGCTGTTAAACCTAGAAACCTGTTGTTTGAAAAATTTGAAAGCTGAAGATGCGGGGAAGAATGGGTTAGGTAACCGTCAAATACCTTTTGTACGTCGATGATCAAGTTATATTTGCATCGTCGACGGCCGAGTTGCAAAATGATGATTACATTAATGAAAAGGTCGTTAAAAGAAAGGGGTATGAAAGTGAACGCAAGGAAGACGAAAGTTATGGTTTTTTAAACGGAAGAAAGTAAAACGATATGTGAAATAAGAATAAAAGGAGCGTTACTTGAGCAAGTTGATGAGTTTGTATATTTGGGATGCATATTTAGCAAGGATGGGAGATATGATAATGATATAGAACGATGAGTGAATCTGTCTACCCCTCTGGGTGACAGGTGTGAGTGCTTATGTATATTATGTACGAGTATATGCATTTTTTTGAACCGGTAAAGCACCACGACCTCACATAATACCGGTGTGAAGTAGAAGTGTTCATTACTTCTGAATTTCGCCTGGTAAGTGCAGGTAATCGGAGCCTCACCCCCATAACATGGTGACCAAGTAGTAAACTACCCTAGCATTTATACCTAACTCCGTAAAATTTCTCACTGAGCATCCATGTCACACTTAGCGTTTACGACTTTGCCTTGGCATATGGTCTAACACAATTGGTTACTTCGTCTACGATGATTACAGATGTGGAGGATCATGCACCTTTCCTGTAGGACGAATGGTTTAGTTGCTTCTGTCAAATTGCATCACACTATAAACAGACGTATTGACGTCCCGGAATGTAAACACCAAACTCATTGCCTTATGTCGCAAAGAAGAAAACCGAGATCTTTTGGGCTCTCCCCTTGCGCCAATTCGCCTCTCGATAACAGTGTGAACACAACGCCGACCATCCCGCGGTGTTGGTGCTCCGGGTCGGATGTGCGGCTTACACAGTGCTCTGTGCGCGATGCATTTGTCTCCCTAGACGAGAGTCGTCGAGAGACGGCCTGATGGAGTCCTTTCTATTGTATTGAAGAGTCTTTTCCGGCACTCCTTCCCTGTAGTCCCCAACGGCGATCCGGCGATTCCGAAAAAGGCAATCGCTTAGACCCGTCCAACTAGAGGGCTATCGCCATCACGTCCTTATTCATCAAAATAATGGAATCCATAATGAACTGCTAGCTTATGAGTTACCTTGAGAATCACCAGCTGATTAGTCACCGCTATTATGATTTCTATCGGTATTGCTCAGCTTTTAATCTTCTAGTTTACCAGTTCCACTTGACCGCATCCAGCGGAGAGCAGCTTGAATTGTTGTCAGCCAAATTCTCTCTGATCAGCTCGAATCACTGGTGCTGCGAAGAATGTTGTATCTCTTTGCATTCTATTCCATTTACCACCGGGAGTGTTCTGAGTGTTCAGATTAATATTAGTTGCTAAATTTTATCATAGCATATCGCGACAACTCAGAATACCATCCACACCATCTGGATGCTTGCTGATTACAGTAGTGATTACTCTAGCGACCACAGTGCAATTTACCGGTAGTTTTCTTCCACACACTCCTTTTTGTGGAATCGTCTACTACTGGCGCTTTTTCCTTTTCGACAAACGGCAAACGAGCTCTTACTCCTTTAAACAAAACTTACAATTCCCCTGGTGGTTAATACTTACTATCAGGTTAGCCGCATGCTCGTTTTCCCCCTCATCTATAAAAATAACTCTGTGGTTATAAGTATTTAGCTGCTGGCTGCGGGCCGCAGATTTGATTTCCGTCAAGTACAATTATTTGTATGGCCAACAAATTATTCTTTATTTAAATTAAATAGATAAATTTTAAACGTGACATGCTGCAGCTATATTAGTAGTATAGTTGTAGCACGAATGGGTTGGCTCGACCGGGGAAGGACCACGCTCTCACAGAATACCAGCTTAAAATAGCAGCTTTATACTGCTGTGTTTCGTATGGTGAGTGTAGAGATCCGGAGACCCTTTTTTACTGGAAACGAGGCATTCCATTCTAGTCCTCAGGGGTGACAACGCATCTGCGTTTTGATTCTTAATCGAGGATAGTAGTAGTCTATGGGCCACAGCATCCACTCACCATCAGGTGGACTGTGTGCTCGTTTGTCACCCTATACTATAAAATAATTCCCATATACAATATTTGTTACCTTTATAAGAAGAAACTTAAATTATAAATTATCATACAGTTCTACTCTCCGTCAATTGTTAATCCACCTGTGAAGTTTGTGCAGCTGCAGCAATTATATCTTAGAATTAGTATGGCAGACTACCTGTAAGCTCTATATTTTTCATTTACTTTTAATTGATCAAAACAATGATAATGATTATGAGAGTAAGATATATGTTTAGAATCTTTTTTCTGTTATTACTATTTTTAATTGTATTATTTTAGGAGAAATATATGAAGTGGACAACAAAATGCTTGGCAATTTGGATATACTAGAAGATCACCCAAACTATTATATAAGAGAAATAGATGATATAGAAATTAAGAAAGTGTATGTATTATATTTTTAAGTACCTATACTAAATTTATGAGACATGGGCAACGCGTCATTCTAATTGGCTATCGATCGTACGAGTAAACGGTGCGATTTCATCGCACGATGAAAAAGATCATGCGATGGTCTCGGGCGTCGTCCTAGCCAGTTGCCAACCTGCTCGCCAAGCGTGGCAACTATGGCAATATTGCTCCATAAGCAACGACGCAAATAAACGGTATGGTAACGGTGGGGCAGGTGGTGCTGAGAATCTTCGGAAGAGGTTAGGTTGCAACCCAAGACGACTTGACCTGGCAACATAGAACGCACGGACTCTGAGAACTGACGAGAAGATCCTGGAGCTGGAAGAAGAGATAGACAAGTTGCGCTGGAATATTATAGATTATCCGAGGTCCGAAGAGAGGAAGACACGGTGATTGTCGAACCCGGCAACTTTTTCTATCACCGGGAGTGCGATCATCTGTCCCAAGGAGGTGTTGAATTTATCGTCCACAAGTCTCTCGTTAACAACATTAAAGATTGGAAGTGTGTTTCTGAGTATAAGGTACGAGGGTTGCGTACTATATACTCAGAATCACCAAAGAGTATTCGCTGAAGGTCATACAGGTTTACGCACCAATATCGGCAGATCCTGATGAGGAGGTGGTGGGAATGTATGAGGATATTTCTAGAGTCATGCATTCCTCCAAAAAACCCACTAAACGGTGTTAATGGGAGACTTCAACGCAAAACTAGGCACAAGAAAGGACGGTGAGCTGAAGGTAGAAAAATTTGGAAAAAAAACCAAGGGGCCAGCAGCTGACCGACTTTATGGAGAAAGAAGGACTCTTTATGATTAACTCTCTTCCAAAAGCGGCGCCACAGAAAGTGGTCCTGATCGAGCCCCGACGGTTGGAAAAATGAGATTGACTTCATTATGACGATCAGACGACAACTGTTCAGTGATGTCTCAGTGGTCAGTGATTGAATGGTGAGAGGCATACTGAACCTAAACGTGAAGTTGGAGAGGTCACGTCTAATGAAGTAAATGCTGCGTCCTCATCGTGCTAGCAAGTCTTATCCACACTATTTCGATGATGTTCCGGACGTCAGTGTGAGCGAGATTAGAATGGCTCTCCAGCACCTTAAAAATGGAAAGGCTCCAAGAGGAGCTTCTGAAAGCGGGTGGAAAACCGCTACCTAAAGTCCATCAGAAGCTCTTCAATTCCGTCCTCCATGGTGGCACTACTGCCGAGGGTGCGGTGGTCTTGTTTTTCAAGAAAGGTGATAACGCTTTCTTGAAGAACTACAGACCGATTTCCCTTCTACTGTACTGTTTTCGAGAGTCAATACGAGCCGTCTCGAACGCAGATTTGACGACTTCCAGCCTCCCAAACAAGCCGGTTCCCGAAAAGACCAT
Source organism: Parnassius smintheus behrii (assembly GCA_036936625.1). Lineage (NCBI taxonomy): Eukaryota > Metazoa > Arthropoda > Insecta > Lepidoptera > Papilionidae > Parnassius > Parnassius smintheus. Next base: position 20,166,922 of record JAUPFT010000024.1, on the reverse strand, counting down.
AGACCACGTACATACCCTGCGACAGATTGTACAGAAAACCGTAGAGTTCAATCTGCCACTTTGCCTTGCGTATGTGGACTATGAAAAAGCCTTCGATTCAGTCGAAATTTGGACAGTGCTGCACTCCCTTCAGCGGTTCCAAGTTGACTGTCGGTATATCGAAGTGCTGAGGTGTTTGTACAGTAGGGCTACGATGGCTATCCGAGTATAGAACAAGAGTACCAAACCTATCCAACTGCAGAGAGTGTAAGACAGGGTGACGTTATATCGCCTAAACTCTTCACCGCTGCATTGGTAGATGTTTTCAAGCTACTGAACTGGAAATAATACGGTATTTACATCAATGGCGAGTTCATCACTCACCTTCGATTTGCCGACGATGTAGTCCTTATGGCAGAATCGCTGGAGGACTTAAGCACAATACTTTTGACCTCAATAGTGTCTCCCAAAGGATAGGTCTTAAGATGAACGTGGACTAAACAAAGATCATGTTTAATGTCCATGTCACACCTATGCCGATAGTTGTTGGGTTACCTACTATTGCCTCTTGCGACACCCACGGATGAAAATTCTTACACCGCCACTACAAGTTGCTTACGAAAATTCAACTACTGTATATCAAATTTCAGAATATAATGTAGAACATGCTTAAGTCTAGTGTGAGTGAGAAGTGTGAGACACATTTTTTTGCAGGAGAAAGGTGACAAACGAGCACACAGTCCACTTGATGGTAAAAGGTTGCTGTGACCCATAGACATCTACATCTATCCTCGATTACGAATCAAAATGGAAATGCGTTGACACCCGTGAGGACTAAGATGGAATGCCTCCTTTCCAATAAAAAGGGTCTCCGATTCTCTACACTCACCATACGAAATATAGCAGCATTAAACTGCTCCTTTACGTTTGTATTCTGTGAGAGCGTGGTCCCTTCTCGGTCGAGCTGACCCATTGGTGCTACAGCTATACTAGCTATAGAGGGCCATAGCTCACTGAGCGACCTTGAGCTACATACGACCAGAAGTGAAGGACAACATCTCAGATCCATAGGTCATCACTAGCAACATATACTGATTGTACAATCTCGTTTCGAGTTTTTGATGTATACCTAATGAGAAGACGTGTCGTAATTTCCCGACTGCGTCCCAGCTGAGTTGAATCCGTCGATTGACTTACCCAGTCCGGCTATTTGTATCAGGTAAATGTACTCGTCAACAACTTAGAGCTTAGTGCTACCAAAAACAATTGGCATAGGTGTGACGATGACGTTACACATAACCTTTGTTTTGACTGTGTGTATCATAAGACCAATTCGTTGGTAGCACTATTAAGGTAATTGAGAATAGTGCTTAGGTCCTCCAGCGATTCTGCCATAAGGACTATATCGTTGGCAAATCGAAGATGAGTGATGTGCTCGCCACTGACTTAAATACCGTATCCTTTCCAGTCCAGTTGCTTGATAACGTCTTTCAATCCAGCGGTGAAGAGTTTCGGGGATATTATGTTAACCTGTTTTATACGTCTATTTAGTTGGATAGGTTTCGTACTCTGGATACTGGTACTCGGATAGCTATCGTTGTCCTACTGTACCAACACTTCAGCACTTCGACATACCGACAGTCAACTTGGCACCGCTGAAGGGAGTGCAGCACTGTCCAAATTTCGACTGAATCGAAGGCTTTCTCATAGTCCACATACGCAAGACAAAGTGGCAGATTGTACTCTTCGGTCTTCTATACAATTAGCCGAAGGGTATGTGTGTGGTTTATGGTGCTAAAGCTAGTTACGGAGGCTGGGAGTTGTTAAGTCTGCATGCGAGATGATTCGTAATAACTCTCGAAAACAGCACCCAGACACGGTTCTGAAGGAAAATCGGTCTGTAGTTCTTCAAGAGAGTATTTTCTTGAAGAACAAGACCACCGCACTTCTGGTCTACGCCTCCGGAGTAGTGCCACTATGGCGAATGGAGTTAAAGAGCTTCTGAAGGACTTCAAGTACCGGTTTTTATCCGGTTTTAGAAGCTCCGTTGTAATTCCATCTTTGCCCCGAAACTTGCCGTTTTTAAGGTGCTAGAGAGCCGTTGTAATCTCGCTCAGACTGAAGTCCGGAATATCATCGGAATAGTATCGGATAAGACTTGCTCTTGGATCTTTACTCCTACTTGCGTGTGGCTCCGACGAGGACGTGTACAGCTGCCCATAGAACCTCTCAATATTACTCAAAATCTCAGACAAAACAATAACAATTCTTATGTTCATTTTGCGAAGACTTATTTCAGATTGTAATTAAACTACGTCGCAGTAATTTGTATAAAGACTTTGAAAGTTTCAAGTGTAGTATAAAGTACGAGTAGTTTACTTATATGTAACCTGAAATTCAAAAGAAGTTGATAGACATTTTAGGAAAAAAAGAAGTAATTTTGCTTGTGTTCAAAAGGGCAAACGTTCCATGGTTTTTGACAGAACCCCAGACAAGCCTCAAGAGATTTGAGGAATATTTTAAGAGTACAGTATTCATTGAGACTAAAAGCAAAACTGCGGAAGGTTTAAGTGACATGATAGTACATGATAGTATACAAACTTAAGGCGGACGGGCTCGATATCATAAATTGTAGAGGATAAGCTTACGATAACGATGCCATACAGGTGTGCAACAGCGGATAAACGATATCAATCGCTATTCCAAATTAGTCCTTGCTCAAACCATTCACTAAACGTATTTTACCTACGTGCAGCTACAGTAGAATCAAGTTCGGTGACTTTTTTTGGCACGCTAGAATGCTGTTACATTTTTTTCTACATGAACGCACCGGTGGGAAGTTCTTCCCGCAGCCACAGGTAAAAGTTGGATAAGAGGTCATCAAACATGTTGAAGCGCTAGAGGTTATGCTGTGAATTCCTTTAGACATCATTACAAAGAAACTTTGACTGTACTGGAAAAACTGACGAAACTAAATGAAAATTTGAACACATGGATGGACAGGAAGTTTATTAGTCGCTATGCTATACTTTTTAAAATATTCAAAAAATATCATTAAAATGTAATTGTGACAATATTATGTAATATTAATTATAATATAATCTATGATGACAAAAACTGCCCGCGAAGGCGCAATGCTCGCTTTTAAATCAACTGCGCATGCGATAACTCTACTGTCTCCCGCGCATGCGCGAAGACGTAGAGTAGCGCACATTTTTTGTCTGGAATAGCTTCTCTAGTACGAAGTACATGTAACCCAATGGTTTATATACCTATAACTTGTTTAATTAATAAGTTATGCAAAACTTTCAGTGCGGCATACTTACCAATATAGCTGCAGTATGGCTTCACCACGTATATATATGCCTCTCACTCTCACTACGCCTTTTGCTTTGCGCATTGTCTAAACGAAATGCGTTCGGTACTAGCGGCTGTTATAGTGTTGACAGACGATGGAATTTGGTCCGGGCCGGACAAAGAATTTCGTGCGTCGGACCAACAATCATGACAAATGTCTAAGGCCGGTTTTAGAGCTCGCCCGACCATCAGTGCGTACCATTGGTCCTGACGATATGCATAACCATCAACGTCAGTTTGTAGCGTTCAGAGCTTTCCTGAGCAAAACGAAACTGGCCGGACTGGTACAGTCACAAACACGTACACGAAATGGACGCATTAATTGTTTAATTGCTGCTTACTATGCTCGTAAACGTATAAGGAACAGAAGACGTAGATATCAGGTTCACCCAATCGTCGCCCAAAGAGCACTTCAAGGGGAATTTACTACTTTATATTCATTATTGCGCGAAGATGAAGAAAAATTTTTGAGAATGTCCATCAAAAGTTTTGATGAATTGTCAGTGAAATTACAAGACAACTTAAAACATTCGCGAGGCGTTCGGTGTCGACATATACCATGTTTGATAAAAATTACTTAAATCACTAACACTACTTAATACTTATAAAATCATACAATATTATGAAAGATTAGGTTTGATTTTCTTGACGATGATACACGCATCCGTACTGTCGGTGTAGCACTGAACGCGTCAATATGTTTCCATAGCGTGTCGGTCGACCGACGGTACGCATGCGGACGCGCTCGACCGACGGTCCTCGTACGCAGTGCGTATACACGCGTGCGTACGGTCGGTCGAGCACTGTAACGACTTGTGAATTTTCATACAAAAGGCAAGCGCGACCGACGTACGCACCGACGGTCGGTCGAGCTCTGAAACCGGCCATCAAATCACTAGCTCCGCGTCGAGCTACATAAAGAATTTATTAAATGTTATTTATATATTTATTAAAATTTATCTGTATTTCATATTTCAGTGATAACACAGAAACAATGAAATGCTGGATTTACTTCTTAAAGAATTTTAAAGAAGAACTTCTGACTAAACCAATGTTCGCGAATTACTCTTCCGCGGGTAATCATGGACTGCCATACCTTGAAAGGTCAAAGAGAGATCTTAATTATGACCATTATTCAGCTGTTAAGAAATGATAATGCTGTCTGTATCTTCAAATCTTTACTGTTAGAAATAAAACTGTTTAGAAGTTTTGGTCATATAATAAAATAAAGTATTCGTAGGTTTCATTATTGCAAACCATTTTTCGTAAAATTATGAAATAATTTTATTTGTTATTTATTTTCAGCAATAACGAGTCTACATTAGACGACCTAGATGAGGATGTGATCATTTCCAATTAAATTACTAAAGTGATGAATGAACCTGTGATCAAAATTTAAATGGTATTTTCATTAAATAAAATTATTTTAGCAATAAATATACAAAATTGCGTATTTTATATATTCTTTTTTTGTTTAAATAAAAACAGTTATTTCTAAAAAAAAAATCTTACGATAATCTCTCATAGTTTACCTTTATTTAAATTCTTAATCCACACATTCGTGATCCTTGAGGGCTAAGAAATTATCAGGGTCATCCCTGATAGTGAAACCTGGATTAGTATTGGTATCGATAATTTTATTTTGAACTATACGAGATCACCACTACTATACACAACATCACAGTAAATAGTACCGGCCGAACCACGCAGGAATATACATTGTAGCATTTGTTGTCTCATATGCAATACATTTGTTTTGTGATATTGTCATGGGAAATAAAGTTATGAGACAATATATGGAAATGTAATAGTTAATATTATCGTTTCAATGTGGGCTTTTCTCGCTGGGTTCTCCTTACGGTTTAGCTCTCTCTCTCTCTCTCCTTAGTAAGTTGCCCAATTTTTATTTCGTTCGAGACAGTTCGGGACCAGCTACAGATTCCAACTATCTATCTTGCTGTCTTCTGCGTGGGCTGGTGCATTTTTCACGGCCCACTACAATAGGCCGGTCCTGGGCGCCGTGTACAAGACATTATCAATTAAGTAGCGGCCGCAGTCGGGTAAATTTTAAGCAAAAGCAGGATGTCTCATATTTGTGTTATGTTGTGTTAAAAAAATGCCTTTCTGTGGCATTGTGGGATTTATCCAACTCTCTAATCTATTTAGAGAGGAGTTCTCTTGGATAGGGTCGCCCGTCCGGGGATCGTGTGTGTAGCGGCGCAAAGTCGTTGAGATGTTGGTGTGGCCCGCTGTCAGCGCGGTCAAACATGCCCCGCGCCAGCTAGACCACAAGTTCTTGAAGGTTTTCAATTTTCAGATTGGCCGCTATAACGTCGTTCCGGACGTAGCGATCCACACCGACAATGGTCCGTAGAGACAAAATATGCTGAACCTGCAATCGCCGCTTCTGTCGATCGCTCAGAAGCGCGTACCAGGCTGTAGCAGCATATGTCAGCAATGGTCTGATGTAGGTTTTATAAATTTTGGTCTTGGTTTTGACCGGCAGCTAGGATGCCAGGATCGGATGGAGCATCGCCCGCGCACATCTGGCTTGGCGGACGACGACGTCGACGTGCGGGGTCATGCAGCATCCTGTCGATCCGGCACCCAAGGTAGGTCAAGGCTTTCTCGAACGCGATCTCCTGACCTCTAAGAGTAAGAGGTGGTGGAAATATTCTGAAGCGGCGAGTGAGCAGAGCGGTCGTCTTATCAATCTTGACGGCCATCCTCCACTCATCCAGCCATGGTGGCAACAGGTCCAGCAGACGTTGCATCCTGGCAGTGGTGATGTGGGCGCTTCTGGAAGAGGTGAAGTAGGCACTATCGTCCGTAAATAGCGCCAGCTCTACGTCGTCCTCATATTCGCGCAAATGACCTGCCAGGGTAGGGATGTCGTTGGTATAAACCGCGTACAGGACTGGAGACAGACAGCTGCCTTGTGGTACGCTGGCTCTTATAGGTCTTATTGCTGACTCAGTGTCTGCGAGGAATGTAGCCACTAGCCGCAACATAGCAGGAGGGATATTGGTCTGACCTTCTAGCTTGTAGAGTAATCCAGAGTGTCACAACCTGTCGAACGCCTTCTCTATATCGAGAAACACGCCCAACGATGTGCAGCCGCGGTTGTGCTCGACCGCAAGAAGGTGCAGCACTGGTCAGCTGTGTTGCTGTTGAGTAATCCCTCCTGAATCCTTGCTGCTCCGCCCGAAGTTGAATGCATGGGTGGAGGCGTCTTACCATCAATCTTTCGAGCAGTTTAGCTAGCAGTTTCCAGCTATAAATCAAGAAAGAAAACTAAATTAAGAAAAGTAAAGTGAAAGTTGTGAAATTTCGGTATCACATTTCCAAGGGGTATTTACGAACAATTGCTGTTTCAGATAATTAATAGAATCAGGCGTTACTTTGCGAAAATCCGTTATACTAAGATATTAATAGTTACTTTGTAACCTTCCACTCAATAAAATAAAATGATGTGTCTTATAGCTGGTTAGCTGGCGCCATCAGTAACGAAACTGCGCAGAAGCGTAAAACAGGTGACAGTGCGGTGCAGTATATATATATATATATATATATATATATATATATATATATATATATATATATATATATATATATATATATATATATATATATATACGTGTCCCAGAATTCAAGACGATAAGCCGACACCGGAGAATAGACCTGCCCCGGACTAATCGGGGAAAAAGAAAAAAAAATATATCCCAATTATATTTTAAGTTATATAAAAAAAATTAAATTCTTCAGAAATTGAGACCGTTTATGATATTTTTCACTACCATGACCACATTTTTTTTAATATTTTTGTTTCTTTTTTTTTTTTATAGGCAACCTGAATAGCACTGCTATCTACCACAATTCTTAAAAAATCCAGAATAACTCTTGTTTTATCACGAAAATTAATGAAACTTATTTTATTCCCTAAATTTTTTGAAGACTTTTACTTTTAACCAAATTTAACTTATCGTGGTGTAAAAAAAAGTATGAACACTAGTATGGCAAGTTTTTTTAAAAATTGACGCAACCAACCAACATTCCAAAATGGTGGAAAACAAGTTATAAAAAATATGGGTCTATTATTTCTTAACAGGGGCCGAATTCCTTAAATTGTAATTGTCAGTAATCACTTTTACTACATGCCCAAAATGGGTTCTTGTTACAATTTCTAGGAATTTTAATGGGGCATGCATACCTTAGATGTTAGAGAGAGATAGATAGATAGAGATATTTACGTTAAGAAGAGACAACAACAGGGCAGGTAGAGAAGCTGTTATTATTCTCAGCAAGTCAGTTCAGTACGCTCTGCTCCTTTGTTTACTGTGCACCGTTCCCAATTCAACTTACGTGGCTCTCGTACATACTATTTGACTATACTATAGACTTTTGGCTTGGCTTTTTGGACTGGAATCTACCTGCAAACTTTACTACTTATTACTAATTATTTATAAATCATGAGGTATTACAATTTCCATTATTACGTTAATAGTAGGTAAGTACTTTAATAAGTAGGTAGGTAGGTAGTTATATAAAACATATCCACTTCTTGGCAGTCGGGTAAAAAGACGAACTTTAATGCTAAGCATTCTAAAGCATCCAACATTGAAACATGCATAAAATTTCTCATAGTAGATTGTCAGAGACACTTGACAGACTATTCATTTGTATTTATTTCAGAATCATTTTATGATGATGAAAACTTTACATTACAGAGATTACATTGATTATAACCTAAAATATCGGCAGTCTTCTTTTTCATATACGTTTTGGATGGATATACGTCACTAGACCACGTTCCCTTTACATATTTATAGATGTTTACAATAATTATTTTTTCGGTTTCCGAAATATGCGATAAATTTCGCTTCTTTCGTAGTGACGTAAAGTCTTTATAATATTTTCGTGTCGATGGACCCGATTTCATACTAATGATGATATATAAAACGTCATAAAACAATAACAAAAACTTTAATACAAAACGTAATAATACAACTAACAAAACCAACTTCATAAAAATTAAAACAACTACTATAACCGAAAATTTTAAATCTCAAACTATTTACACGCAAGCGTATCCCAAAGCAGAATGAGGAACAGGTTCTGCTCCATACGCTTTCTCAAATACGCACGGCGTGAGACCTATCGCAAATCGCGTCGAAACAGGTTTATTATCACTGAATGAAATATAACCCGTACCATGAGACACGCTTAGCGTACAACGATACGTAATCTATAAAGTAATGTATGAAAGCAATAACTGTCGTTTTATTTAGATGCTAACATAATACTTGAGGTCAATGTGCTTTTTTCCGCCTGCCCTAGAAACGTACTATAAATATAGGTACAAAGTATAGTTTATAATGGATGGCACACGGTCAGTTCAACCGATAATTCCAACTGATCAGTTCAAAATAAAACTGTTGATATTTTTTTAAATATTGGATTTTCGATAAATCGATAAATAAAGTTATATATAAATCTACGATATTGATATTCTTATAATTATCGATATTCTATAAATTATCGATTTATCGAAAATCCAATATTTAAAAAATATCAACAGTCCTAGTTTGAACTGATCAGTTGAACAGACCGTGTGTGGCGACCATAATGTTACAAGCTTGAGGTTCGTGACAATAAAAATTGCCGATAAAATTACCTAAATTAACACTTTAATTTACTTTACACAAATTAAAGTTAAAAACACTAATAATTAAACACACTAATTCACTTTATTCCGCTCCGAAGCTTCGCTTGTCTCGCCAAATCAACACTGCCCCGATCGCATCTTGCAGCGCCTATTTATATAAATTAGCAATGAAGCATCCGTAATATTCAAGTAAATGCGCGCGAAGCGACGAGTGTTCGAGTGTAGATTTTCTAGAAATTTAGTTCTTTGGATGGCGCTGTCGGTTGAAAGATTTGTGATGTCATTTTCTGCAAAGCTCCCCTCGCTCTCGTTCCCGACACTAGATGGCGCTAGTTGACTTATTCACGCAACACTGCCCCCTCCTAAGACATGCTCGTCCCGAGCATTATCGGTCCCATAATAACGCGCCAAGCGATCCACATGGACGATCTTAGGAGTCCCCTTTGCGCCTTTCTGTAACGGCTCCGAAATGTTAAGTGATGTCCTATCCCGTGGTGCACCAACATTGTACAATTTCGATGCTCCTCTACTCCGTGTCTGAGGTCCCCTCACAGCCGCACAACTTGTACATGTACGACACCAATCCTCGACATCGTCACGATAGTGGACCCAGTAAAACTGTTCTCGGACCTTCAGTAGAGTTCGTTTAACTCCCAAATGGACTCTTGAACGACTATTATGGCACAGCTGTAGAACATTCGGCACTTTAGCTTTAGGGACAACCATTTGCAAACGACAGCTGTCTCCTCGACCATTGTCCCATTTACGGCACAGGACTCCATCCTGAAGCAGCAAGCTGTCCCATTGGGCCCAATAGCTTTTCGTGGTTGAACTCATCGCTGAGACGTCCTTCCACTTAGGCTTGGTAGCACGGGCCTTCATCCATCCCAGAATCGGCTTGATGGCCGGATCTTCCTGCTGTGCATGTCGTAGGCTGTCCTTCCACCCGTTGCTGAGGTGGTCTGTCCTGAGCATCCTCACGGATACCACTTCCTTACCTTGCCTACTACAATGGTTGCAATCTTCAGGACAAGGTCTTCTTGACAATGCATCTGCGTTGCCGTGAGATTTCCCGCTGCAGTGTCTGATAGTAAAGTCGTATTCCTGCTGCTGCTGGGCGGTGCTGTTAGCCGCACTTCCTTTCTGAGACCGTTCACCTTCCCTTCCTAGGGTGTGCTTAGGGCAGCTGGACCGAAGATGGCCCCTTTCCCCACAGCCATAGCACCTAAGGCTGTATCTTTTATTGTGGTCGCAAACCGTAACTGCTGTAACCTCCCTAGCGTGAGGTGAACGATGATCCTGTCGCCGCCAGGCAGTGCCGTTAGCTGCACTACCCTCTCGAGATCGATCAACTCTCCTTTCCACGGTTCGCTTAGGGCAGCTGGATCGAAGATGGCCCTTTTCCCCACAGCCATAGCACCTAGGGCTGTATCCTTTGTTGCGGCGCGAACTGTAGCTGCTGCAACCTCTCTGACGCGATGGGAACGATGATCCTGCCGCACGGCTTCCACTTCCAGTGCATGGGCCAAGGCGTCCTTAAGCGTCTCGTGGTGCCCGAGCCTCACAGCAGCTCTGACTTCCAGGTCGCGGATGCCGTCGATGAATGTCTGCACCAGGTTCCCTTCAATGAGCGCAGGTACAGACCGGTATGCTTTTCGCACCAGCTTCTCCACTTCTAGAGCCCACTGCTGCAGGTTTTCGTTGATGCGCTGCACACGATCTTTAAGCTGCGCACGAAAGATGTGTTCCAGGTGAGCGTAGCCATATCTCGCCTCCAATGCCTCAAGGAGTTGCTCATAAGTCACTTCCTCCCCGAGAGCTTCCAGAACTGTTAAGGCCTGGCCGCGTAGGCCTAGTGTGAGAGCGGTCATGGCCTGACTTTTATTCCAGCCGTTCGCTTTTATAACAGCCTCGAACTGGATTTTGTAGGCTGACCAGTAAGAAGTCCCGTCGAACGGTGGCACCTTGAACCCACGAAGCGAAGGTGTAGTAGCTACTACGGGAGCTGTAGTTCCATCACCCAGTTTGAGGTCGTCCAGCGTTTTCTTCACGTCAGCCACCACGTAGTCAACCCGATTGTTCACTTGGTCGATTCGGGTTTCATGTTCTTCGATTCGGGTTTCAGCTTCCGACAGGCGGTTGTCATGTTGAGCAACCCTATCCTCCACCTCCCTTATCTCTTTCGCAAAGGTAGCGTGAAGGTCCTTCATGAGGAGCATCTGTTCCTCCTGTCGGCGGGCCTGTTCCTCTTGTCCGCTCTGCAGCTGCTCTTTCAACTGACGGACCTGTTCCTCCTGTCGGCGAGCCTGTTCCTCCTGCTGCTCTTTCAACAGACGGGCCTGTTCCTCTCGTCCGCGCTGCAGCTCCACCTGTAGCATCGCCATCAGAGCACCTAAGTCAGGTGCTGCAGATGTAGGCGCTACTGACGGGCCCGCAGCCTCCGTGGCTGGCAGTTGGCCCTCCGACGTCTGCGGCGTTGCACCACCAAACCTCCTCTGGTTCGTCTCCTGCTGGCGTTGACTTCGGGTACGGACACCCTCTGATTTCTCCTTAGGTAAAATCGGCATGATTTAATCCCACTTCTGACACCAATTGTTACGAGCTTGAGGTTCGTGACAATAAAAATTGCCGATAAAATTACCTAAATTAACACTTTAATTTACTTTACACAAATTAAAGTTAAAAACACTAATAATTAAACACACTAATTCACTTTATTCCGCTCCGAAGCTTCGCTTGTCTCGCCAAATCAACACTGCCCCGATCGCATCTTGCAGCGCCTATTTATATAAATTAGCAATGAAGCATCCGGAATATTCAAGTAAATGCGCGCGAAGCGACGAGTGTTCGAGTGTAGATTTTCTAGAAACTTAGTTCTTCGGATGGCGCTGTCGGTTGAAAGATTTGTGATGTCATTTTCTGCAAAGCTCCCCTCGCTCTCGTTCCCGACACTAGATGGCGCTAGTTGACTTATTCACGCAACAATAATATAAACCGATTAGTAAAAATATGTTATAGGTATAAGTAAAGTGAACATTTTTTTCCTTAAAGCGGGACACCTTTAAAATTATTATAGATTTAACACTTTTGACTGCCTCCTTGGTCTAACGGTTGTAAACGCAATTGCTGATCATGTGGTCTTGGGTTCGAAACCCGAGGCGGGTCAAGAATTATTGGGTTTTTCTGTCACAAAATTCTCAGTAGCAGCTTGATTGTTTTTTAACTTATTGAAGTTGGCGGGGTTTCACCACCGTGCCTCCGGAAGCACGTAAAGCAGTTGGTCCTGCGCTTTACTTCTCTCCGTCGTCTCGGATTACCTTTCCATCGGACCATAAGAGTAAGGGAGTGAGGTAGACCTGTGCTTGCGCATACACTTGGGCAATATAACCCTGTCCTGCGCAGATGGCTATTCACCGTTGAGAATGGCTTCCGTTACCAAAATTCAATCTGGAACTCTTTATTATAGTTTTAAAACTAAAACACATATTTGTTTAAATATTTTAATGATCAAAAGTGAGAATGAGAACTTAGAATCATATAAAATCTGACTGCTGACTTTTTAATTTTTTCTGAACAGCAAATAAATACTTATATTAGAAATACTTTGTATTATTTGATAATTTACTGTAGATTAATAAAAATTTGTCTCTTCGTAACCTTAATTCAAAAGTGTGTAGGTTTTCAGAATAATCACCTAACTAGTCAGGCCATCCTGGCATACCTGGTACGCGCTGTGTCATAATGATGGCACGGGTGACAGAATTTGCACGATGCTACGCTTTTGTTTGTCAAAGCGGAACATTTTTACGTATTTTAGGGACAGCAGGACAGGAAACCTTTAAATCGGGACCTTCCCGTCCAAAGTGGGACGTATGGTCACGTTAGATATGATGGAACTCGTATGTAACAGATATACTTTGACAAAGTGACGGCTCAGTGGCGCACTGGCTTGGCATGAGTGGCTGCGCTGGGGGCCGCGGGTTGGAATCCCGCACGGAATAGGTATTTGTATGGCCTACAAATAATTGTTTCGGGTCTGGATGTTAGTCCTTGTGCAATTTATGTTTGTAAACTGCCTCTACGATACAAGAGAAAATCTTAGTGTAGGGGTAACATTATGAAAAATACTGGAAAAAACACTTGAGTATGCTTAAGCTGCCTAGTATATTTTTATGTTCAAAAGTACTTCACCATTATTTTATTTGGACGTCCTCGTCCAAGACGCCTGGAATAATTTTTTTTAAATAATTATTTGTTGGTACTTATTAGTTTAAAACAAGCGCACTGGACGATAATGTCCAAATAAAATAATGATGAAATACTTTTCAATGTGAAAATAAACTATAGTCAACCAAATCTAAGAATATCTAAGAAATACATTTTGACAGCTGTCACACTTTTTGCACCAAGCATGCCAACCAAAAAATGGGAACGTACAGTATTCGATTCTTAAAAAAATCAATATCGATTATTTAGAGTTGGTAATCTTTTAAACCAAACTGGGTTTGAATAATACTAGTATAAATTAGAAACGGATAATTTAAAACATTGGATTTATCAGTTTCTTTGTATATGTTGTTACTGCTTATTTCTAGAGGCAAAGTTATAAAAAATTAAGATTGAAACTACATTAAAAATAATTTAATTAAATCACTTTGAGTACAACTAGTTGAGTTGTCGTTGTTGTTTAGATTAATTATAATTTGACTTTCAATAAATTAATTATTATTTGACTTTCAATAAATTCTCTTTCAAAGTCATCCATAAACAAATTTTTGTTTTTTCTATCACTTTTGCCCAATGATCCTTTGTGACATGGGCACATGCTTCAACGAATATAGAAAACAGTCCAAAAAGTTAAAGCCGAGTCACAAAATAAGAAGACAAACCCAAAATCAAAAAATTACACACAGTAAGCTTATGAAATGGCGGGAGACTGAAATTACGTTTTTACAGCGCGGTCTTGTATATGAGTTTTTTTGCCGACACAAGAAAAAAAATTAAGCCGTTTAGTGGCGGTTAAGAATATCCACTACCCCATATCTTACCGTGGGTGTCGTAAAAGGTGACAGAGGGAAACAGGCAGGAGATGGGCAGCAGCATCTTCCTGATAACAGCAACTGTACGACAAAAAAACTGCGGTTGGCAACCCGCTCGCCAAGCGTGGCAACTATGGCAATATACCCCCCATGAACAATGACACAAATAGACGGCCCCCAGTTCCCGGCGGCCCCGCTATTCCTGGCTACGGTGGCGACCATGGTAACGGCGGGGCAGGGGGTGCTAAGAATCTCCGGTGGAGGTTCGGTTGCCACCTACGACGACTCGACCTGGCAACATTTAACGCACGCACACTGAGGACTGACGAGAAGATCCTGGAGCTGGAAGAAGAGATAGACAAGTTGCGCTGGAGCATTATAGGATTATCCGAGGTCCGTAGAGAGGGGGAGGACACGGTGATTCTCGAATCCGGCAACTTGTTCTATCACCGGGAGGGCGACCATCTGTCCCAAGGGGGTGTCGGATTTATCGTCCACCAGTCTCTCGTCAACAACGTTGTAAAGATTGGGAGTGTGTCGACGAGGATCGCGTACCTGATACTCAGAATCACCAAACGGTATTCGCTGAAGGTCATACAGGTTTACGCACCAACCTCGGCACATCCCGATGAGGAGGTGGAGGAAATGTATGAGGATATTTCCAAAGCCATGCATTCCTCCAAAACCCACTACACGGTGTTGATGGGAGACTTCAACGCAAAACTAGGCACAAGAGAAAGCGGTGAGCTGAAGTTAGGGAAATTTGGAGTAGGGCAACGGAACCGAAGGGGCCAGCAGCTGGCCGACTTTATGGAGAAAGAGGGACTCTTGATGATGAACTCTTTCTTCCAGAAGCGGCCCCACAGGAAGTGGACCTGGTCGAGCCCCGACGGTTCGGACAAAAAATGAGATTGACTTCATTATGACGACCAGACGCCAACTGTTCAGTGATGTCTCAGTGATCGCAAGGGTGAAAACTGGCAGCGATCACCGAATGGTTAGAGGCACACTGAACCTAAACGTTAAGTTGGAGAGGTCTCGTCTAATGAAGTCAACGCTCCGTCCCCCCCGTGCTCTAATCCAGAATCCCGAAAACTTTCAGCTCGAGTTACACAACCGCTTTCAGTGCCTACAAGATTGCAATGTAGTGGACGATATGAATGACAAGCTCGTGGAAACTGTCCATGCGGTCGGATCTAAGTTCTGCAAGACCCGCCGCAGAAGAACACAAAAACTCTCCGATCACACTCTTAATCTCATGGCTGTTAGACGGGAGATGAGGCTGCAATCGTCAACAGATTTGACAGCATACAGGCAACTGAATAGACAGATCTCCAAATGCATGCGGCGAGACTTACGCAACTTTAATACTACTCGTATTAAAGAAGCGATCGAGCGGAACCAGGGCTCCAAAGTCTTTGCCAGAGATCTGTCTGCCCGTAAGAGCCAACTGTCAAAGCTGAAGACTGAGTGTGGCAGCATCGTTTCCGGGACACCTGAGATTTTGAGTGAGATTGAGAAGTTCTATGGGCAGCTGTACACATCATCGTTGGAGCCACACGCAAGTGTGAGTAACGATCCAAGAGCAAGTCTTATCCGACACTATTCCAATGATATCCCGGACGTCAGTCTAAGCGAGATTAGAATGGCTCTCCAGCATCTTAAAAACGGCAGGGCCCCAGGCGAGGATGGAATTACAGCGGAGCTTCTGAAAGCGGGTGGAACACCGGTACTTGAAGTCCTTCAGAAGCTCTTCAATTCCGTCCTCCGTGGTGGCACTACTCCAGAGGCGTGGAGCAGAAGTGCGGTGGTCTTGTTCTTTAAGAAAGGCGACACCGCTCTCTTGAAGAACTACAGACCGATTTCCCTTCTGAGCCGCGTCTACGTGCTGTTTTCGAGAGTCATTACGAATCGTCTCGCACGCAGACTCGACGACTTCCAGCCTCCCGAACAAGCCGGTTTCCGAAAAGGCTTCAGTACCATAGACCACATACATACCCTCCGGCAGATTGTACAGAAGACTGAAGAGTACAATTTGCCACTTTGCCTGGCGTATGTGGACTATGAGAAAGCCTTTGATTCCGTCGAAATTTGGGCGGTGCTGCAGTCCCTTCAGCGGTGCCAAGTTGACTGTCGGTATATCGAAGTGCTGAAGTGTTTGTACAGTAGGGCTACGATGGCTATCCGAGTACAGAACCAGAGCTCGAAACCTATCCAACTGCAGAGAGGTGTAAGACAGGGTGACGTTATATCCCCGAAACTCTTCACCGCTGCTTTGGAAGACGTTTTCAAGCTACTGGACTGGAAAGGATACGGTATTAACATCAATGGCGAGTACATCACTCACCTTCGATTTGCCGACGATATAGTCCTTATAGCAGAATCGCTGGAGGACTTAAGCACTATGCTCAATGACCTCAATAGTGCCTCCCAACGGATAGGTCTTAAGATGAACATGGACAAAACAAAGATCATGTTTAATGTCCATGTCACACCTATGCCGGTAGTTGTTGGGAGCACTATGCTCGAAGTTGTTGACAAGTACGTTTACCTGGGACAAATAGTCCGACTAGGTAAGTCCAACTTCGACCGAGAGGTCAATCGACGGATTGAACTCGGCTGGGCAGCGTTCGGGAAATTACGACATATCTTCTCGTCAGGTATACCTCAATCTCTAAAAACTAGATTGTACAACCAGTGCGTGTTGCCAGTGATGACTTACGGATCTGAGACGTGGTCCTTCACTGCTGGCCGTATGAGGACGCTCAAGGTCGCTCAGCGAGCTATGGAGAGGGCTATGCTCGGAGTTTCTCTGCGTGATAGACTCAGAAATGAGGATATCCGCAGTAAAACCAGAGTGACCGACATAGCCCAACGGATTAGTAAGCTGAAGTGGCAATGGGCCGGCCATATAGCTCGAAGAACCGATAACCGATGGGGAAGAAAGGTTCTCGAGTGGCAGCCTCGTACCGGTAGGCGTAGTGTAGGGCGACCCCCCACTAGATGGAGTGACGACCTGGTAAGATATGCAGGAAGTCGATGGATGCAGGTGGCTCAGGACCGTGCTTTGTGGCATTACTTGGGGGAGGCCTATGTTCAGCAGTGGACTTGTGAAGGGCTGTAATGATGGTGAATGATGAAGAAAAAAAATTAGTAATGATTTCTTATATTTACGCGAACACTAGACATTGATTATAACTACTTTTACGGATTGTTTCGCGTTTGATTTTAATTTTAATTTTTTTTATTCTTAATTCCCGACGTTTCGGGTGCTTCCCAGCACCCATGGTCACGGAGGACTGAGGTGGCTGACGTCCCGATGTCATTGTTAAACCCGGAGTACCTTTAGCTTTTTTAATTATTGTTTATGGTCCGATCTATGCAAAATGAACTGAGTCAGTTCATTTTGGATAGATCCGACTATTGATAAATTTGTTTTGTTCATGATCATGACTCATGTAATTTAAGGAATTTAAAAAAAATATAAAACAAATAACACATTAAAAAAATTATGATTCGATTATTTGAATATTTTTACCGATTATTTGAATATTTTTGCCGATTATTCGCATAACAATGAATTTTAATCATCCAAACACATAGTGAAGTGACATATCATTGAAACGACGTCGAGTAAAAAGTTGATACTGGTAATTTTTTTAATATTTTCTTTTGTTTGAAAGATACGAATTTTAATTAGCGATAAAAACTATACACGTTGTAATTAAATATAGATAATTTCATAATTATACGAATTTACACTACTTCACTACAATTTTAATTTGACAGGCGTGTTGGTCTAGTGGTTAGTGACCCTGACAGCTAAGCCGGAGGTCGTGGGTTCGATTCCCACCCAGGACAAATGTTTGTGTGATGAGCACGATCATTTGTTCTGTGTCTGGGTGTAATTTATCTATAATATTTATGTATTTAGAAATATACAAGTATGTTTATCAGTTGTCTAGTACCCATAACACAAGCTCTGCTTAGGTTGGGACTAGATGGCGTTTTGTGACAGTTGTGGAACATTATTATTATATTATATTATTATTATAATTTACGTAAAAGTTTATTTTAAATCGTGTTAGTACGCTTTTACAAAGTTATTGCGGAATGATTAATGTGAAACGTCAAAAGGTATTTCTTAGATTTGGTTGACTATCGGTACATGCCTCGGTAGGTATGTAGTTAATTTTAATGTTGAAAAGTAAGTACACACCGACACGTAAGTAAACATCTATAGGCATAGGTACGAGTCGTATCATGTTGCACCTGTCAATAATATAATAGCCCCTCTACACGTTGGGCCAACGCGATGGTCCACTATGATGGGTCAACGTGTGGAGGGCGTAGTTGTGTCGGATGGCCTATGGCGCATGCGATGGTCTCGGGGGTGGCGACGGTGTCGGTTTTTCCGCCACAAATCAAAGGCAGTGGGCTAGCGATGGTGGTACGCATCCACACGTGGCCCATTCCACAGTTGTGTGCGCTCGACAGTTGCGTGTGGACGTTCGTGCTTTGTTTATTAATTAACTATAATAATTAAAAATGATGAATATGTGATCACTTAATAAAGTTATAAAATTTTAATCATAGAGCTACTAAAATCAGAACATATACCTACATATTTTATTTTTTGTTTATTTATTTTTAATAATAGATTCGTAATTATTTATTAAATTATTAATAATTAGTTATAATTATTTAATTATTTTTGTTTAAAGAAAACTAAATTTATTCAGGACATATTTAGTTTTATTGCGATAGATAGAAGATAACATCCACCATTTTCTACGCCATTTCTTTTTGATAACTCTATTCTTGTGCACATTAAAAAAATACAATAAAAAAATGACATATTGTATAAATATATTGCCGCAACGGCTAATTCTTCCACGTCCATCTCGAAAAACGTTTCGATCACAACTGAATGTCGCCATCGTGTAGATGCGTTTCAACCATCGCATGGCCATCTCGCTGGCCCATCGTTGGCCCATCGTGTAGAGGAGCTATAATATAGGTATCGGCACACGAGAAGGCTCCTTTGGTGCACCCAATTATTATCTGAATTTATTTTATAAATAAACGTTGGTTATATCAATCAATTACAATATATTTGTTTACTACGTAGATGTATTCAACTATTAGTGGGTTATGAAATAATCCTACACTTATATTTATATATATCGTCGATATTTATAAATCGCGATATATCGATATTCAATATTTATCATGGAGTATCGAATATCACGAATACTTTCTTAACTAGATAATTTCAACTTGCAAAAATGTCGAACTAATAATCTATTCAAGCGTTGGCGGTCTCGAACATCTGTGTCTCTATCACTGCGTTTCAGGTAAAAAGAAGTATAAATGTAGACTGAGGGAAAATATTAGGAGTTTGAATGAATTGTGTATGAATGACTTAGATTTGAAGACTGTGTGGGATGACGAAGTTTGATAGACTGATATCTGATAACTTCCAGGAAAATATTATAAAACAGCCTGGAATTAATGCTAAGCAAGACGAGAACGGATGTACTCCGAGTGACGAAGTTTTGAGTTTAAATAGATGGAAGGTATGCTTTAAAAGCGTGTTTATGAGTGAAGAGTCATCTGAATTAATTGAACTAGAAATTCCGAAAGAAGTGGAAGGAAGGAAGTGGGGTAGGGAGATAAGTGTAAATTAAATAATGAAAGCAATAAAAAGCATGAAAGCAGTTAAGGCAGCTGGATATGATAGAGTATCACTCGAGATGCTAAGGGCTGGAGAGGGAGTGGTGGCAGGCCTACTGTACACCTTGTTTAATTTATGTTGGCAATATAAGCGGGTACCCAAGGAATGGTTTAAATCAGTTATATAGTTCCAACATATAAGAGAAAAGGGTCACAACAGGACTTTAAAAACTACCGTGGTATGAGCTTGCTTAGTATTGTGGATAAACCGTATGATAACGTGTTAATTGAAAGAGTTATAATAGAAACTGATGGAAAAATTGGGGATGTGCAAGCGGGGTTTAGAAAGGGAGTGGGGTGTACAGATCAAATCCTTTTTTCGTGCGCATTGACATTGCGCACGAAAAAAGGATTTGATACAATCATTTCGTGCACATGATTGTACGGACGGAGGACGTAAAACTATCTAATAAAAATTATGCGTTTATCGATCATTATTTGTTTCAGCCAAGTTATCCTTTCAATTATTTGTTGCCAAAAGACAAAAGAACTGTTCGTCATTGCGAAACACACGTGCACGGCATTCCATATTTTGACGTGACCGAAGAATTAAAATGTGCCTACAAACAAGAGAACATCATTCCTATATTAAATTGGTACATTAGAAATTTGTGCAAAGACGAAATGATCGCATACAAAGGTGTTCAGCAGAAAAACAATTTTTAAAAATGTTGACGACGAATGATAGAATTCTTAATATTGAAGAATACAATGATTTGGTAAATGTCATGAATTTAAACAAACGTTATGTGTGTAATAATCATATATTTGCATAAAATAATCACAAAATTTTACATTGATCTTGTTTTAAGTGGTTATTGCTTGAAAATAAAATTTTAAATTAATCATAAATTTTGTTTGATTTCTCAAAAACATTAGTTATAGTACACAATATATATTATTTGTTTACCTACACCAACACTTTCATTTTTTATTTCACCCCTTAGAACTTTAGACGTGTGTAATGTTTCAATTTATACATCCGTTTACTGCTATTGTGGCAGGACCAAGTGGATGTGGGAAGTCAACTTTTGTAACAAATTTCATAAAATCAGTTACAGAAATATGTAATTGTGATTTTAATCAGATCACACGGTGCTTTGATGAAATGCAACTTTTATATAATTTACCAAATGTTAACTATCATCAAGGAAATCCAAATCTTAATATGTTTGATGGTGAAAACCCACATCTTGTTATTATTGATGATCTAATGAGAGAGTCCGATGTAACTTTAAACTCGAACAGGGTTTTGTATTAGATTAAGTAGAATATTTATAAAGAAATAAAAAATAATATATTGCATACGATTTGTTTTATTTAATTTTATAACGTTTCACATAGTTACATACACACAAAATGCATTACACATAACACATAAAATCTAACACACAACACATATAACCTTAACTACTATATTCTACAGTAACATTTCTGTTTTTATCTATCTCAATAATATTATCAAACTCAGCATAAACTGTACAGTTAATTGTTTGTTTTAGTGATGATTCAAATCGTACTTCTAATCTTACACTACCATGCTTTATGAGATCCCAATGAGCTGATGAGTTGGCTGATAAATCAGGAGTTACGTCAAATGCTAATAGACAGTAACCTTTGGCATACTGTTCACAAGAGATTCCATTTCCTTTATTAAGAAAGTGAATACCAGTTCTCGAGAATAGAGTATGATATGCTGATGTAAATATAGTATTATTAAAAGATGGTTGCAAAGATTTTGAAGGTATTTGTTGACCATCAATATATAAGCTGAAAGAATTAATACCATAGTTTTCAAAGTTAAATGGATTTTTGGTAAGGGAACCATTAAATGCAGAATTGGTCACAAATCCAATTACACATCTTTTGGGTACCTGTCCTAAAAATATATTATCAAGAGTTTTTCCTTGAACACCCGATGGAATTGTTAAAACTTTTATTTCAGCTCGAGTAATAGGATATTTAGCAGTGGTAGAAGCTAAAACTTTTTGATGTGCGAGTAATACACTTGGATTAATTCGTGCTCGTCGAACAATAAGAGTTGCGTCCGTAATGCAAATTTTAAACTTTACATCGTTTGACCCAGCAATTAAATTAAAACTCTTACTTGATCGAACAAATTTAACACTCATTTCAATACCATTAATTAAAAGAATATCTTAGTTGAAAATGTCAACGTGAAGATGACCAATCATTCCTATTTCCTTACTTTCACTAATCAATTCCTGCCTTTTAACAAATCCTGTGTTTTTACCATCCGTACAATCCGTTTTTCCTGCTGTATCCTCATACCAAAGACTAAAAGTAAGATGAGATTGTTTAGCAGCGGGAGCACAGTTTAAAAGGGTTTCCATGTATGCTCGATATGCATAGGTATTATTAGGTGGTGATACAAGTTTTTGGTTTAAATAAAAATCAAGTTGACTAAAAAGTGAATGCAGCCAATTATTTACAGATGCTAATATTGTAGTAGATATCAAGTTAGTTGAATCTTGATTTAATACTTTTGCCTTTATGTGGAGTAATGTATGAGACAAATCTATGTAGTCATCGCCTGTCCCAGGAACTTGAAACTCGATAGGTCCATCATCACCAAGAGATGAAATTGGTTTATAATGAATCCACAATCCATTTTCAATGTTAGTTTGTGTAGACGGTAGTGCAAACAAATCCAATTCTGACTTAACGCACTCGCAAGAATGATTATGAAGGAAAGACATATTTAATTTGAAAATATATCTTTGATATTTTTTGGTTTTAGACCAAGTTTTTTCGCAGCTTTCACTTTAGCAGTTAATGGTGGAATGAATGAGGTCAATCGTTTTCTTTTAGTTTTATACCCAGATCCTGTCATGTTAAATTGATCAATTTTCTCATCAGCCTTTCGTTTTAAATTCGTATTAACTTGCTTTAAACGACCTTTTATTGAGGCTTCCATAGGATGCGCTTGAACCGTATCCGATAAAAGTCCTACTCCCGCGCTTAATGCCTCCTTACCAATCACTCAAGCACCACTTGAAAGTAAAGGTAAAACTGATCTAAATAACGCCCCTAAGAAGCTGCCAATACGATGACCGCGTTGGTATAGTGAACCCTTATAAACTACTCCAACTCCTGACCCAGCTTGATGTGTATAGTCATATGGACATTTATGATGATCACGAAGAGAATTCATTATTATAATTTTCGGAAATGTAGTTTAATACACACGGTTCCAAACTGGAATGGTATTTTTTGTCCTGTGCTCGACCTTATTACTATTTCCAGCGTATCGAACTCTCTTCGCATAACAGGTAAGTAGTGAGGTTGAGAGAAAACGTGCATTTTATTTGCACCATAAATGTAGTTTGGAGGATCTAATGAAATGACTCTTAGTAAAGGAGTCATAACATCAACCACAATCTGAGGATCGATAATGTCGCAATATAGAAATAGTTGAGATGGTAACGCTAAGTGTAAATTAGCAGGACACTTTCCAAAATTTCTCTCTAGGAGATTTTTATTTGGTTCATAACCCAGTTGTAATTAATTTGGGTGATAATGTTACGGATGTTATATTTTTATCCAAAACAGAAATACGAGTAGACACAAATTTTGTTATTTCATCATAACGATATCAGGGGACTTCACTCCAACCTAAACGCCGTCCACTACCATCTCGAGACGGCGAGGCCGGCTCTGCTCTTTCTGACCGAGACGCAGGTGTCCTCTCCGGCTGATGTTTCGTATCTCTCCTACCCGGGGTACAAACTGGAACACTCCTTTGTGCCTCGGGCTGGAGTTTGCGTTTACGTCAGAGAGGACATCTGTTCTCGACGCCTCGGCAGACTTGAAGGTTCGGACCTGTCCATCCTTTGGCTACGCGTAGACAGCGACAACCATCCGCGCGTCTATGGGTGCCTCTATAGGTCCCACAGCGGTAATGCCGAAACAGACCGACTCTTCGACCACGTCCAAATGGCTGCAGATTCGTTGCTACAGCAGATCCCCTCCGCAGAGATCGTGACCCTCGGCGACTTTAACGCCCATCACGCCGAATGGCTCGGTTCACGTTTAACCGATCATGCGGGGAGATCTGTTCATGATTTTGCCTTGGCATATGGTCTGACACAACTGGTTACTTCGCCTACGCGGATTCCAGATGTGGAGGATCATGCACCTTCCCTGTTGGACCTTCTGCTGACCTCTCACCCAGACGGATATCAGATTTCCGTCGACGCCCCTTTAGGCTCCTCGGACCATTGTCTGATCCGGAGTGTTGTGCCACTCACGCTGAAATCGCGGTTGCATTCTGCAGGCTGCCGCCGTGTTTGGCACTATAGGTCAGCCGATTGGGATGGGATGCGGTCTTTCTTTGCATCCTACCCTTGGGGGCGGGTTTGCTTCTCGCCGGATGATCCCAACGTTGTTGCGGATTCTGTTACTGATGTGGTACTTCAGGGTATGGAACTTTTTATTCCTTCCTCTGTGGTGCCCATTGGAGACAAATCTCAGCCATGGTTTGGTCGCTCCTGTAAAATAGCATCATGCTATAAGCAGGAGTGCTACCAAGCCTGGGTTGATGCATCAGCGTCCCGGGATGTAAACACCAGCGCTCTAAAAAAGAAGTATAATTCCGCCTCTAGGTCCTTCAAAAGAGTCATTGCCAAGGCAAAGTCAGAGCACATAGGCAGAATTGGCGAGAAACTAGTTCGCCTTCCTTCTGGAACCCGTGCATTCTGGTCTCTCGCCAAGGCTGTCCAGGGGAATTTCTGTCAGCCATCTCTTCCATCTCTGCACAGGGAGGACGACTCACTGGCCCATACTGCAAAGGAGAAAGCCGATCTTCTAGGCTCCTTCTTTGCGTCTAACTCGACTCTCGATGACGGGGGGAGTACGCCGCCGACCATCCCGCGGTGTGAGTGCTCCATGCCGGAAGTGCAGTTCACACAGCGCTCGGTTCGCAAAGCACTCCTCTCCCTGGACATCCACAAGTCGAGTGGGCCTGACGGAATCCCCCCAATTGTGCTGAGGACGTGTGCTCCAGAGTTGGCACCGGTTTTAACGCGTCTTTTCCGGTACTCCTACTCCCTAGGCGTAGTCCCAAAATCGTGGAAGACGGCTTTCGTCCACCCGATCCCTAAAAAAGGCGACCGCTCAGACCCGTCCAACTACCGGCCAATCGCCATCACCTCCTTGTTCTCCAAAACAATGGAGTCCATTGTAAACTGCCAGCTCATGAGGTACCTTGAGGATCACCAGCTGATTAGTGACCGCCAATACGGTTTTCGCCGTGGTCGGTCAGCTGGTGATCTTCTGGTCTACCTCACTCACAGATGGGCGGAGGCAGTAGAGTTCAAGGGGGAGGCATTGGCCGTTAGTTTGGACATTGCGAAGGCCTTCGATCGGGTTTGGCACAAAGCGCTTCTTTCGAAGCTCCCTTCCTATGGGCTTCCCGAGAAATTGTGCAATTGGATCACCAGCTTTCTTGCAGATCGGAGCATCAAGGTCGTTGTAGACGGTGCAAGCTCCGATTGCAAGCCTATTAATGCTGGTGTTCCACAGGGCTGCGTGCTATCGCCAACGCTGTTTCTTCTGCATATCAATGATATGTTGCATACCCGTAACATTCATTGCTATGCAGATGACAGCACTGGTGATGCTCTTTACACCGGCCGAGCCAATATTTCTCGGGAAAACGTCTCCGAGTGCCGGGACAAACTTGTGTCTGAAGTCGAGTCTTTGCTGAACAGAGTCTCGGATTGGGGACGACTAAATCTAGTCCAGTTTAACCCCCAGAAGACACAAGTTTGCGCGTTAACCGCTAAAAACAACCCCTTTGTCGTATCCCCTCAGTTTCAAGGCACTCCCCTTGTTGCCTCAGCCAGTATCGGAATCCTCGGCGTCGACATATCGAGTGACGTGCAGTTTCGTGGTCACTTGGAAGGGAAGGCCAAATTGGCCTCTAAAAAGCTTGGCGTGCTCAGCAGAGCGGGACAGTATTTCATGCCGGCACACCGCCTGCAACTTTACAAGGCGCAGGTTCGGCCGCACATGGAATACTGTTCCCATCTCTGGGCTGGGGCTCCCCAGTACCAGCTCCTTCCACTTGACCGCATCCAGCGCAGAGCGGCTCGAATCGTCGACGACCGAGTGCTTTCCGATCGGCTCGATTCACTGGCGTTGCGAAGAGATGTTGCATCTCTTTGCGTATTTTATCGCATCTATCACGGGGAGTGCTCTGAGGAATTGTTCGGATTAATCCCAGCCGCCAAATTTCGTGAACGCACGACACGGCAAACGTCCCGATACCATCCACACCATCTGGATGCTTGGCGGTCCACCACTGTACGTTTCACAAGGAGTTTTCTTCCACGTACAACCTCTCTGTGGAATAGTTTATCATCGGCGATTTTTCCGGACCGATACGACCTGGGGACCTTCAAGAAAAGAGCTTACTCCTTTCTAAAGGGCCGGCAACGCACCCGCAATTCTCCTGGTGTTGCGGTTGATCATGGGCGGTGGTAGTCACTTAACATCAGGTGAGCCGCATGCTCGTTTGCCCCCTCTTCTATAAAAAAAAAAAAAAAACGAAATTTCAAGTTCTCTCCGATACCATTTAACACTCTTAAAATATGCCCAACGTTATCATAGTTGGTAGCTGGAATATGTTTTTTGTAGTACAATATGGATGGTTTATCTTCATTAGGCATTAACACAGATTTTGTAATGTATATAACATTTTCATGATCTTGAACAGTAAACATGGTACATGGATATTGAAACTCGACAACTCCAACCGACCATTCACCTTCTAATTTAATAGCTTTTGGTAATTTCGTTGAAAAATTTGTGGTCTTGTTATCAGGAAAGTATTCCATTGAACTATTGCTGAGCAAAGTTAAATAAAAACTTTCTTTATTCATATTTCTTTTAAACTAGAAGCTAAAATCCAACTGTTAAATTTATCTGGATAACCTTTCCACTTCACTAATACTTCTTTTCTGTTACCTGAATAACGAGTGTCAATTGTTTTATCTATTTTATATTGTGAGGTGGAGTTGTAAGTGATTTTCTGAAATTCTCTTTCATAAAAAGTATCAACTAAAGGTTCATTTTGTAAATCTGTTATTGTATAAACAACGCATGGAGATCTATCAATTATTGAAGATATATTAAATATTTCATCACTCCAATTTGATTCATAACCTTTTTGGAAAACATGTTTATATTTAGTTATTCGAACATAATCACCCACATTGAAATTTGGTTTAGGATGTTTTAAAGAAAGTTTGTTTGACCGTCTATCATAAAGATTAGTCCAAACTGTCATAATATTGTCGGAATTTACATCACATGGGCACATCTTAATACTAGAGAGAAAGCTGTGATTATAAGTGTTTATTAAATCTTGTAAAACATCTATATAATATCTATAAGTATTATTATGAGTGAAATAACGCCATATTTTCATTTTTAGTGTTCTTTGAAATCGTTCAACAATACTGGCCTTAATGTCAGGATTGTTAGTGGTATGGTAATTAATCTTAATTAAGAATCTCTTAATCTTTTTGGATTTAAAGTATTTTTCAAATCAAATCAGCTTGCCACAGTTCACTAATATTTGATAGAATGTACCTATTACGCGGGAATTTTTTTCGAATGAGTTTATGTAATGTGTATGTTTCTTGTGATTTTAACGATTCCTTTACTTACTTTTTATTTATTTTACCCTTCATAGCTTTTGATAATTTATCAATACTACCAAAACCAGTGGGATTAGATGGATCATAATAAATCCTGTTAATTTCTTCTAGTACGGGGTCCATTTTTCCCACTCAAGCCTTTTACGGATTTTAGTTGTAGTCTTTTTATCTCTACTGCTCGGTGTACAGAACTCTATTTTAGTTATAGATTTTGTATCTCCTCTACTTGGTGTAAAAAACTCTTGAACTTCAATCTAAGAGGGTTTGTTCAGATCTTTTGCTTGAAGTTGGTTAATAAACTCACATCTCTTTGGATTTCCAATATAAGTAAGTGGTACTTTAATATCTTTTAATGCTTCAGCAAATTCATCCCACCCTACTAGATTACTTCTTTTTAAGCGTCTTGGTGAATCATTTATTAAATCAACAATATTACTTCCAGGAATTTTTTCATTATCAATTATGACTGTACCTTCATTATCCCAATGTATTTTACTTTTACATGTTTCAACCAAGTTGAATAATAACCGTCCTTTTTTATTATAAGTTTTTGGTATCGTGAGTATTTGAGCTGGTGTGTAAAGTGGATTTTCATCATTTTCTTTACTTTTAATGGATCGATTCTCCTCCAACAAAGATTCAGCATCAACTGAAGTTTTTAGATCTCTATCTTTATTTTTAAAACAATTTTAGACTCGTTTGAATCTTCATTAGATGTATCAGAATAAATTGGTAATCTGAGTGGTTGTCGATCCTCTTCGGTAAAATGAAGGTATCTTTGCAGTGTTTGTTAATTCATGATATTTTGCATTTCGATATCTAATCGAGATAAATTACTATTGACCTTATTTTCTTGTTTTAATTTTTCAATCAATCCAGGTTCGATAAGTATCATTTTCTTTGCATTTTTCATGTTAACTGGATAGTCCACTCACTAATCTACTCAATATTGCACCTAATATTATTGGTAAGAAAGCCCCTCCTTTTTGTACAATTATATTTTTTCTTAGTTTATGTTTACACTTACGCACTAGTTTACGGAATATATTTTTGTGTTTATTCAATTTTTGTTTATCTTGATCTTTAAGAGGTACTTTTCCTTGTAAAACGTTATGATTACACTCACAAATACAGTTAATTTCTTCTTCATCACACGTTTTAAGTAATGCTCTTTGATATTTTGGTTTAAGCGTATGCAAAGCGTTTAGCAAATGTTTAAGCGTTCTGAGTCGACGATGCATCATTTAGCAATGATTTGAATTGTTTGATTCTTGGTGTATTTAAACTCTTTTGTGAGGACGTAGACTGTACAGAAACCATTAAATGGGAAGACATTTGTCTTGATACGACAAAAATCATCGGTATTCTGTTTTAAATCTACCATTAAATATCCATGCGCATCTAGAGTTGCATCCCTGTAGGCATCTTCAATGAATTTTGGGTTATCTGATGACACTTGTCGTGCTAAATATCTTATTTGAGTTTTATCTCGAGGGTTTTTAAAATATATTATATAACTTGAGTTTAAAGATATGTCTCTTTGCCCTTTACCCTGATGAAATAAATTTTGTGTTAAATAAAATACACTGAGATTCCTGCGATGACTACCTTTTGTAAATATATCTACAATTACTCCATCGGACTCGCTCATTAGATAATCAATAATAACAAGATGTGGATTTTCACCATCAAACATATTAAGATTTGAAATTCCTTGATGATTGACGATTGATGACATTTGGTAAATTATATAAAGGTTGCATTTCATCAAAGCACCATGTGATCTGATTAAAATCACAATTACATATTTCTGTAACTGATTTTACGAAATTTGTTACAAAATTTGACTCCCACATCCACTTGGTCCTGCCACAATAGCAGTAAACGGATATATAAAGTGAAAAATTACACACGTCTAAAGTTCTAAGGTGTGAAATAAAAAATGAAAGTGTTGGTGTAGGTACACAATTAATATATATTGTGTACTATAACTAATGTTTTTGGAAAATCAAACAAAATTTATGATTAATTTAAAATTTTATTTGCAAGCGATAACCACTTGTAAAAGACCCACACTTCATCGCAAGAACAATGTAAAATTTTGTGATTATTTTTTGCAAATGTATGATTATTACACACATAACGTTTGTTTAAATTTATGAAATTTACCAAATCATTGTATTTTGGACATTTGTATTCTTCAATATTAAAAATTCTATCATTCGTCGTCAACGTTTTTAAAAATTGTTTTTCTGTTGAACCACCTTTGTATGCGATCACTTCGTCTTTGCACAAATTTCTAATATACCAATTTAATATGAGGATGATCACGGTCACGTCAAAATATGGAATGCAGTGCACGTGTGTTTCACAATAACGAACAGTTTTTTTGTCTTTTGGTGACAAATAATTGAAAGGATACTTTCTTGGCCGAAACAAATAATGATCGATAAACGCATCATTTTTATTAGATAGTTTTACGTCTAGAATAGCCATTTCTCTACATTGAAAATGTTTATGAGGATATGTAATGTAAAATCCGTCCATGTCGATGATGTATCTAATATTTTTTAAGATTTTGTGTCATTTTGAACCAAAAAGGTAAAACACGTGACTAAAAATATGTTTGTTCCAATAAACTTCACATAACAATGCTTCATTACTTCCCATCATACCATCTCTTCCTTCTGCTCTTGTCTACCTGTAATTTAAGTAAACAGAATCACATTCACTAATGATGAACTAATGACTGTCATTGTCAAAAAAGTATTTTTTAACTTTTTCACTTTCTGCTATTGTCTTTGTATTCGGGGCTAGGAAATGTCCGCCGCGCTACCTCAATGCGTGTTGGCGAACTTCACATGTCTTCGAAATTTTCTCAGACATGCAAGATAGTATTCATAGATCCACTGCGGTGAAACGACCATACACTAACTCCATGACTGCAGCTGCTCGGTCTTATATAGTAGTACCAGTAAGTAATAATTCTAATCTAAAGAATTTCTGCAGTGGAACTGATAGTACAAGTAACTTTATGCGTCAACAAGCTTATCTCACATTCTGTTGCTTATCTCAACATTCCTTCGTGTTGCATCTGGTTCAGTGTATTGATGACTCAAATACGATTTGTATAACACAAAAGAATGCAATTTAATATTTAGAAATCACTATAATCGATCATTCCTATGTTAGTCATTGAGTAGATTTGTACCGTAATAATCTACTAATAGCAGTAATATCATGGATACACTAGATGTACAACAACATCTGAAAAAGATTCACCCTAGTCTAGAAAATAATGTTTATGCTGCTAATAGACTGCCCATGTATACCCAAGTACTAACCTATATAATATGCAATTTGGATACAGATAATAAACTAGGGTCACATTGGGTAGCTTTATATATCGATACGAATGACGTCGGTCAATATTATGATTCATATGGACGATCACCTGTACGATATCATCTAGAGTTTTTTAAAAGAAATTGTAAAAGATGGAACTGGAATGTTGATAGGATTCAGAATGAGTGGACTTCAGTTTGTGGCAAATATTGCTTAATGTATTTGCTATAAAAGTTTCAGGGATGTTCAATGCATAGTTTTACGAGTATATTTACAGGGAACACATTGTATAATGATATTTTAGTGGATGAGATGTTTCGCTCCTATTTTATAGACAATAATTAATAAGATTTTGTATTTTGTAAATAAAAATTGTAACAAAATTAGGTAATGTGTTTTATTGATGATTCAGATGAGCGTTGTAGATAGGAACAAAGAAGTATAATACAATAGCACTGATAAGCCGACGCATACGCCGAGGAAAAATAGACAATGACGGTATTCAATGAACAATAGATAAATAGATAAGAACAATGGGGCACTAATGACGGTGGAGGCCCTCACCGTATATCAATCAGATAAGAGTTATCTGTACATCTCCGGAACCGTCCATCCTACGCAAAAACGGACCGCAGATTCGTGATCAGAGCGTGCCAAAACTTTTTATTTTATTTAGGATCGTGAGTCGACGAACGTTGTATTACTTCTGACCCCGTGAGCCAGAAGTGGAAAGGTCGTATACTTTGAGTAGATAGGTAGTACACCTATCTACTCAAAGTATACGACCTTTCCTTAATATTTAAATGTCTTTGTGGTACTTATTTGTAATTTCTTAAGCAATATAATATGATTAACTTGCAACTATATCAACCTTTCCGTTCACCTGTTACACCTTCAAACAAATGAATTTTTTAAAAACTATTTATAACTTACACTGTCGTCTATTCTGAGCTATGTTAAAACTTCAAGTCTCTAGCTTATCGGGAAGTTAGTTCTAACTCAATTACTGAATTTGACCCGAACAGACACACGAAAACAAATTAATGAGGAGGTGGTAATAAAAACAAAAATAAATGGAATGAAATAATTCCACATAACAGATTCAGCCATAGCCGGTGTTAATATTTGTATAGAAGTATCGAAGTCAGATATATGCGCCTCATAATCATCGTCATTATTACAGAACTTCACAAGTCCACAGCTGAACATAGGCCTCCCCCAAGGAATGCCACAAAGCACGGTCCTGAGCCACCTGCATCCATCGTCTTCCTGCATGTCTTACCTGGTCGTCACTCCATCTAGTGGCGAGACGTCATACACTTCGTCTGCAAGTACGAGGCTGCCACTCAAGAACCGTTTTTCCAAATCGGTAATCGGTTCTTCGAGCTATATGGCCTGTCCATTGTCACTTCAGCTTACTAATCTGTTGGGCTATGTTGATAGCTCTGATTCTACTGCGAATATCCTCATTCCTAAGTTTATATTACGAAGTAAAACTCCAAATATACCCCTCTCTATTGCTCGCTGAACTACTTTGAGTTTCCTTATACGGCCAGCAGTGAAGGACCACGTCTCAGATCCATAGGTCATCACTGGCAACACGCACTGGTTGTAAAATGTTTTTGAGGTTTTGAGGTATGCCTAACGAGAAGATGTCTCATATTGTATGACATTAATAGGTCAAACATCTCAGTCATCCCATGATCATGGGCTGTAAAGCACGCAAAATTTCAGGAATTAAAAATAAGTAAAATAAGTAGCATTTGGTGGCAGTGTGAGAATATCCACTATCTCATATCATCCCGTGGGTGTCGTAAGAGGCGACAGAGGTAAACAAATCAGGAGATGGGCAGCAGCATCTACCTAATCACGACTAAAAGTACTGAGTTTGCCAACCCGCTTGCCAAGCGTAGCAACTGTGACAAATCTCCCCCCTATAACGCAATCTATGGTAGCGGCCTTTGTTCAGCAGTGGACTTTAATAGGCTTTAACGGTAAAATAAGTTAAATCAAACGCAGTAAAATTCCAAAAAATAGTTTTATTCAAAGTAGAATAATTGGTTGTATAAAGTGTTAAAGCAATATACAAAACCAAAGTATCGCTACATATTTCTCTATCAAAAAGCTGTACTGAACTACAATAAAAAACGGTATAAGCTTACTAAGCTTTCACCATTAACAAAGCGAATTCAATCACACAGAAATTTTTATCTCATAGTCAGCAGCGGAGATAAAGTGACATTTAACAGAAGGATTGAAAAGACAAATAATGAAACTTCCATATGGAGGATTCGCGGCTTTGTGCGGAAAATGTATAACGCAACGTTAGGACATTAAACTATTTATACGGCTTACCCCGAAATATTTTAACTTCTAATTTTTTATTAGCTAAAGTGGCAAACGAAGTTACAGTCCGCCAGATTGTAAGTGTTGAAGTGTATTAAAAAGCTACAAGTGCGTTGTCATCCGTGACCACTGAGATGGATTGCCTCATAGACTGTCATCATATTGGCTCTCATAACCCTTCAAACCGGAACCCAGCAAACACT
This sequence comes from Parnassius smintheus behrii, assembly GCA_036936625.1. Taxonomy (NCBI): domain Eukaryota; kingdom Metazoa; phylum Arthropoda; class Insecta; order Lepidoptera; family Papilionidae; genus Parnassius; species Parnassius smintheus. The sequence continues at coordinate 20,133,567 of JAUPFT010000024.1, read as the reverse complement.
GCTTTTTGGAGGCAGAAACTATGGTATTACATTTGGTATGATTCTGAAACTTTCTCTTGCTTCTTTCACATTCATACAGCTACGCATACGTGCTCGTCGGTTAAGAATACTCTTAATTTAGCCCGTCTTCAATATTATAATAATTTCCTTTATAGTTATCGAGTGTATGCGCAAGCGCAGGTGCACTCTCTATTCCTTCACTCTCATAGTCCAACAATGAGACGGTAGCCCGATACAAATGAGACAGCTCAGGCGCAGGACCAACGGGTTATCGTGCTTTTTGGAGGTACTGGGATGAAATATTCTCAATTTCCTGACTCCGGACTGCTATTGAGTAAGTATGTCTTGAAAGAAAAACCCAATAACTTATTTTGGCTCGAACTGGAATTCAAACCCGCGATATCATGATAAGCAATCGCGTTTACGACCACTAGACCAAAGAGACTCATACGAGTATGTAAAAACTTGACTGTCATATAACATAAACACTCACGCCTGTCACCCAGAGGGGTAGGCAGAGACTACAGACTTCCATTTGGCACGATCCTGACACACCTCTCTTGCTTCCTTCACATCCATACACCTACGCATACATGCTCGTCGGTTAAGGGTACTCCTAATTTTGCCCGTTTTCAATAAATCGCCAATTTGGTCGATAAATTTTCGCCTAGGACGTCCCTTTCCGACTCTGCCATTCACTTCTGCACCATAAATTTTCTTTGTCACTCTTTCCTCATTCATTCTTTCCACATGACCAAACCACCGAAGCATTCCTTTCTTAATCCTGGTCACCACATCATCTTGCAATCCACACTCTTCTCTTATTACACAATTCCTTACCCTGTCATTCAGATTCAGCCCTAACATACTCCTTAACGACCGCATTGCTACTGCGTTTATTCTACTCTCGTGCTTCTTCTGCCACACCCAACTTTCACTACCATACGTTAAAGTAGGGACCAACACAGTATTGTGAATTGCCATACGTGCCTTTTTCGACACATTTTGACTCTTCACAATAGAGTGCAAGGCCCCATTTACTCTATTTCCCGCATTCACTCGTCGTTCTATATCCTTATCATATCTCCCATCCTAAATACGCAGCCCAAGTATACAAACTCATCTACTTGCTCGATCAACTCACCTTCTATTCTTATTTCACAAATCGTTTTACTTTCTTCTCTTTCAAAAACCATAACCTTCGTCTTACTTCATTAATGTAACCATCATTTGCAACTCGGCCGCCGACGACGCAAGAATAACTTGATCATCGGCGTACAAAAGACATTTGACGGTTAACTCACCCATTTTTAATCCGCATTCTTCAACTTTCAAATTTTGCAAACAACTGTCCATAAATAGGTTGAACAGCCACGGGGAAGCCACGCAACCCTGTCTGACACCCTTATGGATGTCAAACCAGTCCGAGTAGACCCCGTTGATCCTAACACAAGCACTAGAGTCCCTATAAAGAGACTCCAATGCCTGTATCAAGCCAGCGCTCAACCCAAATGAGTTCAGTGTTTGCCATAGCAAATCCCTATCCACTCTGTCATAGGCCTTTTCCGAGTCCATGAACGCACAAAAAACCTTCTGGTTTTTGGCCAGAAACTTCTCCGCGATCATGCGCATGGAAAAGACTTGATCTGTACATCCATTCCCTTTCTAAATCCCGCTTGCACATCCCAAATTTTTCCATCAGTTTCTTTCATGACCCTTTCAATCAGTACCTTAGCATACAGTTTTCCCACAATGCTAAGAAGGCTGATGCCACGGTAGTTTTTACAGTCCTGCTGCGACCCTCTTCCTTTATATACTGGGACTATTACGGCTTTGCACCAGTCTACCGGTACCCGCTTCAGTTCCCAGCATAAATTAAACAAGGTGTGCAGCAGGCCTGCCACCACTTCCTCTCCAGCCCTTAGCATTTCGAATGAAACTCTATCATACCCGGCAGCCTTACCTGCTTTCATGCTTTTCATTGCTTTCATTATTTCATCTATACTTATCTCGCTACCTCTTTCCTCTTCTTTCGGTGTTTCTACTCCACTTAGTACACACGTTGTCTCCTCACTTCATCAATCAAAATATAGCCATTCTCGTCTCTTATAACATTCATCATAGGCTGTTTTGAATGTCCCCTGGCAGTTCTTACAAGTTTCCAGAACATTTTAATATTTGCCTGGAAGTTATCCGATATTTTTCTATCATTTTTATCCGCTCTTTCTTGCTTTTTTCTTTCAACTACTTCTTTTACTCTCTTATTAAGATGTCTAAAGACTGCCTTTTTTCTTTCAATATCACCATTCGTACCGCCAGAATTACCAGCCTTTGTTGCTAGTAAATCTAGCCATGCTCTCTTCTTTGCTTCAACTTCCATACGTATCTCATCATCCCACCATGACGTATTATTTTTCCTTTCATTCTTTCTCTTACTAACACCACATACTTCGGTAGCTGCATCCACTAAACCTTTCTTTACATTTTGCCATATATTCTCCAAGTCTAACTCCTTCATACATAATTCATCCAAACCACTTATATTTTCTTTCAGTCTACATTCGAACTTATTTTTATCACTTTAATCTTGTAACCTTTCTGTTCTAATACGCTGTAACGCAGTGGTAGACACAGACGATCGATGGCGCCAACGCCTGAATAGACCATTAATTCGGCATAAAACTAAATAATGACCCGTTCCTACGTTAGAACCCCGGTAAACCCTCGTATCTACCACTGCGCCCCTCAATCTTTCATCCACAATTATGAAATCTATCATGCTTCTATCGTCACCTCTTTTCCAAGTATACATGTGAATCCACTTGTGGCGAAAGCAAGTGTTCGTCACAAAAATATTCTTTTCCATACATACGGTGAGGAGACTTTCACCATTCTCATTTATACTTTCATCACCAAACGTTCTCAATATCCTTTCATAACCAAGCCTCCTCACCCCAACTCTTCCATTAAAATCTCCTAGCATAATAATATTTTCATTTCCCTTACACTTCATTAACACCATCCTTACCATTTCCCAAAAACTGCTCTCGGATATAAGTGGGCTTAGACATGTCTGGGGCGTAGACCCCTAACACAAACAACTTCTTCAAGCCCATTTTCATTCGTATCCGTAGGAGTCTTGGGCTTACACATTCATACTCCTTCACACATTGGCCCATTCTTTCTGAAAGGATGATACCTACTCCCTGGCATGCCCGCTCGATATCGTCTACACCAGACCAGTATGCGGTATACATGCCATGTGTAGTGACATCCTTCCCCTTCCTTTTCGTCTCATTTACGCATAACACATCTATTCCTCTATCATACATCATATCGCATACTTCATCCATTTTATCATTCATTGCCCCACATACATTCAACGTAGCCAGACGGGCCTCTGCAATCCACTTTTCGCCTCTCCGGGAGACAGAACGTGACGGGTGGCGAACCTCGTCGCCGGTTTTCCTCCCGGAGATTCTTCGCACCCCTGCCCCATTAAAGGGGCGCCGGGAAATCGGGGCCATTTCTTTATTTCGATTCCTCATGATGCGAAATGGTGTGGTATATTTAACGCCGCTACCACGGCGTGGAGCCGAGTCTGTGGTATCGGCTTGTCGCTCATTTAGCACCCGGGGGACACGTGTAGGGTGGGCCTAGGAACAGGTGGTCAAAGCCTACGGACGCGAGCGACTTACCCCCTTGATTGATCACTTAATTGTCATTTAGTTATATTAAAAATTAAAAACGTTATCCCCTTTTTTCTCACCTTTACTGCTAAAATTTTATACTTTAATTTATTATCTTTAAAAATTTAATTCTTTACACATTGAAAAGGAAACTCAGCTTTGTAAACGTTCAACTAAGAAACAGAAGGGAGGAATCGAGTTTTCTCTCGATCCGGCCTCCTATCACGCCTACGTTGAGTTCGGGAACAACGTATGTGATCTCCGCAAACGGAGTAACACACAAGGGCGATAACCTCTTCCTTTACAGAAAATAGGTTCAGGCGGGGATTACGGGTCTTCCGAAGTCGTCCCGGTCCCAACGCCTTAATTCTTCGATATGGACTGTATAATTTTGAGGGATGAATTTCTTGGGAATAAAACAGCAATTATCTTCAAACCGTTCCGTGAGAGAGTAATCACTTTTCCCTATCACTTCCCTACACTTTTTCTTTCTTCTTCTTATTGACTGCTGGTTTGATTCCCGAACTTCCCGAACGAATTGCAAAAAAACTCGTTTACTGAGCTACCCCTGAGCTATACGCGAAAGTGAGCCGCGCCATTTGCGGGCTCGCGCAACTTAATTACATCAATTTGTACTATCACTTTCTCACGGTTTTCTCAATTATTTATTTTGTATAAGACATACATTTATACAATTCACTTATAAAGATGGCACAAAAAAATATCTTTACAACGATATACGTTACATTTTCACATCACAAAAAACCTTTTATTTATTAAACAAAATGTGCCTATTTTACTCACATTGAACAAGTTGAAATTTCTTAAATATTTAACATAGAAAGTTAAAACAATGTTTTCCACTTGAAATTATACATATCTTAACTAATACAACAGTTTAATTTACATTTTCTCTATTCATTTCACTTATTAAAACACTTTTAAATTTTTTATACAAAACTATCATTATTTCATTTATTCATTAGCTGCGATAACCGATACATCCACATGCACGTGGGACTCAGGGGCGTCCGTGGCAACGACAAGCAACAGGACGGACACCAGTGGTACGCAGACCAGCACCGCAAAACAATCCGTTATATCCAGGAGTGAAACGGTAGTCGAAAAAGTAGGTCAAAGGACCGAAGAAGCGGCATCGTCAAGGACAGTAATCGGGCACACTAGTGACGAAGGGTCACAGAGAGGTAGTAGGTCATCGCGATCGGCGAGGCTGAAAGCCGAATTAGAGGCACGGATTAAATTCGAACGCTCAGAGCTCGAACGAGCACAGGCAGCTGCTGCCTTAGCCAAGTCTCAATTGGAGTTGGCACGACTCAACCGAGAACAGGAGATCGACTCGAGTGAGGATGATGAAGAGCGGAATACTCAGGTGGAACCTTTCGTAAGGAGTTGGGTTCAGCAGACCATAATGAGCGCGCCGGTTAGTGTAACACAACCCGATATTACTGATAAGGAAGCGTGTAAAGGATCACGCCGCAAAGGGGCGGAGGTCGAGCGCAACCAAGGAAATGCACAGAAAACACACGCGAGTGAGGTGTCAGAATTGACCGAAGCGATTGTGAGTGCAATAAAGATAGCGGGAAAAGATAAGTCTTCCCAGCTTCATTTCCTCCAGGAATTACCGGTGTTCGATGGAGACCCGGGTGAATGGATAGTTTTCAAAACGGTGTTTGAAGACACGAGAAGCCAGTTTTCAGGGGTGCAGAATGTCGCACGCCTTAGGAGGGCATTAAAGGGCACCGCTAAGGAAGCGGTTAAATCATTGTTGTTTACTTTGTGTGAACCTGAAGAAATAATGAACGCTCTCGAAAGAAGATTCGGTAGGGTTGAGATGCTCATTCTAGCCGAAATCGAGAATGTCAAGCGTATGCCAAGATTGGCAGAAGATTGCCGAAATATAGGATCTTTTGCAAGTCGTATTACGAACGTGGTTGCCACAATACAAGCGTTGAATCAATCACAGTATTTATATTCACCGGAGTTAGTGAGCCGTATAGTAGAGAAGCTCGGAACTATTAAATTTAAATGGTTTGAATATCGAGCTCAGCATCCTTTGGAGCCAGAGTTACAGAAGATGGCCAAGTTCTTGAATTTATTGAGTGAACAATTTGGAACGTCCTTAAGCAATGAAAATGTGCCTGAAAAACGGAAGCGTCCTGAATTCAGGAAGCAAACCAACAAACACTGCAAAGGGGAGTGTACGTAACCGTGTCAAGAGCGAGCGCTATGAGCGCCGAAGTAATACGAGCGAGCGTCTAGAACGCCGAAATAATAAAGGGCACAACCGACAAGTGGTTATGATAACCCAGGACAAGCCTGTAAGTCGGATAACACATAAGTCTGTTATATGCAACAAGGAGCACTCTATAGTGAGTTGTTACAAGTTTAAGGACATGAATATTCACGAGAAATGGGAGGCAGTTAAAAAAGCGAAAGTATGTTTCCAATGTTTGTCACCTAACCATAGGAGGTTGGAGTGCAGAGCGAAAAAATGTGGTGTAGAGGGATGTAGAATGTCACATCATCGAATGCTACACCGATACGCCAATGAAAATACCTCGCCGCAAGGGGACGAGGGGGGTAAAGAGGCTCAAATTACAACTGTTAGTACAGTGAATGCACTGGCATGTGTATACTTAAAGATTATACCGGTCGAGTTGTATGGACCTAGAGGAAAGGTCAAGACAACAGCTCTTCTGGATGAAGGATCAACCATGACACTCATAGAGAAGTGGATGGCTCAGAAGTTAGCGCCTCGCGGACGTAAACAAGAATTACGTATTGAAGCCGTGGGAGGTAAGCGAATTAACGACGACAGTTCGTATCGCTTAAACGTTAAGATAAAAGGCATTTACTCGAACGACTTAGAGGAGATAAGTGTACAAACAATTAAGTCACTTAACCTTTCTCCGCAGTCAGTCAGTAAGTCGAGAATTATTGCAACGGTGTTCTCATTTGACACCAATTAAGGACGAGTTGATGTATGAGAGGTCCAAACCTACCATACTAATTGGCCAGGACAATTGGCATCTCATAGTTACTCGTGAATTAATTTCAGGAGGTAAGAACCTACCTGTAGCATCGCTCAATCAAACTTGGATGGGTTTTACATGGTCACATATCGGGTGGCATCAAACCAATCAAGATTGTTAACCACATTTCCACCAAGAAGGAGGAAGACATGGATAAGTTAATCAAAGATTATTTTAGTTTGGAATCTCTGGGAGTGTCTGCGAGAAAGCCCGCAAACGACCCAGAAGAACGAGCTTTAAAAATTTTGAAAAAACGGTACGTCGTATACCTAATAATAGGTACGAGACTGCTTTGTTATGGCGCACAGACAATGCGTGCATGCCGTCGAATAGAGCGCAGGTTGAAAGTCGCCTGTTTAATATCGAAAAGAAGCTCGATAAAAATAGCGAGTTGAAAAAGGAATATGAGAAGCAAATTGAAAATCTCATCGTTAACGGTTACGCAGAGAAAGCGTTAACACGTGACAATAATAGGTGAATAACTGCTTCTACATAATTCTCAAACTGTAGGAAACTATTTCTAATCAGATTATTATCAGTTATCATGTCTCTTATCAGATAACATAGACAAAATGTTTCATGAATCAATACATTGAAAATGGGCATTTGTTTTCATACAAAACATATTAAATTTACATAAGACAATACTTATGCAATTAATTTCCATTGATTCTACTTATGCACAGCGATTATCTCGACCGGGGAACAAATCCGGTCTCTAACTTTATTTTAATATTTCTTTAAATTAAGATCGTTGGAAAGATGATTTCAACCGGGGAACAAATCCGGTAACATAATTTATATCTTAAAAATTCCCTATATGAATTTATTAAGAAAATATTACTAGGAAAACAATAAACTATTCCGGCCTGGGAGTCGAACCCAAGACCTTCATATCATTAATTCGATATTTCTTTAAGATTCAATTAAGCATTTTCTTATTAGAATATTATTGCTCGATAACTTGCTTTTTAGAAGGTATTCGTAATCGGTTAACTAATAAATTGAAACATTCTTATAGGCGCGTCGCCAACAATCTCCCCCCCGTGCATCAGCACCATCATTTGGGAGGCGTCGCGTGTACCAGGACTATTATTCTGGATGTAGGTCTCCTCAAGATACCTGTGCTATAGTCGTATTTTTAATTAGACGAAGCCAACCGACAGTAGCTAATGTCACTTTGTAAAATAATGTTGCCATATTTAAAGTAATAGTGATGCGTTCAGTTCTCGTTCAATCAGATGAATGAACAGTGAGTGTGAATAGTTAATCATTTCAAACTATAAAAGAATATTATTTCTATTTTACAATAAAATTGTATAAAAGTGCTCTGATATAAGTTACTAGTAGTATGTAACTACAATCAGTTTTTTGAGGTTTTATTACAAAGCGCGGCGCGGCGACTAGTGCCAACACCGATCAACGCCGCGCGCGTCGGTCGCCATTTTGTTTGTTATTCGGCTTCTAACCTCTGGTCTGATAGCACGAATGTTTTTTCTGCGCTCACGCTGTTTAGTTATTGTTTTTGTTAAGTTTTTCGTTAGGTTGTGTTTGTGGTAATTGTTGTGTTTATTTGTTGCTATATTGTTTCGTACAAACGATATGGATCCTCAACCAAGCACGTCAAGCCAAAGCTTGTCTCCAAGAAAGAAGAGACCACGGATTGCTTTAAGCGTTACCGAAAAACTTATGATACAAAACGTCTACAAACACGTATTTGAGGAAAAAGCTGCTTCACTATTACCTATTGAGGCCCCCGAAAAAAAAAGAATGTGTTTCGAAAACAGCTGACATTTTGGGAATTGGTGTGACCTCAGTTTACAGTGTGTTAAAAGAATGCAAAGAAAATGAACAATTTAAGTCTCCCGAGAAACGTGGACCGAAACACAGTTTCAAAGATAAATTAGACGATTTTACTTTTGCCGCTATAAGGCGAAAAGTACATAATTTTTTTTATGCAAATGAGTCACCCACCATTATAAAGGTAACTTAAACTTTATTCCTTCTACTGCATTATATTCTGTGTCCACCATAATGTTCTTTGTAAAACCAAAGTATTAGATTGCGTAGACTTCCTTACTCAAAACATATTTTATTACTTTACAGATTCTTAAGGTTGTCAATGAAGACCCAGACTTACCCAATTTTTCTTGGAGTACATTAAGAAATGTTATGAAACATTTAAATTTCAAATATGTCACAAAATCAAGACACAGCATTTTAATTGACAGACAGGACATTATTCTATGGCGCCAGCGATACCTTCGAAAAATTAAAGAGTATCGAAGGGAAGGAAGGTATATTTATTACCAAGATGAAACCTGGATCAACGAAGGTAATTACAATTTTCTGTTTTCTTTACATTAAATTGTACTTTCAAATAATTAATTGATATTTTTCACTATCTTGAAGGTCATGCACCGAAGAAGGCATGGATTGACCAGACAGTGTTATCGTCCCGCCAGGCCTTCCTAGATGGCTTGACCACTGGCTTAAAACAGCCTTCAGGAAAGGGCAAACGATTAATTATCGGCCATATAGGCGGGGAAGAAGGATTCGTAGAAGACAGCTTATTAATATTTGAAGCCAAAAAAAAAAGAAGATTATCATCAAGAGATGAATGCCGATTCCTTTGAGAAGTGGTTTTGGGGTGTCTTGCCAAAACTAAAACCAAATTCCGTAGTAGTGATGGATAATGCCCCCTACCACTCCAGGAAACTAGAATCGCTGCCTAAAATGTCTTGGACTAAACCTAGAATACTAGAGTGGCTAACGAGCAAAAATATTTCATTCGAAGCAACAATGGTTAAAGCTACTCTTATAGACATTGTACGGCAGCACAAGCAAGAACATTGCGATAAGTATGTTGTGGACGAGATGGCAGCGCAGCATGGGATAATTGTTTTACGTCTGCCCCCATACCACTGTGAGCTCAATCCCATTGAGTTGGTATGGGCGCAGGCTAAAGGATATGTTGCAAGAAATAACAAAACCTTCAAAATGACAGAAGTAAAAAAACTTTTTGAAGAAGGACTTCAACATATCACACCTGAAAAATGGAATAGCTGCGTGTCTCATATAATTAAAAAAGAAGACAAAATGTATGGTCTCGACCACATGATTGACAATGTTACTGACAGATTTTTAATTAATGTCACCGAAAGCGATAGTGATGATTTTTTATCTGATAATGAATAAAAACAAATTATGTAATAAGCGATTTTTTTTATTCTGATTACCTACCTATAATTGTTATATTTTATACATCTATAGTTTCAACTACATGATGTATTGAAAATAGGACAGTCTTACAAGTTTCCTCGCAATATTTTCCTTAATGTTTAAAACACTCGGTATTCAGTATAGGTAGATATTATAGGAACATAGTCGTCGAAAACTCGTTGGTATGTAAAAAGCACGACTAAAATTCGAACCCCGTACCCGATATCGGCAGTTCAGCACACTAACTATTCACTAGACAATCGAGGCAATTTCATTAATTCAGGAGTTTTTCAATCATTCACTTTGTCACAACACTATTTTTATTTCATCAAAAACTGACAACACAGTAAACGTCAGTTGACTTCGTCTAATTAAAAATACGACTATAGTAATGACGTCAACCACTCTGGTGTGACCGTCTGGTCCCGGTAGCGTCCTACTAATCTTGCCTCTCGGCCACGTATTTCGTGGCAACGAATGATCTATTATCAAGACAATATCACCTTCTTTAGGTTCCATAAACTTTCCGTTATTACCTGTTCGAGGTATTAACGTAGGCATGTATTCTTTTAGCCATCTCGTCCAAATTTCCATAGATAATTTACTTAAGCGTGAGCTTCTTTCGACGCTTTTGCCTGCTTTCAAGCATTTTATTTCCGAATGAAAACACTCGTCTTGAACGAATTTCCAAATTAATAATTCAGCTTTTTTCAAGAGCGCTATGTCCAACGCGCCATCGGGTCCTTTAACCGACTTTGCTAAAACTTCGTTGGAACACATAACCGACTTTTCGGCTGCGTGGTCGGGTCCTTTAACCGACTTTCTTAAACTCTTGAATTTTTCTACCGCTTGTAAGGTGCGTGTAGTTGCCCCAAGGAATTTCTTAAAGCTGCTAAATCGTCCGTAGTCGGGTAGACTTAACGGTTCTTGCTTTCTCAGCGCATTCACGCCTTTTGGCGATTTTTCTTCACCTGTTTCTAAGCTATTTATGGTGTCCACTTTTTTGGGCCATAAATCAGGACCTGAGGAATTCAGGTCCTTGAAACCAGCGATGTCTTACATCGAAGGTGGAAGGAAAATTTCTAGTGGCGTCGTCTGCCACGTTTTGTGACGTTGGAACCCATCGCCATTCACATGGTTTACTGTGATCTTCGATCTCAGCCAATCGATGAGCAACGAATGGTTTAAAAGCGCGAGGATCTGACTTAATCCACGCTAACACTGTACGTGAGTCCGTCCAAAATACTCTCTCGGATATCTCGTACTTGCTCTTTTCAATAACTGATGCAGCTAGTCTGATGCCCATAAGAGCTGCTTGTAATTCAAGCCTTGGAATCGAAATTGGTTTTAGCGGCGCTACTCTTGCCTTTACGGCGATCAGCGTAATCCGCCTTTCTCCTAGCTCGTCCGTGGTGACGTAATACACCGCGGCAGCGTATGCTTTTTCACTAGCATCCGTGAAGGTGTGTAATTCTCCCTTGCCGACGCCTTCAGCAACGGGTCTAGGTACTTCTAAATTACCTAATTTCTTCACTTCCGATATCCATTTACAAAACAACACGTGTAATTCGTGTGTAACTTCTTCATCCCAAGAGATGCCTGTCCTCCATACATGCTGGATCAGCGACTTCCCTTGAATCGTTATGGGTGATGCGAGTCCCAAAGGATCGAAGACTGACATCACAGCGCTAGTTATCTCCCTCTTCGTAGGCGGTCGTAAACCTTCCATCACCTCTTCCGGTGTGTTACGAAGACTTATGGAGAAACTTATTATATCCCGTTTGATATTCCAAATCAAACCTAAAGTGCGTTCTGTGTGCTCTTTATCTCCCAGCGAAGCACTGTCGCTCTTATATTTATTTTCCATTTTACATAAAACTTCGGGTCGATTGCTAGCCCATCCCCTCAGTTGGAAAGAAGCACGTTTATGTAATTCATACATATCGTTTACTATCCTTTCGGTCGTCGTCACGTCGGGAAATGCCTGTAGATAGTCATCCATATAAAAATTGCTTTCCGTAGCGGAAGCTGCTTCTGGATAGATATGTGCGTTATCCTGCGCATTTCTATTCTTTACATACATAGCGATGCATGGTGATGATGCCGCTCCAAATATGAGTGACGTCATTCTATACTCTTCCGGTGGCCCGTCACGATTGTGCCGCCATAAGAATCGAAGGCTATCCCTGTCTTCTTCCCGGATTTTCACTCGCAGGAACATTTCTTAAATGTCTGCCATTACTGCCACGCTTCCTTCTCTGAATCGTAGCAGAATTCCAAACAACGATTTCAATAAGTCCGGTCCGGTTAACAATGCATCATTGAGACAACGTCCACCCGTCCTTGCGGCGGCGTCGAAAACTATCCTTATTTTCTTTTTCTGTGGATGAGTCACTGCGAAGTGAGGAAGATACCACGTGCGTGGGGAAATGGAAATATGGTTCGCTTTCTCTGCGTAACCGTTAACGATGAGATTTTCAATTTGCTTCTCATATTCCTTTTTCAACTCGCTATTTTTATCGAGCTTCTTTTCGATATTAAACAGGCGACTTTCAACCTGCGCTCTATTCGACGGCATGCACGCATTGTCTGTGCGCCATAACAAAGCAGTCTCGTACCTATTATTAGGTATACGACGTACCGTTTTTTCAAAATTTTTAAAGCTCGTTCTTCTGGGTCGTTTGCGGGCTTTCTCGCAGACACTCCCAGAGATTCCAAACTAAAATAATCTTTGATTAACTTATCCATGTCTTCCTCCTTCTTGGTGGAAATGTGGTTAACAATCTTGATTGGTTTGATGCCACCCGATATGTGACCATGTAAAACCCATCCAAGTTTGATTGAGCGATGCTACAGGTAGGTTCTTACCTCCTGAAATTAATTCACGAGTAACTATGAGATGCCAATTGTCCTGGCCAATTAGTATGGTAGGTTTGGACCTCTCATACATCAACTCGTCCTTAATTGGTGTCAAATGAGAACACCGTTGCAATAATTCTCGACTTACTGACTGACTGCGGAGAAAGGTTAAGTGACTTAATTGTTTGTACACTTATCTCCTCTAAGTCGTTCGAGTAAATGCCTTTTATCTTAACGTTTAAGCGATACGAACTGTCGTCGTTAATTCGCTTACCTCCCACGGCTTCAATACGTAATTCTTGTTTACGTCCGCGAGGCGCTAACTTCTGAGCCATCCACTTCTCTATGAGTGTCATGGTTGATCCTTCATCCAGAAGAGCTGTTGTCTTGACCTTTCCTCTAGGTCCATACAACTCGACCGGTATAATCTTTAAGTATGCACATGCCAGTGCATTCACTGTACTAACAGTTGTAATTTGAGCCTCTTTACCCCCCTCGTCCCCTTGCGGCGAGGTATTTTCATTGGCGTATCGGTGTAGCATTCGATGATGTGACATTCTACATCCCTCTACACCACATTTTTTCGCTCTGCACTCCAACCTCCTATGGTTAGGTGACAAACATTGGAAACATACTTTCGCTTTTTTAACTGCCTCCCATTTCTCGTGAATATTCATGTCCTTAAACTTGTAACAACTCACTATAGAGTGCTCCTTGTTGCATATAACAGACTTATGTGTTACCCGACTTACAGGCTTGTCCTGGGTTATCATAACCACTTGTCGGTTGTGCCCTTTATTATTTCGGCGTTCTAGACGCTCGCTCGTATTACTTCGGCGCTCATAGCGCTCGCTCTTGACACGGTTACGTACACTCCCCTTTGCAGTGTTTGTTGGTTTGCTTCCTGAATTCAGGACGCTTCCGTTTTTCAGGCACATTTTCATTGCTTAAGGACGTTCCAAATTGTTCACTCAATAAATTCAAGAACTTGGCCATCTTCTGTAACTCTGGCTCCAAAGGATGCTGAGCTCGATATTCAAACCATTTAAATTTAATAGTTCCGAGCTTCTCTACTATACGGCTCACTAACTCCGGTGAATATAAATACTGTGGTTGATTCAACGCTTGTATTGTGGCAACCACGTTCGTAATACGACTTGCAAAAGATCCTATATTTCGGCAATCTTCTGCCAATCTTGGCATACGCTTGACATTCTCGATTTCGGCTAGAATGAGCATCTCAACCCTACCGAATCTTCTTTCGAGAGCGTTCATTATTTCTTCAGGTTCACACAAAGTAAACAACAATGATTTAACCGCTTCCTTAGCGGTGCCCTTTAATGCCCTCCTAAGGCGTGCGACATTCTGCACCCCTGAAAACTGGCTTCTCGTGTCTTCAAACACCGTTTTGAAAACTATCCATTCACCCGGGTCTCCATCGAACACCGGTAATTCCTGGAGGAAATGAAGCTGGGAAGACTTATCTTTTCCCGCTATCTTTATTGCACTCACAATCGCTTCGGTCAATTCTGACACCTCACTCGCGTGTGTTTTCTGTGCATTTCCTTGGTTGCGCTCGACCTCCGCCCCTTTGCGGCGTGATCCTTTACACGCTTCCTTATCAGTAATATCGGGTTGTGTTACACTAACCGGCGCGCTCATTATGGTCTGCTGAACCCAACTCCTTACGAAAGGTTCCACCTGAGTATTCCGCTCTTCATCATCCTCACTCGAGTCGATCTCCTGTTCTCGGTTGAGTCGTGCCAACTCCAATTGAGACTTGGCTAAGGCAGCAGCTGCCTGTGCTCGTTCGAGCTCTGAGCGTTCGAATTTAATCCGCGCCTCTAATTCGGCTTTCAGCCTCGCCGATCGCGATGACCTACTATCTCTCTGTGACCCTTTGTCACTAGTGTGCCCGATTACTGTCCTTGACGATGCCGCTTCTTCGGTCCTTTGACCTACTTTTTCGACTACCGTTTCACTCCTGGATATAACGGATTGTTTTGCGGTGCTGGTCTGCGTACCACTGGTGTCCGTCCTGTTGCTTGTCGTTGCCACGGACGCCCCTGAGTCCCACGTGCATGTGGATGTATCGGTGGTGGCTCCACTTGAAGGAGTTGTTCCACTCGAGGCAGTAGCTGTGGTCGCTCCAGATGATTCTGCCTCTTTGGCTTTTCTTGAGAGCCCTGTTCTTGTCCTGCTTCCTTCGCTCCTCTCTGTCTGGTCTTGTGCCTTCTTCATCTTGCAGGAAGGTGATTGTTGGCCTACGGTCCCTAACTGTCCCTACGGTCCCTACAACCCCTTACCTACAACCCTTCTACACCCCAACCTAACCCCACTACCCCTCCCCCCCCCCTTTAACTCTCAACCCTACAACCTTACTACCACCCTAACAGCCATATCAGCCCTATCAATCCTGAACGGGGCCTACCGTGGTTAGCCCTCCAGGGATGGAGTCGTGCAGGAATGGAATGGAGGAAAGGTTTAGGAACTGTCCCGCCAAGGAATATGACGAAACAGTCGAGCGGTAGTGCAAGCGCTGTCTCGCTCGAGAGAACTGCTCCACCCGAAGGTGTTGTGCCAGAGCCCAACCGTTTGGCACCGTTAGGTGGTCGGGATGTACGCTGCGCTTCGTCGCCCAGTCGCCGGTGACGCCTCGTCCAAGCGCCCTCCTCCGGCCGCGATGCAGTCAGGTGCCCACGAGCACCCTAGCCTGGCAGCAGCAGCGGTGGAGGCCTCTTCTTCTTGCACCCTCTGATGACCCGACAGGAAATGCCGGACACGGTCGTCCGACAGGAAATGCCAGACACGGTCGTCCGACAGGAAATGCCGAGCACGCTTGCCCGACAGGAAAAATGCCAAGCCCTGCTTGGCCACGATGAGTGCCTTCACAAGACACCTGCGCCTGGCTGCGATACGTGCCCCATGCGAGCACACGCCCCAAGCTGCGATCCCGGTTTTCTTTCTTCCGGTAGTTCCAGGTCCAGTCCTTCTACGCTGACCTGATCTTCTGGTCTTTGGTCCTGTTGCCTCAGCTCAAACCTCCGGCTTCCTTCGGTTGCTGATCTCCACTCGGCTCCGAAGGTCTTCTTTTCCACAACAAGCAGTCCACAGCTGGTTCCTTGATCCTGGCTGCGAAGGACCAATTGAAAAGGAAACTCAGCTTTGTAAACGTTCAACTAAGAAACAGAAGGGAGGAATCGAGGTTTC
Organism: Parnassius smintheus behrii; assembly: GCA_036936625.1. Lineage (NCBI taxonomy): Eukaryota > Metazoa > Arthropoda > Insecta > Lepidoptera > Papilionidae > Parnassius > Parnassius smintheus. Next base: position 20,117,534 of record JAUPFT010000024.1, on the reverse strand, counting down.
TCTCGATCCGGCCTCCTATCACGCCTACGTTGGGTTCGGGAACAACGTATGTGATCTCCGCAAACGGAGTAACACACAAGGGCGATAACCTCTTCCTTTTCAGAAAATAGGTTCAGGCGGGGATTACGAGTCTTCCGAAGTCGTCCCGGTCCCAACGCCTTAATTCTTTGATGTGGACTGTATAATTTTGAGGGATGAATTTCTTGGGAATAAAACAGCAATTATCTTCAAACCGTTCCGTGAGAGAGTAATCACTTTTCCCTATCACTTCCCTACACTTTTTCTTTCTTCTTCCAATTGACTGCTGGTTTGATTCCCGAACTTCCCGAACTAATTGCAAAAAAACTCGTTTACTGAGCTACCTCTGAGCTATACGCGAAAGTGAGCCGCGCCATTTGCGCGCTCGCGCAACTTAATTACATTAATTTGTACTATCACTCTCTCACGGTTTTCTCAATTATTTATTTTGTATAAGACATACATTTATAAAATTTACTTATAAAGATGGCACAAAAAAATATCTTTAAAACGATATACGTTACATTTTCACATCACAAAAAACCTTTTATTTATTAAACAAAATGTGCCTATTTTACTCACATTGAACAAGTTGAAATTTCTTAAATATTTAACATAGAAAGTTAAAACAATGTTTTCCACTTGAAATTATATATATCTTAACTAATACAACAGTTAAATTTACATTTTCTCTATTCATTTCACTTATTAAAACACTTTTAAATTTCTTATACAAAACTATCATTATTTCACTCATTCACTGGAATTTTCACATAAAAATAACACAAAATTCACCTCTTTTGCACGTACAATCAATCTGAAATGTTTTACAAGTCATTACATACATAAATTGCTGAAATTACAAATATTTAAATTTTTACATATTTGGCCTCCTAAGTACGTGGCTAGCGTGCGTCTATGAGCTCACACTATTTGAACAACTAACTATTGCACGGCTATCGACTATCAAAAAATATGGAAAGTCTAATATCAACAATAATAGGTGAATAACTGCTTCTACATAATTCTCAAACTGTAGGAAACTATTTCTAATCAGATTCTTATCAGTTATCATGTCTCTTATCAGATAACATAGACAAAATGTTTCATGAATCAATACATTGAAAATGGGCATTTGTTTTCATACAAAACATATTAAACTTAGATAAGACAATACTTATGCAATTAATTTCCATTGATTCTACTTATGCACAGCGATTGTCTCGACCGGGGAACAAATCCGGTCTCTAACTTTATTTTAATATTTCTTTAAATTAAGATCGTTGGAAAGATGATTTCAACCGGGGAACAAATCCGGTAACATAATTTATATCTTAAAAATTCCCTATATGAATTTATTAAGAAAATATTACTAGGAAAACAATAAACTATTCCGGTCTGGGAGTCGAACCCAAGACCTTCATATCATTAATTCGATATTTCTTTAAGATTCAATTAAGCATTTCTTATTAGAATATTATTGCTCGATAACTTGCTTTTTAGAAGCTATTCGTAATCGGTTAACTAATAAATTGAAACATTCTTATAGGCGCGTCGCCAACACACATATATAACTACTCGACAACCGTTGGGATAAGAGGTTCTCGAGTGGCAGCCTCGTACCGGTAGGCGAAGTGTAGGGTGACCCCCCACTAGATGGAGTAACGATCTGGTAAGACATGCAGGAGGTCGATGAATGCAGGTGGCTCAGGACCGTGCTCTGTGGCATGGCATACCTTCGGGGAGGCCTGATTGATGATGATTACATAACCACTCACGCCTGTCACCTAGAGGGGTATGCAGAGACTACTGAATGCAGAGACTACTGACTTCCATTTGGCACGATCCTAACACACCTCTCTCGCCTCCTCCACATCCATATACCTACGCATACATGCTCGTCGGTTAAGGGTACTCCTAATTTGGCCCATTTTCCATATATCGCCAATTTAGTCGATAAACTTTAGCCTAGGACGTCCCTTTCCAACACTGCCGTTCACTTTTGCAGCATAAATTTGCTTAGCGACTCATTCCTCATTTATTCTTTCCACATGACCAAACCACCGAAGCATTCCCTTCTTAATTCTGGTCACAACATCATCTTGCAAACCACACGCATCTCTTATCACACAATTTCTCACCATGTCACTCAAATTCAGCCCTAACATACTCCTTAACGACCGAATTTCTACTGCGTTTATTCTTCTCTCGTACTTCTTCTGCCACTCTCAACTTTCACTACGATACGTAGAACGTAGTATTATTTTTTTAACATCAATAAACTATTTTATGGAAATAGACACGGCAGGCAATGATAAATGTATTTTGATTTTCTTTATTCGGTATATTAGTTGCATTACTATATTAGAAATATGTATTCCCGTATTTTATATATATATATATATATATATATATATATATATATATATATATATATATATATATATATATATATATATATATATATATATATATATATATATATATATATATATAGTACCCGGTTGACCGAGCTTTGCTCGGTATTTTTCGCTCGATTTTTTTAATTCGTGTGTTTTGGAAATTATATTTAGATACAAATTACATACTGATGAATTATAAATAATATTTTTTGATCTTAGCGACATAACAGAAAAAACTGAACTGGTTATTTGAATAAAAAATCATGAGTGCAATTATTTTTATTTAAATTTTCGTGTTTTTAAAAAATACTAAAAAAGGGCTCGAAAAAAATATATTTTCTCAAAAAAGAAAGAAACTTGAAAAAAAAATAAAAAAGTCGGTCGGTCGGTCTGGGCTCGAACCGGGGTTTTACGATTTTGTGACCGCCCATTATACCAATAAGCTATTTATAATCATTACCAAACTGTCAAAATTTACCTTCTTATTCTAACTATATTGTAGCAGTTTTTAATTGCCTAAAAACACGGACAAAAAGACATTTTCTAAAAATAAATCTTAGCTAGATCGATTTATTATCCCCGAAACTCCCTGGACACTAAATTTTATGAAAATCGTTGGAGCCGTTTCCGAGATCCCGATTATATATATATATACATATATACAAGAATTGCTCGTTTAATAGTATAGGATAGAATTTTTTTAACTTCCTTTAATTATGAACAAATAGCTACTGCTATTAAACGAATATATACACATACACATATATTATATATATATATATATATATATATATATATATATATATATATATATATATATATATATATATATATATATATATATATATATATATATTTATAACACGTAACATAATTAACGCACTTTGAGAAAGTAGTTTGTTTAGAATCGTTGTCTGAATCGATTCCTATCATTTTTAATATAGGTAATTTTTTATCCCAAAAATAATTAAAACTACCTACGTAAACTAAATCTGTATAGTCAAAACAAACTGAAATGGACCGTAACTTAAGCCAATAAGACTTAAGAATGCAGTTTTATTTGTATTATTACTAATTCTGTCATTCAAATAAGTCTTTGCATTCGTGGATCTGTACTGAAGAAGGCAAATTACATCCAATTCCAAAACCTACCGAACCAATGAAAATGGTACATATCGATCATTTGGGCCCTTTTAGTAAAACAAAAAAAGGGTACCAGTACATGTTAGTATTGACAGATGCCTTCTCTAAATTTGTTGTATCTGAGCCTACGCGTACCGTCAATTCTATAGAGACAATCAGAGTTTTAAAACGCATATTTAGTTTATTCGGTTTTCCAGATCACGTAGTTTCCGATCATGGTAAGGCCTTTACGAGTAGACATTTCAAGAAGTTTGCAACGGAAAAGCAGTTTAAACACACGTTAACAACTATTTCGTGTCCTAGGTCTAATGGGCAGGTAGAACGCACTAATCGCACAATTCTCGATGCGTTGAGAGCCACGGAACCGAGCGAGGCCTCTCATAATTGGGACAACAGTTTACCAAATGTAATATGGGGTATCAATAATACGATTAATGACACAACAGGTTATAAGCCATGCGATTTAATGTTTGCTCGCGTAGGTAGGTCAGTATGTGATGTCTCCATCCCAGATCGAGTTTCTGAGCCAGTGCAATCTAGACGCGATAGGGCTACTAATCGGATTAGAATAGCTAGCAAGAAAATGAAACGTAATTTTGATAAGAGGCGTAAAAATAGTAAGATTTACAAAAAAGGAGATTACGTACTTTGGCGCCAGGCGCCGACTACTAGCGACAATAGGGTAAATTCTAAGTTAGATGATATGTATTCTGGCCCATATGTGATAATTAAGGAGCTAGGTAACGATCGATATAAACTAAGAAGTATAAAAGGTCTTAGAGGATACAAGAAGTTTACAGGCCTAGTATCCGCTGATTCCTTACGACCATATCGTAGCGTTGCCTCTATGTCCGATAGCGCCAGTAGTGTGGATGAACAATTGGAAACCGAAGATCTCTTAGACCTTCTTGAGAGCTAGATCAAAATTCATTTCTCCGTAATTACACTTGTTTCTTGAGCTGACTTGTAATCATAGTTTTGTTGCTTCCATTGCGGGAGCAATTGTTACAGGATGGCCGAGTGTAACGCTAGATATCGCTAGCTAGCCGTTAAGCCGGCTGTCAAGCCCGCCACGCCCAGCCGCTACGTCACTTCCCCACCACGTGAGCCTTGCCCCGCCAAATTGCGAGTCGGGGGAGGTGAAGTAACCGCCAGCCAGCGAATGCTATAAAAGCCAGGAGCGATGATTTTGTACATTCAATTTGTAATAATAATTGTAAGGGAACACTCTGCCCGAATAAAAGCACAAATCAGTTTGCGTTTATCGTTTAACCACATTTATTATACACCGTCGTTTACATATTATTACTAATTCTGTCATTCAATAAAGTCTTTGCATTCGTGGATCTGTACTGTGATCACATTCTTCCGGAATTAGTATAACTAATTTGATAAATAATCAGTGCATAAAAATGTTTATAAATTCAATGTATGTATTATGATTATAACATAATATACTAATTGGTGTCTGAGGGTGTGCGTTAATTACGTTACATATTGTATATTACACTAAATACATGACCTAATAATTATTTTTATTGATTAAAACTACTTTTACGGATTTTATCGCGTTTTATTTATTTTATTTTTAATACCCGACGTTTCGGGGGCTTTCCAGCACCCATGGTCACGGGGGACTGAAGTGACTGACGTCCCGACAAAATTTTATTTTCTATGGAAACACGGTGTAATTCTCAAATGATTTGAGTGTGGCGTTTAGCAACAGATGCATGTAATCGACAATTTTAGTCATTTTTAGGGTTCCGTAGTCAACTAACTACCCTTATAGTTTCGCCATGTCTGTCTGTCCGTCTGTCCGTCCTCGCTTAATCTCTGTGACCGTTAGCACTAGAAAGCTGAAATTTGGTACCAATATGTGTATCAATAACGCCGACAAAGTGGTAGAATAAAAATTAGAAAAAAATGTTTTATTAGGGTAGCCCCCCTATATGTAAAGCGGGAAGTGATTTTTTTTTTAATTTCAACCCTAACGTGTGATATATTGTTGGAAAGGTATTTAAAAACGAATAGGGGTTTACTATAATCATTTTTGATAATGTCAATAATTTCGGAAATAATTCTCTAACTTTTGAACCATAAGTTTAGAAAATATGAAAAAAATCTGAAAAGTAGAACTTTATAAGGACTTTCTAGGATCATTTTGAACTTGGATGGAAACAACAGTTTTTGTACAAACTCATAACTGGGAACACTTATTGTGACGGACGGGAAACTACGGAACCCTACACTGAGCGTGGCCCGACACGCTCTTGGCCGGTTTTTTTTTAAATGTTGATTTTAAATATATTTATTTAGCACATAAAAACAAATTAGAACGTGTAATGTGATGATAAGAAATCGAACATTATTAATGTGCTTTTATCGTATCATATTAAACCAAAGATACGTACGTATCATAGCCATACGTTCCATCTCAAAAGCGTAATAAGACCAAATCTGCAAAACACCTTCACACAGAACCACTTTGGCAAAACGGCATTACTTCGTTATAAGTTCCCATCTCTATAACATCGCAAACAAAGCTCTGAATATTTATCCTTTAACCCTAAATCAATGTAAATTCGCTACCCGGGATTGGTTACTGAACCTAGAGTTTAATGATATTGAAAATATTATACAGGGTAAAAACCTTAAATAGCAAACCTCAATTACACACATCAGTTAACACTCACAAAAACACACACACTCACACACACATACGCACACACACACGCACGCACACAAACACGCACACGCGCGCGCGCACGCACGCGCGCACGCACACGCACGCGCACGCACGCGCACGCACGCGCACGCACGCACGCACGCACGCACGCACGCACGCACGCACGCACGCACGCACGCACGCACGCACGCACGCACGCACACGCACACGCGCACACGCACACGCGCACACGCACGCACGCACGCACGCACGCACGCACGCACGCACGCACGCACGCACGCACGCACGCACGCACGCACGCACGCACGCACGCACGCACGCACGCACGCACGCACGCACGCACGCACGCACGCACGCACGCACGCACGCACGCACGCACGCACGCACGCACGCACGCACGCACGCACGCACGCACGCACGCACGCACGCACGCACGCACGCACGCACGCACGCACGCACGCACGCACGCACGCACGCACGCACGCACGCACGCACGCACGCACGCACGCACGCACGCACGCACGCACGCACGCACGCACGCACGCACGCACGCACACGCACACGCGCACACGCACACGCGCACACGCACGCACGCACGCGCGCACGCACGCACACGCGCACACGCGCACACGCGCACACGCGCACACGCGCGCGCGCCATTAAAAATGGAGACGCCAGCAACTTAAGGTATCTTCGATAAAGATTTAGTGGACTGTAATTTTGGTGCATACGGCAAAGGGGAAAATAAATAGGTGGGATAGCACGCACTGACCTGATGAGGGCTGCCGCGCCTTCCTCCTGGAGTGTCTGCTGTACAGCGAGCTCGCCACGTGGTTCGGCGCACACGCACTCTCGGAACAGTCTCGTGAAGTCCCACACTCTCCACCTTTGCCCTTACGGGGGCGTCTCACACTTTTATGAGTTACAAAGACACAATGTCTGATGCGGTGAATATTAAACATAAACAGGAGAACTCAATGTTCGTCCTGCGCGGTTTGCGGTTAACATAAGACGCGACGGGTGGCCGTGCGTTGCGGATGGCGTAATATCACTTAGTATACTGACGCGCGCCGAGATCCTCTTTTTCACCTCGGCGGCAGCGCGTGCGGTAGGAAAGGGAAGGAAGGAAGGAAACAAAAAATATGCACCAGTCATGTTGATAAAGTAGATATAACTTAGGACGAACTCAATGCGATATGTAATGTAATGTTGATAAAGTAGATTGTTAACTGGCGTTACCATTTCCTCCCGCCCTTAAAGGGTCACCTTTAAAAGACAACCGTAATATAAAAGTAAAAGGAAAACAAATAAATAAGCGGTATATAAAGTGAGAGGATGCGCTCAATGCGCATGTCTCATCTACTAACCTTACTTGGTAAGCGAGAAAATGTATATGTAATGTATATACACACACACACACACACACACACACACACACACACACACACACACACACACACACACACACACACACACACACACACACACACACGCACACACACACGCACACACACACACACACACACACGCACACACACACGCACACACACACACACACACGCACGCACGCACGCACGCACGCACGCACGCACGCACGCACGCACGCACGCACGCACGCACGCACGCACGCACGCACGCACGCACGCACGCACGCACGCACGCACGCACGCACGCACGCACGCACGCACGCACGCACGCACGCACGCACGCACGCACGCACGCACGCACGCACGCACGCACGCACGCACGCACGCACGCACGCACGCACGCACGCACGCACGCACGCACGCACGCACGCACGCACGCACGCACGCACGCACGCACGCACGCACGCACGCACGCACGCACGCACGCACGCACGCACGCACGCACGCACGCACGCACGCACGCACGCACGCACGCACGCACGCACGCACGCACGCACGCACGCACGCACGCACGCACGCACGCACGCACGCACGCACGCACGCACGCACGCACGCACGCACGCACGCACGCACGCACGCACGCACGCACGCACGCACGCACGCACGCACGCACGCACGCACGCACGCACGCACGCACGCACGCACGCACGCACGCACGCACGCACGCACGCACGCACGCACGCACGCACGCACGCACGCACGCACGCACGCACGCACGCACGCACGCACGCACGCACGCACGCACGCACGCACGCACGCACGCACGCACGCACGCACGCACGCACGCACGCACGCACGCACGCACGCACGCACGCACGCACGCACGCACGCACGCACGTCATCAGGTCAGTGCGTGCTATCCCACCTATTTATTTTCCCCTTTGCCGTATGCACCAAAATTACAGTCCACTAAATCTTTATCGAAGATACCTTAAGTTGCTGGCGTCTCCATTTTTAATGGCGCGCGCGCGTGTGCGCGTGTGCGCGTGTGCGCGTGTGCGCGTGTGCGTGCGTGCGCGCGTGCGTGCGTGCGTGTGCGCGTGTGCGTGTGCGCGTGTGCGTGTGCGTGCGTGCGTGCGTGCGTGCGTGCGTGCGTGCGTGCGTGCGTGCGTGCGTGCGTGCGTGCGTGCGTGCGTGCGTGCGTGCGTGCGTGCGTGCGTGCGTGCGTGCGTGCGTGCGTGCGTGCGTGCGTGCGTGCGTGCGTGCGTGCGTGCGTGCGTGCGTGCGTGCGTGCGTGCGTGCGTGCGTGCGTGCGTGCGTGCGTGCGTGCGTGCGTGCGTGCGTGCGTGCGTGCGTGCGTGCGTGCGTGCGTGCGTGCGTGCGTGCGTGCGTGCGTGCGTGCGTGCGTGCGTGCGTGCGTGCGTGCGTGCGTGCGTGCGTGCGTGCGTGCGTGCGTGCGTGCGTGCGTGCGTGCGTGCGTGCGTGCGTGCGTGCGTGCGTGCGTGCGTGCGTGCGTGCGTGCGTGCGTGCGTGCGTGCGTGCGTGCGTGCGTGCGTGCGTGCGTGCGTGCGTGCGTGCGTGCGTGCGTGCGTACAATTTTTTATTAAATTTTTATTTCTTAACCTAACACTTAATTATAACAATGAAACGGGTTATTAAGTACGAATTCCTTAACAAGGCCGAACTCGAATACGAAGTGTAGATGTGAGGAACCAGCTAACACTGTTTTGCTTCTAAAAAAACAGGTTTTGCGTTTAGTTGAGAATTCTCATCCTGAAGATATTATGACTTCTCCAATTCCGATCGAGGATGACTTGTCTCAAATTGGTTCTACTTTGACTTACCTGGACTGTAAAATTGAAAAATTTTTACAAGGTGAAACCAAATACTTACGATTAATAGAAACTTTTATTAATCATGTTTTTTACAGATTGGAGCGAATAGATACTGACTTATATCCAGACTTTAAAACTATTTTCGATACTTTGAAGATGAAATTTGACGCTATTACTAAACAATTCGAATCCTTGACTCCACCTCCAACTGAAAAGGACTCTCCATCACTTGACCCTCCTGTTGACCCGACTGTCATGGAACCTCCTCTTGTTTCTCAAACATCTGTTAAGATCCATACCCCGTATCCTTCACCACTACCTCAATCTTTTTCTCCAACTAACGTCTTCAAAGATCTGAAAAGACACCACCTTCAATGGTAAAAGCTGTCCAAGATCCTTTCTTCAAAAACTTGAAGAATACTGCTTAGCTCGTGGCTTACCCAAAGACTTGTTGATTTCTCAAGCGTTTGAAATTTTCACCGACAATGCTCTTCATTGGTTCAGATTTAAATATAATCAGAATCCAAACTTAACTTGGAACGAACTTTCCTCTTTATTAATCAAAGACTTTGGTGGTTTTGATTATGTGTAGTAGTAGTAGTAAGAGTATATAAAAGTACACACACACGAGTGTAATAATAATCCTATATAATCAAATTTATTAATACAATAAAGAGAGTCTTATATCATCATTCGTTTGTTTAACTCCTCTCCTAACATTCGCCCTACATGGCGACCCTGCCGAAGTAATTCGCGACGCGAATATGACACCCTCCGCCGTATTTGGAGTGGAACATTTTTTCTTTGTGCAACTGATGAACTATCATGCTGTCTATCATTGTGCTGGTACTTCTACTGGGGTCCCTATATTGCTTGTATCGGACATATAGGCGATGTCATATAAAGTGAATTAATACAGAGATAAACAGAAATACCCCAAGAAGGTCTGTTTTTCGGCAACCACAACCCCCCACAAATATGGAAGAGGCAAGTCAACCAAGGGCGTATTATAAAGTATGACCGGCGCTGATCAGTGTTTCAAAATGGCGTTTAAGTGCGTATAAAATGAGTAAAAAAGTGCGTGTCTATTAATAGTGCAAAAATAAGGGTATTGTGTTTATAAATCAACGACGTAAATCTGGGACTCTAGCCTGTATTACTGAACTTTATATTTTAAATTAAATCATGTATTCGTTGTACTGTCTTTAATCGTCATTTAACCGTATTATTATTATTTATTTTTATTAAATATTTCGTAAAATTATTTATAGTATACTCTATTCTACGTATTGGTGGTAAGTTATGAATATTTCTTTAGAACAGTTATATGAGAAATTAAAAGAAGTGAGAACATATTTAATTAAAATTGGACCGAGTAGACGTGAAGGAAAAGTTTTAGATACTAAACTTAAAGAGGCCAATGAAGTATTTAGTGACTATTCTAAGTTGTTAATAAATTTTAATAGTAAAGTAAGGGAAGGTAAGATTAAATCTACTGATATTCCATCTTATCAAACCTATTGTAAGAATTTTGAATCATTATATCAGGATATTATAAAATTGTGTAAGCCCGAGTGTGTACAATCTGAAAATCCGAGCAATATGGATACTTTCGATTTGAAAACGGCTTTGACTTTATTACCTGTTATGTCAGATGACGAAACAAGTGTGAAACAATTAGTAGACAATATTCAGTATTATAATTCTTTGTTAACAAAACAGGAATCCAAAAAGAATTTAATTAAATTCATATTAAAAAGTAGATTATCTCAATCTGCTAAATTACGTCTTCAAGACGATTACTCTAATGTTGAAGACTTGGTAAGTGACATGCAGAAAGAGTTGTTGCCAAGAAAAGGAGCAGCAGCAATTCAAAATAAATTGCAAAAATTACGCCAAAATGATATGTCAATTGCTGATTATGGAAAACAAATAACTGAGTTATTTGTGGACCTTACGATATCGCAAGCCAACGGTAATACCGAATATTACAATATTTTGAAAACTGTTAATGAAAAACAAGCGATCAAGCAATTTTCCGATGGCTTACGAAATCGTCGAATCAGCACAATAATTTCTGCTAGAAATTACAGCTCTCTGAAAGATGCCATTCAAGCAGCTCAAGATGAAGAGACTTCATCATCATCGGCCGCAGGAGAGGTGATGGGTATGTCGAGTAAGAACTTTTATTATCCTAGGAATTTTCATCATAATTCTAGGTATCCACGCGGCAACGGGCGTAATCGGCAAATGTTTTCACAGCGAGGACACTACCATGGAAACTCGCAGCGATCGAGTTCATGGAACCACTCGAACTCACGTGGCCAAGAACAGCGAGGACGATATAATCGAGGTACGTTTCGTAATTATCGCGGAAATCAAGGGATAAAAAGAAATGTAGTCAATCTAATTAATGAAAAGGAATCAACTTCAAATGAACCCCGACTAGATAAGTTTTTTCGAGAATAAACAAAATCATTTAATTTTGGCTAGTAGTAACAGCAATTGTTTTGTTCATTTACCAGTTTCATCATGCAATAAAACTTATTCTTTCTTAGTCGACACGGGCGCATCTTTATCCGCCGTAACATATAAACATGCTATCGAATTAAGTGTGTCATTACATAAAGAGAATGTAATTATAAACGGTCTAGGTGGCGAGGTGCAAACAATCGGATATGTTTATGTTCCATTAATGATTCATGGATCTGTTATTAATCACAAGTTCTTTGTTTTTAATTCGTTACCAATTTCGTCGCATGGAATTCTAGGTAGAGACTTTTTGAATAGATTTGGAGCATGTTTAGATTTCGAGAAAAATATTTTATCTTTGAAGTTAGGGTCAGGCCACACTTGTTTCTTGCCTTTCACTAATAATTATAATATTAACGTATTGGAAATTCCCCCAAGAAGTGAATCTATACATTATATTCAAACCGATTTTCAAACCGATTGCATTATTTGTTCACAAGAATTACAAGATGGTGTTTATTTGGCTAGCTCGATAGCGACACCAATTAGGGGAAAAATACCAATAAAAATATTAAATGTTACCGAAAAATCAGTAACATTGTCAGGAATAAATCCTGCAATTCATGATCTTAACGATTATAATATTTGTAGTTTTGAGAAAAATGAGAATAATTCAGACCGAGTAAAACGATTATTTTCCTCATTAAAATTAAATAATTTAAATGACTTAGAAATTCAAAGTATTCAAAATATTTGTTCAAAATATGCAGATGTTTTTTATTTAGAGGGCGATAAATTGACAACAACAGATATTTACACTCACAATATTTTTTTGAAACCAAACGTTAGTCCAGTGTTTTCAAAACCCTATAGGTTACCAATTAGTCAGAAAAAGGAAATTAATCGTCAAATTAGCAACATGCTTAAAGAAGGGATTATAGAACCTAGTAAAAGCGACTGGTCTAGCCCAATATTATTGGTGCCTAAAAAATTAGATGAATCGGGTAGTAAAAAATGGCGATTGGTAGTGGATTACCGTAAATTAAATAACTGTATAGAGGACGATAAGTACCCCCTCCCTGATATCACAGAAATCTTAGAATCTTTGTCTGGAAGTGTATATTTTACACATTTAGATTTATATCAAGGGTATTACAATGTTAATTTAGATAAAAGTTGTCGAAAATTTACTGCTTTCAATTCTGGTCAATACCAGATGACGAGAATGCCCATGGGATTAAAAACAAGTCCCAGTTCTTTCTCGCGAATGATGAATTTAGCAATGTCAGGACTAAATAATGAAAAATGCTTAATTTATTTAGATGACGTCATTGTTTTTGGTAGACAACTAGACCACCATAATAAAAACTTACAGGATGTTTTTGAAAGACTTCGTTCAGTAAATTTAAAATTAAATCCTTCAAAATGTACATTTCTTAAAAAACAGATTTTATATTTGGGACATTGTATATCTAACGAAGGGATTTTACCTGATCCTGAAAAAATAGATACAATAAAAAACTATCCTTGTCCGCAGAATGCCGAAGAAGTTAAAAGATTTGTGGCGTTCACAAACTACTATAGAAAGTTTATACCCAAGTTTGCTGAAATTGCGCAACCATTAAACCAACTTTGTAGAAAAAATATTAATTTTGTTTGGACTGAAAAATGTCAAAAGTCTTTTGAAACACTCAAAAAACGTATTATGTCCCCCCCAGTTTTGGATTACCCTGATTTTTCAAAAGAAAATTATTTCATTTTACAAACCGATGCATCTAATAAAGCAATTGGAGCAGTTCTGTCGAATAAAAATGGAAGACCAATAGCATTTACTAGCAGATCTCTGAACAAGGCTGAATCAAACTATCCAGTTATAGAAAAAGAGTTGTTAGCGATAGTATGGGCCGTCAAACATTTCAGACCGTACCTGTATGGGCAATATTTTAAAATCAGGACTGACCATAAACCTCTAGTATACCTATTTGGCATGAAAGATCCATCGAGTAGGCTTATGAAGTTTCGTTTGGTATTAGAGGAATATAACTTTGACGTAGAGTATGTAAAGGGTTCAGATAATGCAGCTGCAGATGCGTTATCTAGAATCTGTTTGAGTTCCAAAGAGTTAAAAGAATTAAATGAGAACATCGTTAGTGTCATGACACGAGCAAAATCGCGAAAATTAAATAAACCAGGATCCTCCTCGTTGGACATGGTACACACAGACTTGAGGCCTGATCAACCAAAAGTCGTAAGTAATCATGTCAAACCAGTAGAATCAGTGGAGTTGCGTATGGTTAATAAAGATGATTTGAAAACATTAAGAAAATTAAGAGTTATTAGTAAAGAAAATAATGCATTTTGTTATGTAGAAAAGGAAAAGATAATTTATATTAAATATCTAAGTTCCGACTCACGAATGACGCGACGCGAATTTGTGAGGGAATTAGATGATTTTTGTAAGTTAATAAATATTAATGAAGTATGTATAATAAAGAAGGATGGTAATAAGGAATTTATTAAAAAACTAGTTGAAGAAATCAAATCTATGAATGATAGGACCGGTCCACGTGTACATATAATAAGTAATGTAAAAACGATATATAATAATGATGACAGAAAGGTGATATTAAATGACTTCCATCTCCTACCTAGCAGTGGCCATGCAGGTATGAGAAGGATGGTCAACAATATAAAAAATATTATTATTGGCCTGGATTAGATAAGGATGTAAAGAACTTTGTTAGGCGTAGTGACAAATGTCAGCGTCAGAAATTTTCGTTACCCGTAAGGGAGCCATTAGAAATAACAACGACAGCTAACACAGCGTTTGAAAAGATATATTTAGACTTAGTAGGTCCATTTGAAGTTGATAATAATAATAACTCTTATGCTTTAACGCTACAATGCGAACTCACTAAGTATGTCGAAGCATATCCCTTAATTTCTAAAAAAACCAACGAAGTAGCAAAGAGTTTTGTTACTAACTTTATTCTTAGGTATGGAGTACCGAAAGTAGTAACTACTGACAGAGGGAAAGAGTTCACCGCATCATTATTCCAAGAGGTATGTAAATTGCTTCAAATAAAGCAATTAAATTCGACTGCTTACCACCACCAATCACTAGGTGCGTTGGAAGTGTCACATAAAAATTTAAATGCTTTTCTTCGCATTCAAATTGATAATCACCCTGAAACATGGAGCGACTGGTTACCATTTTGGTCGTTTGCCTATAATACGACAGTTCATACAGAGACGAAATTCAGTCCTTATGAACTAGTCTTTGGTAAAAAATGTTCACTTCCTAGTAATTTGTCAATAGATTTAGAGCCACTTTATAACTACGATCATTGTCCTTGTGAGCTCAAATACAGGTTACAATTGTCACAAAGAGAGGCAAGAAATAATTTGATAAAGTCTAAAGAAAAAAGAAAAATTATATTTGATAAATATACCAAGCCTATAAAATACAATGTAAATGATTTAGTACTCTTAAAAAATGAGTCAGGTAGTAAACTAAGTGACCTATACTCTGGTCCTTATAAAGTTGTTAAAGATGTAACACCAAACGTAGAAATAATTAAGAATGGTAAAAATGAATTAGTACATAAAAACCGCACGAAATTGTATATCCAATAATAAATAAAACATATTTTATATGCTTTGTCTAAGTACATTTATTATTATTTTTTATTATTATTATTTCTTTCTGTAGATTACTTAATATTATGTAATTATAAATATTCTAAATTAAATAATCATTAAAAAAAATGTTCTTAAAATAAATACCTTATAGTAACTGTTCTTAATATTTACAAAAATAAAATCTTTTAATGTATCGATGACTAAAAGAAAAAACAAAAAAAAAAATGTATCCTTGTATTGTCACATTTTTTTTTTCTTTTGGATGGAAGGTGTAGTAGTAGTAGTAAGAGTATATAAAAGTACACACACACGAGTGTAATAATAATCCTATATAATCAAATTTATTAATACAATAAAGAGAGTCTTATATCATCATTCGTTTGTTTAACTCCTCTCCTAACATTCGCCCTACATATGATTATAAACTTCTAGAAGCGATTAGGAACCGAACTCAAGGCCGTGATGAACCTATCGTCATCTATATTTCCATCATGTCTGGAATGTTCTCTCGTCTTTCGAAGAAACTCTCTGAAACAGAACAATTGGAGATTATTTTGAGGAATATTCGCCCATGTTATTCAGTCTTCGTAGCTCTAAAAGACATTGACTCTATCGACTCTCTTCTGGCTACTTGCCAAAACTATGAAAAGTTCCTTGACAGAGACAAACAATTTAAAGAACCAAATGTACAACAAAGTCCTCTTATTTCTGAATTCAACTACAAGCATTCCACTTCAAGTTCAGTTGGCTCTTCAAATTCTAATAACTCACAACCTTCTCCTCCCTTTATGAATAAATTCACTTCATCCTACAAATACCCTTCTAGACAAGTTAATAGTCTCTCTCAAACTAAAGCTCCTCAAGAAAGCTCTTTTTGTGTTCGCTGTCGTAAACAAGGTCATACTTTGAACACTTGTACTCAACCACGATTCGTGATTTGTTTCAAATGTGGTCTTAAAGGTTTTAAAACTGCAGATTGCCCTACTTGTTCTCCCAAACCACATACTAGTTCAAAAAACTAACTGCTGACTTGAAAAGTAACTTAAACTTTGATAATGACGATTGGGCTAGTTGGATTAAAACAATTCAAAACTTCTTTTCTTGTTACAAAATCTCTTCTACACTCTACTCCAAAGAACAAGATCTTAATCGTCCATTCGTTAATGTCAAAATTTATGACTTAACTTTATCTGGTTTACTAGATTCTGGCAGCTCAGTAACTATTCTGGGTAATAATTCTCATTTGGAAATTCTTAAACTGGGCTGTAAACTTTTCAAGTCAGATCTTATTACTGTCTCTACTGCTAATAATCAAAAAGTTAATTCCTTGGGTTATTTTGACTTACCTGTTCATTTCAATAATCAAACCCATTTGATTAAAGCTTATGTTTTTCCGGAAATATTTCCTTCGCTAATACTAGGTATTGACTTTTGGAGAAAATTTAATCTGTTACCTAGTGTTTTATCTTCTCTTAACTTTACAGAATCTAAATGCTCTGCTATCGAAACTAAAGATATTAAAGTTTTACCTTATGAGCATTTAACTCCTAACCAAAAGGACATCGCTAACGACATCATCCAACGAAAGAGAATAATTGTCGAGTACTCTGCGAAGCAATTTTGAGAGTAAAACCGCTCCACAAACGCGCACGCGCACACGCACACGCACACGCGCACACACACGCGCGCACGCACGCGTTTGTGGAGCGGTTTTACTCTCAAAATTGCTTCGCAGAGTACTCGACAATTATTCTCTTGACCTTGCAATATCAGTCTATGCCTTTGTAGATTCAAAAGTAGCTCTGTACTGGATAAAGAGTTCGCCACACGAGTGGCAGACCTTTGTTGCAAACCGCGTTGTTCAGATTACCGACAATATTCGCGCTGATAACTTTTATCATGTCGCAGGTACTGAGAATCCCGCTGACATACTTTCACGTGGCGTTACGCCAAATAAATTAGTTTCAAACCCCCTGTGGCTCCATGGGCCTCAGTGGACTTCGTTAGATCCATCTCAATGGCCTCTTCGTACTTTAGACAATGAGGTTATTGCAAACATGCCTGAGAAGAAGATTTTGTCGCACACTGTGTGCACATCCGTCTGTAATTCTGCGATTTATGAGCTCGCACTCCGCATCTCTTCTTGGAGTAAACTTCTACGTATAATTGCGTACGTGTGTAAGTTTGCTAAATTATTGCCCCGCCGCAGCACTACTGTAGTGACTGCTGATGATCTCAGTTTCTCTGAGGTTATAATCCTCCGCGCCCTGCAAAAACAGCATTTTGCAGTGGAATATTTAAATATTGAAGGTAACAAACCTTGCTCGCCCGCTTTCAATCGTTTAAGGCCTTTTATTGAGAATGGTTTAATCCGCATTGGTGGTCGTCTTTCGAACTCCGCATTAGATTACACGCAAAAACATCCAATTATACTCCCGCGCAGTGATCATGTAGTGAACATGATCATTGACTATTATCATAATAAAAATTTACACGCTGGGCCTGAATTGTTATTGTCATTGCTCCGTCAAAAATTTTGGATACTTTCCGCACGCCGCACTGTGAGAAGCAGAGTCTACAAGTGTAATATATGTTTCCGGCTTAGACCCCGTCCAACTTACCCTTTGATGGCTGATCTTCCCCATAGTCGTGTAAGACAAGCTATTAAGGCATTTACACACACGGGCTGCGATTATGCCGGTCCTATCGCATACACTCCTGTACGTCGTCGTGGTGTACGCAGCGAGAAGGCGTACTTATGTGTTTTCACATGCCTCACGACTCGAGCTGTACATATAGAAATCGCTACAGATCTTAGTAGTTCTAGTTTCCTCGCTGCGCTTAAACGTTTCCTCTCTAGACGAGGGCCGATTCAGTTTTTATATTCGGATAATGGAACGAATTTTAAAGGTGCCGCTTGGTATCTTCGCGATCTCTATAAATTTCTAAACGTTGAATACCGCCCAAAGCTTGAGCAAGAGTGTGCTGAGAATCGTATAACATGGAAGTTCATCTGTCTCAACTCTCCTCATTTTGGAGGCGCCTGGGAGAGTATGATCAAAGTCGTAAAAACGCATCTGTTCCGAGTTATCGGACATCAGTTACTTTCATACGAAGAGCTTAATACTGTTCTTGCGCAAATTGAGTGCTTGCTAAACTCGCGGCCCTTGACAGTATTAAGTTCTGATCCTGCAGAGCCTTCAGCTCTTACTCCGAGTCATTTTTTGAATACCGCACCTTTATTGTCATTACCCGCACCCAAAGTCAAATCTGACTCTACCAGTCTGTTACACAGGCATTCTTTACTGGATAAATTAGTTCAGTCGTTTTGGGACCGGTGGAGGACGGAATACCTTCACGGATTACAAGTTCGTCAGAAGTGGAACACCCCGTCTACGGCTATCGTACCAGGCATGGTTGTAATTGTGATAAATGATAATGAACCGCCCCTTGCTTGGCCATTAGCGATTGTCGAGTCTGTTCATCCTTCGAAGGATGGCGTAGTTCGAGTAGTGACCGTGAGAACTACTAAGGGAATATATCTCCGTCCTGTTGCTCGTATTTGCCCTCTCCCAAGACAGTAAATCACGATTATTTTGATTATAATTATTTATCTAAATTAGGAATTAAGTTTATATTTATATATATTAAAAAAGTATTAAACCGCAATATTATATTTATGTATACATTTTCTCGCTTACCAAGTAAGGTTAGTAGATGAGACATGCGCATTGAGCGCATCCTCTCACTTTATATACCGCTTATTTATTTGTTTTCCTTTTACTTTTATATTACGGTTGTCTTTTAAAGGTGACCCTTTAAGGGCGGGAGGAAATGGTAACGCCAGTTAACAATCTACTTTATCAACATTACATTACATATCGCATTGAGTTCGTCCTAAGTTATATCTACTTTATCAACATGACTGGTGCATATTTTTTGTTTCCTTCCTTCCTTCCCTTTCCTACCGCACGCGCTGCCGCCGAGGTGAAAAAGAGGATCTCGGCGCGCGTCAGTATACTAAGTGATATTACGCCATCCGCAACGCACGGCCACCCGTCGCGTCTTATGTTAACCGCAAACCGCGCAGGACGAACATTGAGTTCTCCTGTTTATGTTTAATATTCACCGCATCAGACATTGTGTCTTTGTAACTCATAAAAGTGTGAGACGCCCCCGTAAGGGCAAAGGTGGAGAGTGTGGGACTTCACGAGACTGTTCCGAGAGTGCGTGTGCGCCGAACCACGTGGCGAGCTCGCTGTACAGCAGACACTCCAGGAGGAAGGCGCGGCAGCCCTCATCAGGTCAGTGCGTGCTATCCCACCTATTTATTTTCCCCTTTGCCGTATGCACCAAAATTACAGTCCACTAAATCTTTATCGAAGATACCTTAAGTTGCTGGCGTCTCCATTTTTAATGGCGCGCGCGCGTGTGCGCGTGTGCGCGTGTGCGCGTGTGCGCGTGTGCGTGCGTGCGCGCGTGCGTGCGTGCGTGTGCGCGTGTGCGTGTGCGCGTGTGCGTGTGCGTGCGTGCGTGCGTGCGTGCGTGCGTGCGTGCGTGCGTGCGTGCGTGCGTGCGTGCGTGCGTGCGTGCGTGCGTGCGTGCGTGCGTGCGTGCGTGCGTGCGTGCGTGCGTGCGTGCGTGCGTGCGTGCGTGCGTGCGTGCGTGCGTGCGTGCGTGCGTGCGTGCGTGCGTGCGTGCGTGCGTGCGTGCGTGCGTGCGTGCGTGCGTGCGTGCGTGCGTGCGTGCGTGCGTGCGTGCGTGCGTGCGTGCGTGCGTGCGTGCGTGCGTGCGTGCGTGCGTGCGTGCGTGCGTGCGTGCGTGCGTGCGTGCGTGCGTGCGTGCGTGCGTGCGTGCGTGCGTGCGTGCGTGCGTGCGTGCGTGCGTGCGTGCGTGCGTGCGTGCGTGCGTGCGTGCGTGCGTGCGTGCGTGCGTGCGTGCGTGCGTGCGTGCGTGCGTGCGTGCGTGCGTGCGTGCGTGCGTGCGTGCGTGCGTGCGTGCGTGCGTGCGTGCGTGCGTGCGTGCGTGCGTGCGTGCGTGCGTGCGTGCGTGCGTGCGTGCGTGCGTGCGTGCGTGCGTGCGTGCGTGCGTGCGTGCGTGCGTGCGTGCGTGCGTGCGTGCGTGCGTGCGTGCGTGCGTGCGTGCGTGCGTGCGTGCGTGCGTGCGTGCGTGCGTGCGTGCGTACAATTTTTTATTAAATTTTTATTTCTTAACCTAACACTTAATTATAACAATGAAACGGGTTATTAAGTACGAATTCCTTAACAAGGCCGAACTCGAATACGAAGTGTAGATGTGAGGAACCAGCTAACACTGTTTTGCTTCTAAAAAAACAGGTTTTGCGTTTAGTTGAGAATTCTCATCCTGAAGATATTATGACTTCTCCAATTCCGATCGAGGATGACTTGTCTCAAATTGGTTCTACTTTGACTTACCTGGACTGTAAAATTGAAAAATTTTTACAAGGTGAAACCAAATACTTACGATTAATAGAAACTTTTATTAATCATGTTTTTTACAGATTGGAGCGAATAGATACTGACTTATATCCAGACTTTAAAACTATTTTCGATACTTTGAAGATGAAATTTGACGCTATTACTAAACAATTCGAATCCTTGACTCCACCTCCAACTGAAAAGGACTCTCCATCACTTGACCCTCCTGTTGACCCGACTGTCATGGAACCTCCTCTTGTTTCTCAAACATCTGTTAAGATCCATACCCCGTATCCTTCACCACTACCTCAATCTTTTTCTCCAACTAACGTCTTCAAAGATCTGAAAAGACACACCTTCAATGGTAAAAGCTGTCCAAGATCCTTTCTTCAAAAACTTGAAGAATACTGCTTAGCTCGTGGCTTACCCAAAGACTTGTTGATTTCTCAAGCGTTTGAAATTTTCACCGACAATGCTCTTCATTGGTTCAGATTTAAATATAATCAGAATCCAAACTTAACTTGGAACGAACTTTCCTCTTTATTAATCAAAGACTTTGGTGGTTTTGATTATGATTATAAACTTCTAGAAGCGATTAGGAACCGAACTCAAGGCCGTGATGAACCTATCGTCATCTATATTTCCATCATGTCTGGAATGTTCTCTCGTCTTTCGAAGAAACTCTCTGAAACAGAACAATTGGAGATTATTTTGAGGAATATTCGCCCATGTTATTCAGTCTTCGTAGCTCTAAAAGACATTGACTCTATCGACTCTCTTCTGGCTACTTGCCAAAACTATGAAAAGTTCCTTGACAGAGACAAACAATTTAAAGAACCAAATGTACAACAAAGTCCTCTTATTTCTGAATTCAACTACAAGCATTCCACTTCAAGTTCAGTTGGCTCTTCAAATTCTAATAACTCACAACCTTCTCCTCCCTTTATGAATAAATTCACTTCATCCTACAAATACCCTTCTAGACAAGTTAATAGTCTCTCTCAAACTAAAGCTCCTCAAGAAAGCTCTTTTTGTGTTCGCTGTCGTAAACAAGGTCATACTTTGAACACTTGTACTCAACCACGATTCGTGATTTGTTTCAAATGTGGTCTTAAAGGTTTTAAAACTGCAGATTGCCCTACTTGTTCTCCCAAACCACATACTAGTTCAAAAAACTAACTGCTGACTTGAAAAGTAACTTAAACTTTGATAATGACGATTGGGCTAGTTGGATTAAAACAATTCAAAACTTCTTTTCTTGTTACAAAATCTCTTCTACACTCTACTCCAAAGAACAAGATCTTAATCGTCCATTCGTTAATGTCAAAATTTATGACTTAACTTTATCTGGTTTACTAGATTCTGGCAGCTCAGTAACTATTCTGGGTAATAATTCTCATTTGGAAATTCTTAAACTGGGCTGTAAACTTTTCAAGTCAGATCTTATTACTGTCTCTACTGCTAATAATCAAAAAGTTAATTCCTTGGGTTATTTTGACTTACCTGTTCATTTCAATAATCAAACCCATTTGATTAAAGCTTATGTTTTTCCGGAAATATTTCCTTCGCTAATACTAGGTATTGACTTTTGGAGAAAATTTAATCTGTTACCTAGTGTTTTATCTTCTCTTAACTTTACAGAATCTAAATGCTCTGCTATCGAAACTAAAGATATTAAAGTTTTACCTTATGAGCATTTAACTCCTAACCAAAAGGACATCGCTAACGACATCATCCAACGAAAGAGAATAATTGTCGAGTACTCTGCGAAGCAATTTTGAGAGTAAAACCGCTCCACAAACGCGCACGCGCACACGCACACGCACACGCGCACACACACGCGCGCACGCACGCGTTTGTGGAGCGGTTTTACTCTCAAAATTGCTTCGCAGAGTACTCGACAATTATTCTCTTGACCTTGCAATATCAGTCTATGCCTTTGTAGATTCAAAAGTAGCTCTGTACTGGATAAAGAGTTCGCCACACGAGTGGCAGACCTTTGTTGCAAACCGCGTTGTTCAGATTACCGACAATATTCGCGCTGATAACTTTTATCATGTCGCAGGTACTGAGAATCCCGCTGACATACTTTCACGTGGCGTTACGCCAAATAAATTAGTTTCAAACCCCCTGTGGCTCCATGGGCCTCAGTGGACTTCGTTAGATCCATCTCAATGGCCTCTTCGTACTTTAGACAATGAGGTTATTGCAAACATGCCTGAGAAGAAGATTTTGTCGCACACTGTGTGCACATCCGTCTGTAATTCTGCGATTTATGAGCTCGCACTCCGCATCTCTTCTTGGAGTAAACTTCTACGTATAATTGCGTACGTGTGTAAGTTTGCTAAATTATTGCCCCGCCGCAGCACTACTGTAGTGACTGCTGATGATCTCAGTTTCTCTGAGGTTATAATCCTCCGCGCCCTGCAAAAACAGCATTTTGCAGTGGAATATTTAAATATTGAAGGTAACAAACCTTGCTCGCCCGCTTTCAATCGTTTAAGGCCTTTTATTGAGAATGGTTTAATCCGCATTGGTGGTCGTCTTTCGAACTCCGCATTAGATTACACGCAAAAACATCCAATTATACTCCCGCGCAGTGATCATGTAGTGAACATGATCATTGACTATTATCATAATAAAAATTTACACGCTGGGCCTGAATTGTTATTGTCATTGCTCCGTCAAAAATTTTGGATACTTTCCGCACGCCGCACTGTGAGAAGCAGAGTCTACAAGTGTAATATATGTTTCCGGCTTAGACCCCGTCCAACTTACCCTTTGATGGCTGATCTTCCCCATAGTCGTGTAAGACAAGCTATTAAGGCATTTACACACACGGGCTGCGATTATGCCGGTCCTATCGCATACACTCCTGTACGTCGTCGTGGTGTACGCAGCGAGAAGGCGTACTTATGTGTTTTCACATGCCTCACGACTCGAGCTGTACATATAGAAATCGCTACAGATCTTAGTAGTTCTAGTTTCCTCGCTGCGCTTAAACGTTTCCTCTCTAGACGAGGGCCGATTCAGTTTTTATATTCGGATAATGGAACGAATTTTAAAGGTGCCGCTTGGTATCTTCGCGATCTCTATAAATTTCTAAACGTTGAATACCGCCCA
This sequence comes from Parnassius smintheus behrii, assembly GCA_036936625.1. NCBI lineage: Eukaryota > Metazoa > Arthropoda > Insecta > Lepidoptera > Papilionidae > Parnassius > Parnassius smintheus. The sequence continues at coordinate 20,093,408 of JAUPFT010000024.1, read as the reverse complement.
AAGCTTGAGCAAGAGTGTGCTGAGAATCGTATAACATGGAAGTTCATCTGTCTCAACTCTCCTCATTTTGGAGGCGCCTGGGAGAGTATGATCAAAGTCGTAAAAACGCATCTGTTCCGAGTTATCGGACATCAGTTACTTTCATACGAAGAGCTTAATACTGTTCTTGCGCAAATTGAGTGCTTGCTAAACTCGCGGCCCTTGACAGTATTAAGTTCTGATCCTGCAGAGCCTTCAGCTCTTACTCCGAGTCATTTTTTGAATACCGCACCTTTATTGTCATTACCCGCACCCAAAGTCAAATCTGACTCTACCAGTCTGTTACACAGGCATTCTTTACTGGATAAATTAGTTCAGTCGTTTTGGGACCGGTGGAGGACGGAATACCTTCACGGATTACAAGTTCGTCAGAAGTGGAACACCCCGTCTACGGCTATCGTACCAGGCATGGTTGTAATTGTGATAAATGATAATGAACCGCCCCTTGCTTGGCCATTAGCGATTGTCGAGTCTGTTCATCCTTCGAAGGATGGCGTAGTTCGAGTAGTGACCGTGAGAACTACTAAGGGAATATATCTCCGTCCTGTTGCTCGTATTTGCCCTCTCCCAAGACAGTAAATCACGATTATTTTGATTATAATTATTTATCTAAATTAGGAATTAAGTTTATATTTATATATATTAAAAAAGTATTAAACCGCAATATTATATTTATGTATACATTTTCTCGCTTACCAAGTAAGGTTAGTAGATGAGACATGCGCATTGAGCGCATCCTCTCACTTTATATACCGCTTATTTATTTGTTTTCCTTTTACTTTTATATTACGGTTGTCTTTTAAAGGTGACCCTTTAAGGGCGGGAGGAAATGGTAACGCCAGTTAACAATCTACTTTATCAACATTACATTACATATCGCATTGAGTTCGTCCTAAGTTATATCTACTTTATCAACATGACTGGTGCATATTTTTTGTTTCCTTCCTTCCTTCCCTTTCCTACCGCACGCGCTGCCGCCGAGGTGAAAAAGAGGATCTCGGCGCGCGTCAGTATACTAAGTGATATTACGCCATCCGCAACGCACGGCCACCCGTCGCGTCTTATGTTAACCGCAAACCGCGCAGGACGAACATTGAGTTCTCCTGTTTATGTTTAATATTCACCGCATCAGACATTGTGTCTTTGTAACTCATAAAAGTGTGAGACGCCCCCGTAAGGGCAAAGGTGGAGAGTGTGGGACTTCACGAGACTGTTCCGAGAGTGCGTGTGCGCCGAACCACGTGGCGAGCTCGCTGTACAGCAGACACTCCAGGAGGAAGGCGCGGCAGCCCTCATCAGGTCAGTGCGTGCTATCCCACCTATTTATTTTCCCCTTTGCCGTATGCACCAAAATTACAGTCCACTAAATCTTTATCGAAGATACCTTAAGTTGCTGGCGTCTCCATTTTTAATGGCGCGCGCGCGTGTGCGCGTGTGCGCGTGTGCGCGTGTGCGCGTGTGCGTGCGTGCGCGCGTGCGTGCGTGCGTGTGCGCGTGTGCGTGTGCGCGTGTGCGTGTGCGTGCGTGCGTGCGTGCGTGCGTGCGTGCGTGCGTGCGTGCGTGCGTGCGTGCGTGCGTGCGTGCGTGCGTGCGTGCGTGCGTGCGTGCGTGCGTGCGTGCGTGCGTGCGTGCGTGCGTGCGTGCGTGCGTGCGTGCGTGCGTGCGTGCGTGCGTGCGTGCGTGCGTGCGTGCGTGCGTGCGTGCGTGCGTGCGTGCGTGCGTGCGTGCGTGCGTGCGTGCGTGCGTGCGTGCGTGCGTGCGTGCGTGCGTGCGTGCGTGCGTGCGTGCGTGCGTGCGTGCGTGCGTGCGTGCGTGCGTGCGTGCGTGCGTGCGTGCGTGCGTGCGTGCGTGCGTGCGTGCGTGCGTGCGTGCGTGCGTGCGTGCGTGCGTGCGTGCGTGCGTGCGTGCGTGCGTGCGTGCGTGCGTGCGTGCGTGCGTGCGTGCGTGCGTGCGTGCGTGCGTGCGTGCGTGCGTGCGTGCGTGCGTGCGTGCGTGCGTGCGTGCGTGCGTGCGTGCGTGCGTGCGTGCGTGCGTGCGTGCGTGCGTGCGTGCGTGCGTGCGTGCGTGCGTGCGTGCGTGCGTGCGTGCGTGCGTGCGTGCGTGCGTGCGTGCGTGCGTGCGTGCGTGCGTGCGTGCGTGCGTGCGTGCGTGCGTGCGTACAATTTTTTATTAAATTTTTATTTCTTAACCTAACACTTAATTATAACAATGAAACGGGTTATTAAGTACGAATTCCTTAACAAGGCCGAACTCGAATACGAAGTGTAGATGTGAGGAACCAGCTAACACTGTTTTGCTTCTAAAAAAACAGGTTTTGCGTTTAGTTGAGAATTCTCATCCTGAAGATATTATGACTTCTCCAATTCCGATCGAGGATGACTTGTCTCAAATTGGTTCTACTTTGACTTACCTGGACTGTAAAATTGAAAAATTTTTACAAGGTGAAACCAAATACTTACGATTAATAGAAACTTTTATTAATCATGTTTTTTACAGATTGGAGCGAATAGATACTGACTTATATCCAGACTTTAAAACTATTTTCGATACTTTGAAGATGAAATTTGACGCTATTACTAAACAATTCGAATCCTTGACTCCACCTCCAACTGAAAAGGACTCTCCATCACTTGACCCTCCTGTTGACCCGACTGTCATGGAACCTCCTCTTGTTTCTCAAACATCTGTTAAGATCCATACCCCGTATCCTTCACCACTACCTCAATCTTTTTCTCCAACTAACGTCTTCAAAGATCTGAAAAGACACACCTTCAATGGTAAAAGCTGTCCAAGATCCTTTCTTCAAAAACTTGAAGAATACTGCTTAGCTCGTGGCTTACCCAAAGACTTGTTGATTTCTCAAGCGTTTGAAATTTTCACCGACAATGCTCTTCATTGGTTCAGATTTAAATATAATCAGAATCCAAACTTAACTTGGAACGAACTTTCCTCTTTATTAATCAAAGACTTTGGTGGTTTTGATTATGATTATAAACTTCTAGAAGCGATTAGGAACCGAACTCAAGGCCGTGATGAACCTATCGTCATCTATATTTCCATCATGTCTGGAATGTTCTCTCGTCTTTCGAAGAAACTCTCTGAAACAGAACAATTGGAGATTATTTTGAGGAATATTCGCCCATGTTATTCAGTCTTCGTAGCTCTAAAAGACATTGACTCTATCGACTCTCTTCTGGCTACTTGCCAAAACTATGAAAAGTTCCTTGACAGAGACAAACAATTTAAAGAACCAAATGTACAACAAAGTCCTCTTATTTCTGAATTCAACTACAAGCATTCCACTTCAAGTTCAGTTGGCTCTTCAAATTCTAATAACTCACAACCTTCTCCTCCCTTTATGAATAAATTCACTTCATCCTACAAATACCCTTCTAGACAAGTTAATAGTCTCTCTCAAACTAAAGCTCCTCAAGAAAGCTCTTTTTGTGTTCGCTGTCGTAAACAAGGTCATACTTTGAACACTTGTACTCAACCACGATTCGTGATTTGTTTCAAATGTGGTCTTAAAGGTTTTAAAACTGCAGATTGCCCTACTTGTTCTCCCAAACCACATACTAGTTCAAAAAACTAACTGCTGACTTGAAAAGTAACTTAAACTTTGATAATGACGATTGGGCTAGTTGGATTAAAACAATTCAAAACTTCTTTTCTTGTTACAAAATCTCTTCTACACTCTACTCCAAAGAACAAGATCTTAATCGTCCATTCGTTAATGTCAAAATTTATGACTTAACTTTATCTGGTTTACTAGATTCTGGCAGCTCAGTAACTATTCTGGGTAATAATTCTCATTTGGAAATTCTTAAACTGGGCTGTAAACTTTTCAAGTCAGATCTTATTACTGTCTCTACTGCTAATAATCAAAAAGTTAATTCCTTGGGTTATTTTGACTTACCTGTTCATTTCAATAATCAAACCCATTTGATTAAAGCTTATGTTTTTCCGGAAATATTTCCTTCGCTAATACTAGGTATTGACTTTTGGAGAAAATTTAATCTGTTACCTAGTGTTTTATCTTCTCTTAACTTTACAGAATCTAAATGCTCTGCTATCGAAACTAAAGATATTAAAGTTTTACCTTATGAGCATTTAACTCCTAACCAAAAGGACATCGCTAACGACATCATCCAACGAAAGAGAATAATTGTCGAGTACTCTGCGAAGCAATTTTGAGAGTAAAACCGCTCCACAAACGCGCACGCGCACACGCACACGCACACGCGCACACACACGCGCGCACGCACGCGTTTGTGGAGCGGTTTTACTCTCAAAATTGCTTCGCAGAGTACTCGACAATTATTCTCTTGACCTTGCAATATCAGTCTATGCCTTTGTAGATTCAAAAGTAGCTCTGTACTGGATAAAGAGTTCGCCACACGAGTGGCAGACCTTTGTTGCAAACCGCGTTGTTCAGATTACCGACAATATTCGCGCTGATAACTTTTATCATGTCGCAGGTACTGAGAATCCCGCTGACATACTTTCACGTGGCGTTACGCCAAATAAATTAGTTTCAAACCCCCTGTGGCTCCATGGGCCTCAGTGGACTTCGTTAGATCCATCTCAATGGCCTCTTCGTACTTTAGACAATGAGGTTATTGCAAACATGCCTGAGAAGAAGATTTTGTCGCACACTGTGTGCACATCCGTCTGTAATTCTGCGATTTATGAGCTCGCACTCCGCATCTCTTCTTGGAGTAAACTTCTACGTATAATTGCGTACGTGTGTAAGTTTGCTAAATTATTGCCCCGCCGCAGCACTACTGTAGTGACTGCTGATGATCTCAGTTTCTCTGAGGTTATAATCCTCCGCGCCCTGCAAAAACAGCATTTTGCAGTGGAATATTTAAATATTGAAGGTAACAAACCTTGCTCGCCCGCTTTCAATCGTTTAAGGCCTTTTATTGAGAATGGTTTAATCCGCATTGGTGGTCGTCTTTCGAACTCCGCATTAGATTACACGCAAAAACATCCAATTATACTCCCGCGCAGTGATCATGTAGTGAACATGATCATTGACTATTATCATAATAAAAATTTACACGCTGGGCCTGAATTGTTATTGTCATTGCTCCGTCAAAAATTTTGGATACTTTCCGCACGCCGCACTGTGAGAAGCAGAGTCTACAAGTGTAATATATGTTTCCGGCTTAGACCCCGTCCAACTTACCCTTTGATGGCTGATCTTCCCCATAGTCGTGTAAGACAAGCTATTAAGGCATTTACACACACGGGCTGCGATTATGCCGGTCCTATCGCATACACTCCTGTACGTCGTCGTGGTGTACGCAGCGAGAAGGCGTACTTATGTGTTTTCACATGCCTCACGACTCGAGCTGTACATATAGAAATCGCTACAGATCTTAGTAGTTCTAGTTTCCTCGCTGCGCTTAAACGTTTCCTCTCTAGACGAGGGCCGATTCAGTTTTTATATTCGGATAATGGAACGAATTTTAAAGGTGCCGCTTGGTATCTTCGCGATCTCTATAAATTTCTAAACGTTGAATACCGCCCAAAGCTTGAGCAAGAGTGTGCTGAGAATCGTATAACATGGAAGTTCATCTGTCTCAACTCTCCTCATTTTGGAGGCGCCTGGGAGAGTATGATCAAAGTCGTAAAAACGCATCTGTTCCGAGTTATCGGACATCAGTTACTTTCATACGAAGAGCTTAATACTGTTCTTGCGCAAATTGAGTGCTTGCTAAACTCGCGGCCCTTGACAGTATTAAGTTCTGATCCTGCAGAGCCTTCAGCTCTTACTCCGAGTCATTTTTTGAATACCGCACCTTTATTGTCATTACCCGCACCCAAAGTCAAATCTGACTCTACCAGTCTGTTACACAGGCATTCTTTACTGGATAAATTAGTTCAGTCGTTTTGGGACCGGTGGAGGACGGAATACCTTCACGGATTACAAGTTCGTCAGAAGTGGAACACCCCGTCTACGGCTATCGTACCAGGCATGGTTGTAATTGTGATAAATGATAATGAACCGCCCCTTGCTTGGCCATTAGCGATTGTCGAGTCTGTTCATCCTTCGAAGGATGGCGTAGTTCGAGTAGTGACCGTGAGAACTACTAAGGGAATATATCTCCGTCCTGTTGCTCGTATTTGCCCTCTCCCAAGACAGTAAATCACGATTATTTTGATTATAATTATTTATCTAAATTAGGAATTAAGTTTATATTTATATATATTAAAAAAGTATTAAACCGCAATATTATATTTATGTATACATTTTCTCGCTTACCAAGTAAGGTTAGTAGATGAGACATGCGCATTGAGCGCATCCTCTCACTTTATATACCGCTTATTTATTTGTTTTCCTTTTACTTTTATATTACGGTTGTCTTTTAAAGGTGACCCTTTAAGGGCGGGAGGAAATGGTAACGCCAGTTAACAATCTACTTTATCAACATTACATTACATATCGCATTGAGTTCGTCCTAAGTTATATCTACTTTATCAACATGACTGGTGCATATTTTTTGTTTCCTTCCTTCCTTCCCTTTCCTACCGCACGCGCTGCCGCCGAGGTGAAAAAGAGGATCTCGGCGCGCGTCAGTATACTAAGTGATATTACGCCATCCGCAACGCACGGCCACCCGTCGCGTCTTATGTTAACCGCAAACCGCGCAGGACGAACATTGAGTTCTCCTGTTTATGTTTAATATTCACCGCATCAGACATTGTGTCTTTGTAACTCATAAAAGTGTGAGACGCCCCCGTAAGGGCAAAGGTGGAGAGTGTGGGACTTCACGAGACTGTTCCGAGAGTGCGTGTGCGCCGAACCACGTGGCGAGCTCGCTGTACAGCAGACACTCCAGGAGGAAGGCGCGGCAGCCCTCATCAGGTCAGTGCGTGCTATCCCACCTATTTATTTTCCCCTTTGCCGTATGCACCAAAATTACAGTCCACTAAATCTTTATCGAAGATACCTTAAGTTGCTGGCGTCTCCATTTTTAATGGCGCGCGCGCGTGTGCGCGTGTGCGCGTGTGCGCGTGTGCGCGTGTGCGTGCGTGCGCGCGTGCGTGCGTGCGTGTGCGCGTGTGCGTGTGCGCGTGTGCGTGTGCGTGCGTGCGTGCGTGCGTGCGTGCGTGCGTGCGTGCGTGCGTGCGTGCGTGCGTGCGTGCGTGCGTGCGTGCGCGTGCGTGCGCGTGCGTGCGCGTGCGTGTGCGTGCGCGCGTGCGTGCGCGCGCGCGTGTGCGTGTGTGTGTGCGTGCGTGTGTGTGTGCGTATGTGTGTGTGAGTGTGTGTGTTTTTGTGAGTGTTAACTGATGTGTGTAATTGAGGTTTGCTATTTAAGGTTTTTACCCTGTATAATATTTTCAATATCATTAAACTCTAGGTTCAGTAACCAATCCCGGGTAGCGAATTTACATTGATTTAGGGTTAAAGGATAAATATTCAGAGCTTTGTTTGCGATGTTATAGAGATGGGAACTTATAACGAAGTAATGCCGTTTTGCCAAAGTGGTTCTGTGTGAAGGTGTTTTGCAGATTTGGTCTTATTACGCTTTTGAGATGGAACGTATGGCTATGATACGTACGTATCTTTGGTTTAATATGATACGATAAAAGCACATTAATAATGTTCGATTTCTTATCATCACATTACACGTTCTAATTTGTTTTTATGTGCTAAATAAATATATTTAAAATCAACATTTAAAAAAAAACCGGCCAAGAGCGTGTCGGGCCACGCTCAGTGTAGGGTTCCGTAGTTTCCCGTCCGTCACAATAAGTGTTCCCAGTTATGAGTTTGTACAAAAACTGTTGTTTCCATCCAAGTTCAAAATGATCCTAGAAAGTCCTTATAAAGTTCTACTTTTCAGATTTTTTTCATATTTTCTAAACTTATGGTTCAAAAGTTAGAGAATTATTTCCGAAATTATTGACATTATCAAAAATGATTATAGTAAACCCCTATTCGTTTTTAAATACCTTTCCAACAATATATCACACGTTAGGGTTGAAATTAAAAAAAAAATCACTTCCCGCTTTACATATAGGGGGGCTAAACTAATAAAACATTTTTTTCTAATTTTTATTCTACCACTTTGTCGGCGTTATTGATACACATATTGGTACCAAATTTCAGCTTTCTAGTGCTAACGGTCACAGAGATTAAGCGAGGACGGACAGACGGACAGACAGACATGGCGAAACTATAAGGGTAGTTAGTTGACTACGGAACCCTAAAAATGACTAAAATTGTCGATTACATGCATCTGTTGCTAAACGCCACACTCAAATCATTTGAGAATTACACCGTGTTTCCATAGAAAATAAAATTTTGTCGGGACGTCAGTCACTTCAGTCCCCCGTGACCATGGGTGCTGGAAAGCCCCCGAAACGTCGGGTATTAAAAATAAAATAAATAAAACGCGATAAAATCCGTAAAAGTAGTTTTAATCAATAAAAATAATTATTAGGTCATGTATTTAGTGTAATATACAATATGTAACGTAATTAACGCACACCCTCAGACACCAATTAGTATATTATGTTATAATCATAATACATACATTGAATTTATAAACATTTTTATGCACTGATTATTTATCAAATTAGTTATACTAATTCCGGAAGAATGTGATCACAGTACAGATCCACGAATGCAAAGACTTTATTGAATGACAGAATTAGTAATAATATGTAAACGACGGTGTATAATAAATGTGGTTAAACGATAAACGCAAACTGATTTGTGCTTTTATTCGGGCAGAGTGTTCCCTTACAATTATTATTACAAATTGAATGTACAAAATCATCGCTCCTGGCTTTTATAGCATTCGCTGGCTGGCGGTTACTTCACCTCCCCCGACTCGCAATTTGGCGGGGCAAGGCTCACGTGGTGGGGAAGTGACGTAGCGGCTGGGCGTGGCGGGCTTGACAGCCGGCTTAACGGCTAGCTAGCGATATCTAGCGTTACACTCGGCCATCCTGTAACAATTGCTCCCGCAATGGAAGCAACAAAACTATGATTACAAGTCAGCTCAAGAAACAAGTGTAATTACGGAGAAATGAATTTTGATCTAGCTCTCAAGAAGGTCTAAGAGATCTTCGGTTTCCAATTGTTCATCCACACTACTGGCGCTATCGGACATAGAGGCAACGCTACGATATGGTCGTAAGGAATCAGCGGATACTAGGCCTGTAAACTTCTTGTATCCTCTAAGACCTTTTATACTTCTTAGTTTATATCGATCGTTACCTAGCTCCTTAATTATCACATATGGGCCAGAATACATATCATCTAACTTAGAATTTACCCTATTGTCGCTAGTAGTCGGCGCCTGGCGCCAAAGTACGTAATCTCCTTTTTTGTAAATCTTACTATTTTTACGCCTCTTATCAAAATTACGTTTCATTTTCTTGCTAGCTATTCTAATCCGATTAGTAGCCCTATCGCGTCTAGATTGCACTGGCTCAGAAACTCGATCTGGGATGGAGACATCACATACTGACCTACCTACGCGAGCAAACATTAAATCGCATGGCTTATAACCTGTTGTGTCATTAATCGTATTATTGATACCCCATATTACATTTGGTAAACTGTTGTCCCAATTATGAGAGGCCTCGCTCGGTTCCGTGGCTCTCAACGCATCGAGAATTGTGCGATTAGTGCGTTCTACCTGCCCATTAGACCTAGGACACGAAATAGTTGTTAACGTGTGTTTAAACTGCTTTTCCGTTGCAAACTTCTTGAAATGTCTACTCGTAAAGGCCTTACCATGATCGGAAACTACGTGATCTGGAAAACCGAATAAACTAAATATGCGTTTTAAAACTCTGATTGTCTCTATAGAATTGACGGTACGCGTAGGCTCAGATACAACAAATTTAGAGAAGGCATCTGTCAATACTAACATGTACTGGTACCCTTTTTTTGTTTTACTAAAAGGGCCCAAATGATCGATATGTACCATTTTCATTGGTTCGGTAGGTTTTGGAATTGGATGTAATTTGCCTTCTTCAGTACAGATCCACGAATGCAAAGACTTATTTGAATGACAGAATTAGTAATAATACAAATAAAACTGCATTCTTAAGTCTTATTGGCTTAAGTTACGGTCCATTTCAGTTTGTTTTGACTATACAGATTTAGTTTACGTAGGTAGTTTTAATTATTTTTGGGATAAAAAATTATTACCTATATTAAAAATGATAGGAATCGATTCAGACAACGATTCTAAACAAACTACTTTCTCAAAGTGCGTTAATTATGTTACGTGTTATAAATATATATATATATATATATATATATATATATATATATATATATATATATATATATATATATATATATATATATAATATATGTGTATGTGTATATATTCGTTTAATAGCAGTAGCTATTTGTTCATAATTAAAGGAAGTTAAAAAAATTCTATCCTATACTATTAAACGAGCAATTCTTGTATATATGTATATATATATATAATCGGGATCTCGGAAACGGCTCCAACGATTTTCATAAAATTTAGTGTCCAGGGAGTTTCGGGGATAATAAATCGATCTAGCTAAGATTTATTTTTAGAAAATGTCTTTTTGTCCGTGTTTTTAGGCAATTAAAAACTGCTACAATATAGTTAGAATAAGAAGGTAAATTTTGACAGTTTGGTAATGATTATAAATAGCTTATTGGTATAATGGGCGGTCACAAAATCGTAAAACCCCGGTTCGAGCCCAGACCGACCGACCGACTTTTTTATTTTTTTTTCAAGTTTCTTTCTTTTTTGAGAAAATATATTTTTTTCGAGCCCTTTTTTAGTATTTTTTAAAAACACGAAAATTTAAATAAAAATAATTGCACTCATGATTTTTTATTCAAATAACCAGTTCAGTTTTTTCTGTTATGTCGCTAAGATCAAAAAATATTATTTATAATTCATCAGTATGTAATTTGTATCTAAATATAATTTCCAAAACACACGAATTAAAAAAATCGAGCGAAAAATACCGAGCAAAGCTCGGTCAACCGGGTACTATATATATATATATATATATATATATATATATATATATATATATATATATATATATATATATATATATATATATATATAAAAATACGGGAATACATATTTCTAATATAGTAATGCAACTAATATACCGAATAAAGAAAATCAAAATACATTTATCATTGCCTGCCGTGTCTATTTCCATAAAATAGTTTATTGATGTTAAAAAAATAATACTACGTTCTACGTATCGTAGTGAAAGTTGAGAGTGGCAGAAGAAGTACGAGAGAAGAATAAACGCAGTAGAAATTCGGTCGTTAAGGAGTATGTTAGGGCTGAATTTGAGTGACATGGTGAGAAATTGTGTGATAAGAGATGCGTGTGGTTTGCAAGATGATGTTGTGACCAGAATTAAGAAGGGAATGCTTCGGTGGTTTGGTCATGTGGAAAGAATAAATGAGGAATGAGTCGCTAAGCAAATTTATGCTGCAAAAGTGAACGGCAGTGTTGGAAAGGGACGTCCTAGGCTAAAGTTTATCGACTAAATTGGCGATATATGGAAAATGGGCCAAATTAGGAGTACCCTTAACCGACGAGCATGTATGCGTAGGTATATGGATGTGGAGGAGGCGAGAGAGGTGTGTTAGGATCGTGCCAAATGGAAGTCAGTAGTCTCTGCATTCAGTAGTCTCTGCATACCCCTCTAGGTGACAGGCGTGAGTGGTTATGTAATCATCATCAATCAGGCCTCCCCGAAGGTATGCCATGCCACAGAGCACGGTCCTGAGCCACCTGCATTCATCGACCTCCTGCATGTCTTACCAGATCGTTACTCCATCTAGTGGGGGGTCACCCTACACTTCGCCTACCGGTACGAGGCTGCCACTCGAGAACCTCTTATCCCAACGGTTGTCGAGTAGTTATATATGTGTGTTGGCGACGCGCCTATAAGAATGTTTCAATTTATTAGTTAACCGATTACGAATAGCTTCTAAAAAGCAAGTTATCGAGCAATAATATTCTAATAAGAAATGCTTAATTGAATCTTAAAGAAATATCGAATTAATGATATGAAGGTCTTGGGTTCGACTCCCAGACCGGAATAGTTTATTGTTTTCCTAGTAATATTTTCTTAATAAATTCATATAGGGAATTTTTAAGATATAAATTATGTTACCGGATTTGTTCCCCGGTTGAAATCATCTTTCCAACGATCTTAATTTAAAGAAATATTAAAATAAAGTTAGAGACCGGATTTGTTCCCCGGTCGAGACAATCGCTGTGCATAAGTAGAATCAATGGAAATTAATTGCATAAGTATTGTCTTATCTAAGTTTAATATGTTTTGTATGAAAACAAATGCCCATTTTCAATGTATTGATTCATGAAACATTTTGTCTATGTTATCTGATAAGAGACATGATAACTGATAAGAATCTGATTAGAAATAGTTTCCTACAGTTTGAGAATTATGTAGAAGCAGTTATTCACCTATTATTGTTGATATTAGACTTTCCATATTTTTTGATAGTCGATAGCCGTGCAATAGTTAGTTGTTCAAATAGTGTGAGCTCATAGACGCACGCTAGCCACGTACTTAGGAGGCCAAATATGTAAAAATTTAAATATTTGTAATTTCAGCAATTTATGTATGTAATGACTTGTAAAACATTTCAGATTGATTGTACGTGCAAAAGAGGTGAATTTTGTGTTATTTTTATGTGAAAATTCCAGTGAATGAGTGAAATAATGATAGTTTTGTATAAGAAATTTAAAAGTGTTTTAATAAGTGAAATGAATAGAGAAAATGTAAATTTAACTGTTGTATTAGTTAAGATATGTATAATTTCAAGTGGAAAACATTGTTTTAACTTTCTATGTTAAATATTTAAGAAATTTCAACTTGTTCAATGTGAGTAAAATAGGCACATTTTGTTTAATAAATAAAAGGTTTTTTGTGATGTGAAAATGTAACGTATATCGTTTTAAAGATATTTTTTTGTGCCATCTTTATAAGTAAATTTTATAAATGTATGTCTTATACAAAATAAATAATTGAGAAAACCGTGAGAGAGTGATAGTACAAATTAATGTAATTAAGTTGCGCGAGCGCGCAAATGGCGCGGCTCACTTTCGCGTATAGCTCAGAGGTAGCTCAGTAAACGAGTTTTTTTGCAATTAGTTCGGGAAGTTCGGGAATCAAACCAGCAGTCAATTGGAAGAAGAAAGAAAAAGTGTAGGGAAGTGATAGGGAAAAGTGATTACTCTCTCACGGAACGGTTTGAAGATAATTGCTGTTTTATTCCCAAGAAATTCATCCCTCAAAATTATACAGTCCACATCAAAGAATTAAGGCGTTGGGACCGGGACGACTTCGGAAGACTCGTAATCCCCGCCTGAACCTATTTTCTGAAAAGGAAGAGGTTATCGCCCTTGTGTGTTACTCCGTTTGCGGAGATCACATACGTTGTTCCCGAACCCAACGTAGGCGTGATAGGAGGCCGGATCGAGAGAAACCTCGATTCCTCCCTTCTGTTTCTTAGTTGAACGTTTACAAAGCTGAGTTTCCTTTTCAATTGGTCCTTCGCAGCCAGGATCAAGGAACCAGCTGTGGACTGCTTGTTGTGGAAAAGAAGACCTTCGGAGCCGAGTGGAGATCAGCAACCGAAGGAAGCCGGAGGTTTGAGCTGAGGCAACAGGACCAAAGACCAGAAGATCAGGTCAGCGTAGAAGGACTGGACCTGGAACTACCGGAAGAAAGAAAACCGGGATCGCAGCTTGGGGCGTGTGCTCGCATGGGGCACGTATCGCAGCCAGGCGCAGGTGTCTTGTGAAGGCACTCATCGTGGCCAAGCAGGGCTTGGCATTTTTCCTGTCGGGCAAGCGTGCTCGGCATTTCCTGTCGGACGACCGTGTCTGGCATTTCCTGTCGGACGACCGTGTCCGGCATTTCCTGTCGGGTCATCAGAGGGTGCAAGAAGAAGAGGCCTCCACCGCTGCTGCTGCCAGGCTAGGGTGCTCGTGGGCACCTGACTGCATCGCGGCCGGAGGAGGGCGCTTGGACGAGGCGTCACCGGCGACTGGGCGACGAAGCGCAGCGTACATCCCGACCACCTAACGGTGCCAAACGGTTGGGCTCTGGCACAACACCTTCGGGTGGAGCAGTTCTCTCGAGCGAGACAGCGCTTGCACTACCGCTCGACTGTTTCGTCATATTCCTTGGCGGGACAGTTCCTAAACCTTTCCTCCATTCCATTCCTGCACGACTCCATCCCTGGAGGGCTAACCACGGTAGGCCCCGTTCAGGATTGATAGGGCTGATATGGCTGTTAGGGTGGTAGTAAGGTTGTAGGGTTGAGAGTTAAAGGGGGGGGGGGAGGGGTAGTGGGGTTAGGTTGGGGTGTAGAAGGGTTGTAGGTAAGGGGTTGTAGGGACCGTAGGGACAGTTAGGGACCGTAGGCCAACAATCACCTTCCTGCAAGATGAAGAAGGCACAAGACCAGACAGAGAGGAGCGAAGGAAGCAGGACAAGAACAGGGCTCTCAAGAAAAGCCAAAGAGGCAGAATCATCTGGAGCGACCACAGCTACTGCCTCGAGTGGAACAACTCCTTCAAGTGGAGCCACCACCGATACATCCACATGCACGTGGGACTCAGGGGCGTCCGTGGCAACGACAAGCAACAGGACGGACACCAGTGGTACGCAGACCAGCACCGCAAAACAATCCGTTATATCCAGGAGTGAAACGGTAGTCGAAAAAGTAGGTCAAAGGACCGAAGAAGCGGCATCGTCAAGGACAGTAATCGGGCACACTAGTGACAAAGGGTCACAGAGAGATAGTAGGTCATCGCGATCGGCGAGGCTGAAAGCCGAATTAGAGGCGCGGATTAAATTCGAACGCTCAGAGCTCGAACGAGCACAGGCAGCTGCTGCCTTAGCCAAGTCTCAATTGGAGTTGGCACGACTCAACCGAGAACAGGAGATCGACTCGAGTGAGGATGATGAAGAGCGGAATACTCAGGTGGAACCTTTCGTAAGGAGTTGGGTTCAGCAGACCATAATGAGCGCGCCGGTTAGTGTAACACAACCCGATATTACTGATAAGGAAGCGTGTAAAGGATCACGCCGCAAAGGGGCGGAGGTCGAGCGCAACCAAGGAAATGCACAGAAAACACACGCGAGTGAGGTGTCAGAATTGACCGAAGCGATTGTGAGTGCAATAAAGATAGCGGGAAAAGATAAGTCTTCCCAGCTTCATTTCCTCCAGGAATTACCGGTGTTCGATGGAGACCCGGGTGAATGGATAGTTTTCAAAACGGTGTTTGAAGACACGAGAAGCCAGTTTTCAGGGGTGCAGAATGTCGCACGCCTTAGGAGGGCATTAAAGGGCACCGCTAAGGAAGCGGTTAAATCATTGTTGTTTACTTTGTGTGAACCTGAAGAAATAATGAACGCTCTCGAAAGAAGATTCGGTAGGGTTGAGATGCTCATTCTAGCCGAAATCGAGAATGTCAAGCGTATGCCAAGATTGGCAGAAGATTGCCGAAATATAGGATCTTTTGCAAGTCGTATTACGAACGTGGTTGCCACAATACAAGCGTTGAATCAACCACAGTATTTATATTCACCGGAGTTAGTGAGCCGTATAGTAGAGAAGCTCGGAACTATTAAATTTAAATGGTTTGAATATCGAGCTCAGCATCCTTTGGAGCCAGAGTTACAGAAGATGGCCAAGTTCTTGAATTTATTGAGTGAACAATTTGGAACGTCCTTAAGCAATGAAAATGTGCCTGAAAAACGGAAGCGTCCTGAATTCAGGAAGCAAACCAACAAACACTGCAAAGGGGAGTGTACGTAACCGTGTCAAGAGCGAGCGCTATGAGCGCCGAAGTAATACGAGCGAGCGTCTAGAACGCCGAAATAATAAAGGGCACAACCGACAAGTGGTTATGATAACCCAGGACAAGCCTGTAAGTCGGGTAACACATAAGTCTGTTATATGCAACAAGGAGCACTCTATAGTGAGTTGTTACAAGTTTAAGGACATGAATATTCACGAGAAATGGGAGGCAGTTAAAAAAGCGAAAGTATGTTTCCAATGTTTGTCACCTAACCATAGGAGGTTGGAGTGCAGAGCGAAAAAATGTGGTGTAGAGGGATGTAGAATGTCACATCATCGAATGCTACACCGATACGCCAATGAAAATACCTCGCCGCAAGGGGACGAGGGGGGTAAAGAGGCTCAAATTACAACTGTTAGTACAGTGAATGCACTGGCATGTGCATACTTAAAGATTATACCGGTCGAGTTGTATGGACCTAGAGGAAAGGTCAAGACAACAGCTCTTCTGGATGAAGGATCAACCATGACACTCATAGAGAAGTGGATGGCTCAGAAGTTAGCGCCTCGCGGACGTAAACAAGAATTACGTATTGAAGCCGTGGGAGGTAAGCGAATTAACGACGACAGTTCGTATCGCTTAAACGTTAAGATAAAAGGCATTTACTCGAACGACTTAGAGGAGATAAGTGTACAAACAATTAAGTCACTTAACCTTTCTCCGCAGTCAGTCAGTAAGTCGAGAATTATTGCAACGGTGTTCTCATTTGACACCAATTAAGGACGAGTTGATGTATGAGAGGTCCAAACCTACCATACTAATTGGCCAGGACAATTGGCATCTCATAGTTACTCGTGAATTAATTTCAGGAGGTAAGAACCTACCTGTAGCATCGCTCAATCAAACTTGGATGGGTTTTACATGGTCACATATCGGGTGGCATCAAACCAATCAAGATTGTTAACCACATTTCCACCAAGAAGGAGGAAGACATGGATAAGTTAATCAAAGATTATTTTAGTTTGGAATCTCTGGGAGTGTCTGCGAGAAAGCCCGCAAACGACCCAGAAGAACGAGCTTTAAAAATTTTGAAAAAACGGTACGTCGTATACCTAATAATAGGTACGAGACTGCTTTGTTATGGCGCACAGACAATGCGTGCATGCCGTCGAATAGAGCGCAGGTTGAAAGTCGCCTGTTTAATATCGAAAAGAAGCTCGATAAAAATAGCGAGTTGAAAAAGGAATATGAGAAGCAAATTGAAAATCTCATCGTTAACGGTTACGCAGAGAAAGCGTTAACACGTGACAATAATAGGTGAATAACTGCTTCTACATAATTCTCAAACTGTAGGAAACTATTTCTAATCAGATTATTATCAGTTATCATGTCTCTTATCAGATAACATAGACAAAATGTTTCATGAATCAATACATTGAAAATGGGCATTTGTTTTCATACAAAACATATTAAATTTACATAAGACAATACTTATGCAATTAATTTCCATTGATTCTACTTATGCACAGCGATTATCTCGACCGGGGAACAAATCCGGTCTCTAACTTTATTTTAATATTTCTTTAAATTAAGATCGTTGGAAAGATGATTTCAACCGGGGAACAAATCCGGTAACATAATTTATATCTTAAAAATTCCCTATATGAATTTATTAAGAAAATATTACTAGGAAAACAATAAACTATTCCGGCCTGGGAGTCGAACCCAAGACCTTCATATCATTAATTCGATATTTCTTTAAGATTCAATTAAGCATTTTCTTATTAGAATATTATTGCTCGATAACTTGCTTTTTAGAAGGTATTCGTAATCGGTTAACTAATAAATTGAAACA
Organism: Parnassius smintheus behrii; assembly: GCA_036936625.1. Taxonomy (NCBI): domain Eukaryota; kingdom Metazoa; phylum Arthropoda; class Insecta; order Lepidoptera; family Papilionidae; genus Parnassius; species Parnassius smintheus. The sequence goes on along the minus strand of JAUPFT010000024.1, from coordinate 20,075,681 downwards.
TTCTTATAGGCGCGTCGCCAACAATCTCCCCCCCGTGCATCAGCACCATCATTTGGGAGGCGTCGCGTGTACCAGGACTATTATTCTGGATGTAGGTCTCCTCAAGATACCTGTGCTATAGTCGTATTTTTAATTAGACGAAGCCAACCGACAGTAGCTAATGTCACTTTGTAAAATAATGTTGCCATATTTAAAGTAATAGTGATGCGTTCAGTTCTCGTTCAATCAGATGAATGAACAGTGAGTGTGAATAGTTAATCATTTCAAACTATAAAAGAATATTATTTCTATTTTACAATAAAATTGTATAAAAGTGCTCTGATATAAGTTACTAGTAGTATGTAACTACAATCAGTTTTTTGAGGTTTTATTACAAAGCGCGGCGCGGCGACTAGTGCCAACACCGATCAACGCCGCGCGCGTCGGTCGCCATTTTGTTTGTTATTCGGCTTCTAACCTCTGGTCTGATAGCACGAATGTTTTTTCTGCGCTCACGCTGTTTAGTTATTGTTTTTGTTAAGTTTTTCGTTAGGTTGTGTTTGTGGTAATTGTTGTGTTTATTTGTTGCTATATTGTTTCGTACAAACGATATGGATCCTCAACCAAGCACGTCAAGCCAAAGCTTGTCTCCAAGAAAGAAGAGACCACGGATTGCTTTAAGCGTTACCGAAAAACTTATGATACAAAACGTCTACAAACACGTATTTGAGGAAAAAGCTGCTTCACTATTACCTATTGAGGCCCCCGAAAAAAAAAGAATGTGTTTCGAAAACAGCTGACATTTTGGGAATTGGTGTGACCTCAGTTTACAGTGTGTTAAAAGAATGCAAAGAAAATGAACAATTTAAGTCTCCCGAGAAACGTGGACCGAAACACAGTTTCAAAGATAAATTAGACGATTTTACTTTTGCCGCTATAAGGCGAAAAGTACATAATTTTTTTTATGCAAATGAGTCACCCACCATTATAAAGGTAACTTAAACTTTATTCCTTCTACTGCATTATATTCTGTGTCCACCATAATGTTCTTTGTAAAACCAAAGTATTAGATTGCGTAGACTTCCTTACTCAAAACATATTTTATTACTTTACAGATTCTTAAGGTTGTCAATGAAGACCCAGACTTACCCAATTTTTCTTGGAGTACATTAAGAAATGTTATGAAACATTTAAATTTCAAATATGTCACAAAATCAAGACACAGCATTTTAATTGACAGACAGGACATTATTCTATGGCGCCAGCGATACCTTCGAAAAATTAAAGAGTATCGAAGGGAAGGAAGGTATATTTATTACCAAGATGAAACCTGGATCAACGAAGGTAATTACAATTTTCTGTTTTCTTTACATTAAATTGTACTTTCAAATAATTAATTGATATTTTTCACTATCTTGAAGGTCATGCACCGAAGAAGGCATGGATTGACCAGACAGTGTTATCGTCCCGCCAGGCCTTCCTAGATGGCTTGACCACTGGCTTAAAACAGCCTTCAGGAAAGGGCAAACGATTAATTATCGGCCATATAGGCGGGGAAGAAGGATTCGTAGAAGACAGCTTATTAATATTTGAAGCCAAAAAAAAAAGAAGATTATCATCAAGAGATGAATGCCGATTCCTTTGAGAAGTGGTTTTGGGGTGTCTTGCCAAAACTAAAACCAAATTCCGTAGTAGTGATGGATAATGCCCCCTACCACTCCAGGAAACTAGAATCGCTGCCTAAAATGTCTTGGACTAAACCTAGAATACTAGAGTGGCTAACGAGCAAAAATATTTCATTCGAAGCAACAATGGTTAAAGCTACTCTTATAGACATTGTACGGCAGCACAAGCAAGAACATTGCGATAAGTATGTTGTGGACGAGATGGCAGCGCAGCATGGGATAATTGTTTTACGTCTGCCCCCATACCACTGTGAGCTCAATCCCATTGAGTTGGTATGGGCGCAGGCTAAAGGATATGTTGCAAGAAATAACAAAACCTTCAAAATGACAGAAGTAAAAAAACTTTTTGAAGAAGGACTTCAACATATCACACCTGAAAAATGGAATAGCTGCGTGTCTCATATAATTAAAAAAGAAGACAAAATGTATGGTCTCGACCACATGATTGACAATGTTACTGACAGATTTTTAATTAATGTCACCGAAAGCGATAGTGATGATTTTTTATCTGATAATGAATAAAAACAAATTATGTAATAAGCGATTTTTTTTATTCTGATTACCTACCTATAATTGTTATATTTTATACATCTATAGTTTCAACTACATGATGTATTGAAAATAGGACAGTCTTACAAGTTTCCTCGCAATATTTTCCTTAATGTTTAAAACACTCGGTATTCAGTATAGGTAGATATTATAGGAACATAGTCGTCGAAAACTCGTTGGTATGTAAAAAGCACGACTAAAATTCGAACCCCGTACCCGATATCGGCAGTTCAGCACACTAACTATTCACTAGACAATCGAGGCAATTTCATTAATTCAGGAGTTTTTCAATCATTCACTTTGTCACAACACTATTTTTATTTCATCAAAAACTGACAACACAGTAAACGTCAGTTGACTTCGTCTAAT